>OV884013.1:4110475-4500230 GCA_930367205.1 Acanthosoma haemorrhoidale
CCTTACAGACATCTTAACTTTTAACTATAGTACCATAAATTTATAATTTACATGTTTTTACATTGCTGGGTTGACAATATTTTCATAATAAAGTATTAATTACTTTTAAATTTCAAACATTTATATAGCTTTTAACATTTACCAACTAACTTGATTGTACAAATTAAACATACTAACATTTTATTACATTAGAATAAAATTCAATTTCAAAGTTTTTACATGTGTCCGATTGACACTATTTTCATATAAGGTTTTAATGAATTTTAAAATTTCAATTTTTTCTATAGATGTTAACATTTTTGACTGTCCAAATAAACATTATACCATTTTAATACAATACAATAAATTTCAATTCAAGTTTTTACTTGCCTGATTTACATTATTTTATAATAAGGTTTTCAATTAATTTTAATTTCCAAGTTTTTGGATAGATTTTAACATATTGTCAAATTTGATTGTACAAATTAAACATACTAACATTTAAACATTAGAATAAACTTCAATTTTTAAGTTTTTAGATGTTCTTGATTGACATTATTTTCATAATAAGGCTTTAATAGTGTGGCATGGAACATTCCACGAATATTTTCTTTATCATCTGCTATTATGAAACTGAATTCACCAACTTGATTAACAATTTTGTATGGCCCTTCGAAAATAGGTAAAAGTTTTGCATTTTTTATACCTGCCTTAGGATTTTGTAAAGCTTTAACAAGGACTTTATCTTTTAGTTTAAATTCAGTAAATTTCTTATTTTTATTATATTTGTTTTTATTTAAATTTCCTATTTTATTCAATCTTTCATATATGAATTTATTTATTTCTTCAGGATTATTGAATTTTGATTTATTTGGATTGTCTCTAGTGTACACTGACCAAAAACGTAATGGTTCTATTTCAAAAAAAGCTTGAATCGGTGTAACATTTGTAGTTTTATGGTATAGACTATTTATTGTAGATTCTATCTTTTTAACTTGAATTAACCATTCTTTATGGGTTTCATTTATGAGAAGTCTAAGATATTTTAAAATATCTTGGTTAACCCTTTCTGATATATTTCCTTGTGGATGTCTTATTGAAGTAAGGATTCTAATTATTTTATTTTTTCTTAAAAATTTTTCCCATTTGTCCGATGTAAAACAAGTGGCGTTATCACTCAAACATTTCTGTGGTATTCCTATTTCCTGCAAATATTTATTTACCGATGTTATTGCACCTGTTATATTTGCTCTTTTTGTTGGATAGATTTTAACATACTTAGTAAAATTATCTATTGCTACTAGTAAATATTGTTGTGTTATTAAATATTGTGGAGTTTTGTATAATGTTTAATCCAACCTTGAATCGGGAAGGCAGGTGAAAACAAATGAGAGTGGGAAGAAAAAACAAAGGACAGTCTACTGGTAGTTGTGATGAGAAAAACTTACAGTATTACTCTCTAGTTTTTAGCCAGTGATAATAAATTAGTATTGTTGTGGTTGTGATAATAAAAAACACACAGAGATACTGGTTGTTGTGATGATAGATGAACACATAAAATTACTCTCTAGTTTTAGCAGTTATAAGGAGTTGTTGTTGTGGTTCTGAGAAAACATACAGAGCATTATATTCACTCTAGTTTGGAATCAGCCTGATATATGTAAAAAGAAGACCATTGAAGAAGAAAAAGAATCAAATTAATAGACAAGTAATTATAAAATTAATATAAGTATATTTTTTATGTTTGTAAAATTAAATTCATCTTTTTGCCAGAATTATTTTGTTGATAAAACCTAATAATAAATAGTAAATAAAATAATATTAAAGTAACAGAACGTAATAATATTTATTATTAATAAAAAGAGCCAAATTATCTATAGATATTATTTCTAGCTTCATTTTAGGGATTATTGGCTGATACTGTACTATTGATTTAATTGATGATTTATTAATTTGACAGTTATGACAGGTTTTTAATGTTTGACTTATTAACTTTCTTAAATTGACATAATAAAATCTTTCTCTAATTATTTCTAAACATTTATTCACACCTGCATGACAAAATTTTAAATGCACCATGTTTATTAAATTTGTCATGTCATTTTTTATTAGTTCAATACAGAATTTATTTTTTAATTTTTTATGCATCATTCCATTGATTATTTTATAATTTTCTTTATCTTTCTCAAATTTTTCTTTTATTTTTAAGTCACTTTGTTGATTTTTGATTATGTTTTTGAAAAACCTTTCTTTTTGTAACTCATTTAATTTAAAATCATTTCCCAGTCGCTCTGGGCTTTCTATTGGATTTCTACTTATGAAATCAGCGATTTTGTTTTGCTTTCCTTGGATGTGGATATACTCAATATCTAAAGGTCCCAAATAATTAATCGATCTAATCAAACGACTGGGTGGATTTTTACAACTATGTAGAAATGTAATTGCGCTATTATCTGTAATTTTACTATAATTTTGTACCCTGCTATTAAATTATAAAATTTTTGTATTGCGTGTATTATGCCTAAAAGTTCTTTTTCCGTTGAATAATAATTTAATTCGGAATTTTTAAAAGTTCTACTACAAAAAGATATAATTTTCTTTTTATTATTTGTATCTAGTTGATATAAAATTCCACCTGAAGCAAAATCGGAACTATCTGATTCTATGTCAAAAACTTTTTTAAAGTCTGTGTAATTTAACAGGATATCATCAATCATTTTTTGTTTAATTTCGTTAAATGCAATTTGTTGTTCACTTTTCCATATGAATTTTGAACTACTAGAGGTTAATTTATATAGTGGCCTACTGATATCTGCATAGTTGCTACAGAATTTATTATAGAAATTTATATATACTAGAAAGCTTTGTGATTCTTTCATATTATTTGGTTCTCTAAAATGCTTTATGACTTCTACCTTTTCAGGGTCTTTTTTAATACCGTCTGATGTCAACACGTACCTTAGGAATGGAATATTATTTTCAAAAAATTTAGATTTCTTTAAATTTATTGTTACACCGTTTATTTGAAAAATTTTGAATAGATCACTTAAAACGCTTAAAAACTTTTCATATGTTTCTGCATGTATGAGAACATCATCAACATATACTTTAATATTATTCATTAAGATTGTTGGTATTATTTTCTTTAATGCTTTTATGAATGCGGCTAAACTGACTGATAAGCCAAAAGGAATTTTTTTAAAATGGAAGGTTTCATTCAAAAATTGAAAACCTGTAAACTCTATACTATTTTCATCTAATTTTACTTGCCAAAAACTACTTTTTAAATCGACTGTTGCTATGAATTTAGAATTTGAACATTGATATAATATCGAATCTATATTTGGTGGTGCGTCATATAAAGGTTTAAGTCTTTTATTTAAAAATCGTCCATCCAAACATATTCTAACTGTACCATCCTTTTTCTCTACCAATATAATTGGATTTACATAACAAGAATTCGACGTTTCAATTATTCCATCATTTATCATTTTATTTATTTCTGCTCTTGCTTTATCTATCAATTTAGGATTTAGTTTATATTGAAATTGTTTGTATGGAGTATTATCATTTACTTCTAATTTATGTTCATAACATTCGATGCACCCAGGATGTTCTTCAAATATTTTATCATACCTCTCTAGTACATTTCTAAACTCGATTTGCTGTTTATTATTTAAAATGTTTTTTTGTTTCTGAACAGATAAAATCGATATCATTTTCTATATCTATTTTTGTAAATTTATTTTTAAAACTTGATATTTTTAAATTAGTATTATTATTAGTTTCTTCCAAAATTTTAAATTTCTCTCCTGTATTAAATTTTTCAAAACTGACATTTGCATTATTATTTTCATTTTTCAATGATATTATCTTAGTATCAAAATTTATTATCGTTTTATATTTATTTAAAAAATCTACTCCTATTATAACGTATTATGTTATTTCGGGTACTATTAAAAAATTAATATCACATTCACATTTGCCAATTTTTATTTTCATAAAAAGTTGTTTATTTATACAGGCTGTCTTTTTTCCTGATACTGATATGATGTTGGTTTTAGTTAATGGTAACAGTTTCAAATTTCTAAATTTTGATTTATTTTTTTCAAAAAATTTTTTATTCATTACTGAAATTTCGGCTCCTGTATCAATTAGTACTTGATTATTAATCTGGCCAAAATTAATATTTATTATTGGACATTTATTATTTTTGACAACTTTCTCAATTGGTTCATCAATTAACAAATTATCTTCGAAAAGGTTATTTACTACATAATCTTCATTACCAAATTCATATAGTCAGTTTATTTAATTTTGTATGGGGTTCTGCTGTACCATCGCATGTGTTGTAAAATTAATTTTTTGTGTCAACGTATCATTTTCATTTCCAATAATGTCGAAATTAGATTGATTATTATTATTCTGCATTTCAATTCTATTACATTGAATTTGTCGTTCAATTATTTCGTCATTTTGTTCAAATTCCTCATCTTGTCTCATTTCCTCTCTACCCTGACCATAATTCTTTTGGTAATAGGGTCTTCTGTCAAATATTGTTTCTCTATTTGTAAACCCGCTTTTAAATCCCGATTGTTGGCTATTTTCAAATTGGTTTTGACTATTACCATTTTTAAAATTACTACTTTGATAATGCTTAAATTTGTTTCTATTTTCCCCATTATAATTCTGATATGGTCTGCTGAATCGACCATTTTGTCTGTCATTTGTTTGTCGATTTTGATAATACTCATATTTTTTATCTTGCTCAAAATTATTATAATTGTTTGATTTATTATTGATCTGTAGATTTATTTGTGGATACTTTACAGAGTTATAATTTAATATGTTACTTTGGAAATTACCATTTTTTAATTCTTTAATGATTTGGTGTTTTTTGAACATTCCTAAAATGTTGAATGATTCAACCACTTTTTCAACTTTTCGGTTTATGCAAAGGTTATAGACCGATTGACCAAAATGTCTTATGAACATTTGACAAGTTGATTCTTCATTTAAAATATCCATTGTTATAATACGTGTAGAGAATTCTGATAAATGTTCTTGTGGATTTAAATATGTGAAATTTAAATAACTACCGTTTATTATCGAAATCAATCATTCTTTATAATCCTTACCACAAAAAACATCCCTGAAATTACTTTCAAAATCCTCCCATTTATTAAACTTCATTTTCTTCATATTAAACCAGCAAAAAGAAATTTCACTTAAATGAGCTGAAATTTTATATTCTAATTTATTCCAATCCAAACTTTTATTTATTGTATTTTTTAATTTATTTAAAAATTCAATCTGGTCAGATTTTTAAAATTTTGAAATTATAATTTATTATTACTACTTATTACTTGTATTATCTCATTGTCAATTACTAATTTAGGTTCAGCCGAGTTACTTGGCAATTTACTTGTATTTTCCTCCATTTTATTTCTTAAATCTTCCACTTCTTTCTCTATTTTATTACTTTTATCGATACTTTCTTTTTTATAAGCTCCTAATTTTGTAATAGTTTTTTGTTCATGAATTACGAATTTGTTGCTCATCCATGCTACTTGTTCATCAAATTTATTCTCCGTTTCTAACTTATATTCTTTTAAATCGGGTTTTTGATTTCCTATTTCCGTTTTTATATCCGTTTCCAAAAGATGCAATTTTTTATCAAATTTTATATTAAAATCTATGAAAGAGTTTTGTAACCCTTGCTCAATGCTCTCGAATCTATTATAAATTTTTCATTATTTTCATCTGCCAATTTATCGATTTTATTAGATAATTCTAATAAATTTTGTTTATTTTCTTTAAATTGTTCCATCATTAATGATTTAATTTAATTTTAACATATTATCCATCTTACTCTCCTCCTTATCTAAGTATCTATCAATTATACTTAGCTCATTTGGATCATAATTTAAACTTTGGTTATCTTTTTCCATGACGGAATTCTATCAATATGAATCTTAATCACAAATACAATTTTTAACCCTAACCTTTATATCAAATTTAAACACAATTTTCGTGACACTATCTAAACAATCCTTTAGCCAGATTACTTTGTTATCGGTCCTTACGTTGGGCGCCAAATATAACGTTCTTCATAATATATTAGGTTTATTGTTAATTTTTACTTTAAATTTATTTAATTTATTATTAGGTTCTATTAACAAAATAATTCTGGCAAAAAGATGAATTTAAATTTACAAACATAAAAAATAAACTTATATTAATTATATAAATACTTGTCTATAAATTTGATTCCTTTTCTTCTTTAATTCTCTTCATTCTTTAAACTAATATTAATACTACCAATTAAGTTGGATTAATATTATATAAAAACTCCACAATATCTAATATCACAACAATATATTGTTGTGATGTTTAATATTATAGACTTTGTATATCAAGAAATTGAAATATAAATATGTTATTCAAATCATATATCAAGAAGGCGAAAATAAAAACAATTGAGGGTAGAGGAAAAAACAAAAGGGGAGTATAGTTGTTGTTGTTATGATGAAAACACAGCATTTACTCTCTCTAGTTTTGGGATCAGCCCATGATACAGATTAGTTTTAACCAGTGAGTTAGAAAAACTTAAAAATTTCTTTTAGTTAATGATTGTGGACTTAAAGAAGAACAGAAGAGAATTTTCTTTGTTTGAAAGTATTAATTTTGAATTGAAAATAATTGATGAGAATAGAAGAAGAAGAAGAAGCAAAATTGTAAACAAGTATTTATATATAATTAATTTATGTTTTTTTTTTGTAATTAAATATAACCTTTTTGCCAGAATTATTTTTGTTAAAGAACCTTAAACATCAGTTAATAGCTAATAAATGTATTAGAATTTAAAGAATAAAAATAAAATTACGTTATCTTTCAATGAACGTAATAATATATTGTTGTGATATTAGAGATTGTGGAGTTTTTATATAATAATTAATCCAACGTATCTAAGGATAGTATAGTTGTTGTTGTATCAGAAGGAACACACACAAAATAACTCTCTAGTTTTAGCCAGTTACAATTAGTTGTTGTTGTGATAATGAAAACACACAAAGCAATATACTCATCTAGTTTTGGGATCAGCCCGTAATACATGTTATTAGCTTGAGATTGTGAGTAAGAAAAACTTATAAACTTTGTTGGTTAGTGGTTATTGACTTAAAGCAGAACGGAAGAGAAATAGCACGAAAAGAAGAAGTATTAATTTTGTTTAAAGAATGAAGAGAATTAAAGAAGAAAAGGTATCGAATTTATATACAAGTGTTTATATAATAATATAAGTTTATTTTTTTTATGTTTGTAAAATTAAATTCATCTTTTTGCCAGAATTATTTTTGTTAATAGAACCTAATAATAAATAAAATAAATTTAAAGTAAAAGAATAAAAAATAAAATTACGATATCTTTCAAAGAACGTAACAATATATAATAATTATTATATATATATATATATATATATATATATATATATAATATTTTATTTATAAAGAGGTAAGGAAGAAAAGACTGTTGTAATGCATAACAGTTTATTTTAAAATAAGATGAGATATCTCAGAATTCATAATGATTCTTATATACATAAAGATATATTATTATATCTAAGATATATGATTAAAGTGCATATGTTCATTACAAACTATTATAAAATAGTGAATACCTAATAATATACTAAAAATATTTTGCTCTGTTGGTTGTTGAAAAAGCTTCATCCTGCCTTCAATACTTGACTCCCTCACAGCATTGAGACCTAGTGTTTCCAGGAACAAGAAGAAGAATGTGAGAGGCTTTGATTCTCTTCTACAAGTACTGAGCTGGTCCAAAAATTGATTATTCCCCACACGTTATCAGAATATCTTGTATATCTGCCTTTTATTACCAAGGAATAATAATAAGCATCATCACAATATATTTAATATATATTACCATGATAGGTACTGCAACTCCACATCGACATCTCTCAACCGTTCTGTTCCTGCTTTGAAGAAATGTTCATTTGCCGGATCCAAAGTTTCTCTCATTGTTTTCTTCAGCCAGTATTAGATACTAAAAGTTAAATTAACAGGCTAGTGGGCCAACAATCAAAGCATTCATCTTCATCTTCATCTGATTAAAACTAAAGCTTAGCTTTTCCAAAGAAATGGTTGGTTTCTGTATGACTCCCACGAAAATAATACTTCATTGAGTATTTTTATCAATCCAGCTGTTTAGGAAAGTATTTTTATCATGACCGTATCCCTGAGTTAGTTTATTCCTTAAACATATATAAAAAACTCTTATTTACCCCTTGGGAAATCTTAAAATAAAAAAAGAATGTAGATGCAATGAAAATTCATTGATTATTTTTGCATCTGATTCTCAAATTATAATGTGGTTTCAAAAAATATTCCTGATAAACACTAGCTCAAAGTATAGATCCACCATGTGTAAGTAAAACAAAAACGATATAGTTTTGGGATCCAATGCTGCTGGTTTAGGGCCGTTCTTAATAGGGTTGAAAAAAAAAAAAAATCACTTTTGGGTGTCTATCCATTAATTACGTGTATTTAATACGCTAACTGTTTCAGTAGTTCACACTGCCATTGTCAAATGCTGACAAGATTAGATATCATTGCAATGTTATAATACAAATTTGTCGGTAGACCTAAAGTGTTTCAAAAACCATGACTACATTCATTATATTTATTAATAATAACTATATTTTCACAAATTAAAATTAAAAAAATGTGTTTGTTTTAACTTTTCATTCAAATTCGATAATGTTTGGTATTCATTTTTGTTGTATTTGATACTGATGGTGTTATGTTTACTTTCTTCTTTAAATTCTTGACCACGTTTGTCTCAAACAAGCACCTCCTGAAATCTCCTGGGATGTAGGATGAATATAAAGATGAAAGAAAATATATCACCTGTGCAAAATAAATAAAATCAAGTAAATGAAAACCAAAAAACATCCAAGAGAAGATTTAAAAAATATTTCCATAACTGCCAGTGATAAATCTTTTTTTATTTGTTTGTTTCAGGTGCAGTGCCTGATAGTACTTCAAAGATACATATAATGTCATGTGGTGGTAAAATAGAAGATTTAATTTTAGAGAGTGATATAACTGCACACCATACTAGAGAAACGCCCCATCAATGCCCTCATTGCAGCTACAAAGCAGTACTACCAGATATATTGAAGAAACATATAATGACACACCACACCGGAGAAAAGCCCAATCGATGCCCTCATTGCAGCTACAAAGCAGTAGAGCGTGGTCAGTTGAAGATGCATATAATGGCACAGCACACTGGAGAAAAGCCCCATCAATGTCCCCATTGTAGCTACAAATCAGTAAGAGCTATATCTGTGAAGAATCATATAAGAGCAAACCATACTTTAGAAAAGCCCCATCAATGTCCTCATTGCAGCTACAAATCAGCGCATGCTCATCATTTGAATAATCATGTAATGGCTCGCCATACTGGAGAAAAGCCCCATCAATGTCCTCATTGTAGCTACAAAACAGTACAAGCTCATAGTTTGAAGGAACATATAATGGCACACCATACTGGAGAAAAGCCCCATCAATGTCCACATTGCAGCTACAAAGCAGTACGTGCTCATCATTTGAATGATCATGTAATGGCACAGCACACTGGAGAAAATCCCCATCAATGTCCCCATTGTAGCTACAAATCAGCGCATGCTCATCATTTGAATGATCATGTAATGGCTCGCCATACTGGAGAAAAGCCCCATCAATGTCCCCATTGTAGCTACAAAGCAGTAAGAGCTATTTCTGTGAAAAATCATATAAGAGCACACCATACCTTAGAAAAGCCCCATCAATGTCCTCATTGCAGCTACAAATCAGTGCATGCTCATCATTTGAATGATCATGTAATGGCTCGCCATACTGGAGAAAAGCCCCATCAATGTCCTCATTGCTGTTACAAAGCAGTACAAGTTGGGGATTTAAAGAAACATATAAAGGCAAAACATACGGGGGAAAAACCCCATCAGTGTCCTCATTGCAACTACAAAGCAGTACAAGCTTATAATTTGAATTATCATGTAATGGCTCACCATGCTGGAGAAAAGCCCCATCATTGTCCTCATTGCTGCTACAAAGCAGTAAGATCAGATATTTTGAAGAAACATATAATGGCAAAACATACCATAGACAAGCCTCAGTGATGTCATCACTGCAGCTACAAAGCAGTACATGCTCTTAATGTGAAGAAACATATAATGGTTCACCATAGCTGTTGATAAAAGCTTTATTAAATTCCTCATAAAAACACACCTTGCTGTAGAAAAGCCCCCTCAATATGGTCATTCCAGCTACAAAGTAGTACTAGCTGTTAATTTTATGAAGCACACATATAGTGTTATGTCATACTGAAGAAAAGTCTTGTGAAGGTGCTCATAGAAGGTACAGACTATCACATGCTGATAATGTAGGCTTTGAGTGAACCTAGGCAAGAGGACTGATCCCAGTTAGGATTAATTTTAATTTTCTTGTTATTATTAAAAAGTTTATTTATTTGTTTCTTATTTATTTTATAATTTTTCATTGTCTTAGCCTTTATACATGTTGTTATGTTAATAAATACTTTATCCACATTACCTGTTGAATATTACATATGAATTTATTTATTTGTTAAATAACTAATGTTTGCTATTTATAATTGTCATTTATTGAAGTACTTAATTCTTTGACGACCCACCCTGTGTATTTTAAGAGAATGTACTTGTTTTATTTTAAATCCGCCGCCTGCCTTTTTGTCTACAATACCATATTCCTTAACGTTCGTATTATATTGTTGTGATATTAGAAATTGTGGAGTTTTTATATAATATTAATCCAACTAATCAAGAAGGCAAAATAAAAACAAGTGAGAGTGTATGAAAAAAAACAAAGGACAGTATACTTAATTAATAATTATTAAATAATAATAATTAATAATAACAGTATTAATAATTAATACTTTATTATGAAGATATTGTCAACCCAGCAATGTAAAAACTTGGAAATTATAAATTTATGGTACTATAGTTAAGATGTCTGTAAGGTACAATTACATTTGTGATGTAAATGGTTGAAATGAAAAATGTAAAATTTTGGTGACACATAATTTGATATTGTCATTTAATTATAAGAAAACGCAAATTGTTAAAGTGCTAAAAAAGTGAATAGTGAAATCAAAATATCGACAAGCTCAAAAAATCTTTAAATCGGAGCTGACCCGAATGTTGTGATATTAGATATTGGAGTGTGTATATAAATATTTAATCCAACTTTGAATCAAGAAGGCAAACAAACAATTGAGAGTGGGAGAATAAACAAAAGACATTCTACTGGTTGTTGTGATAATGAACACACACACATAATTACTCTCTATCTAGTTATGGGACGGGCCTAGTATATAGGTGTCTGGGTCTAGTGAGAGTGGAAGGGCATTAAGTATACTGGTTGTTGTGATGATAGATGAACACATAAAATTACTCTCTAGTTTTAACAGTTATAAGGAGTTGTTGTTGTGGTTCTGAGAAAACATACAGAGCATTATAGTCACTCTAGTTTGGAATCAGCCTGATATATGTAAAAAGAAGACCATTGAAGAAGAAAAGGAATCAAATTAATGGACAAGTAATTATAAAATTAATATAAGTATATTTTTTATGTTTGTAAAATTAAATTCATCTTTTTCCCAGAATTATTTTGTTGACAGAACCTAATAATAACTAGTTAATAAAATAAATTAAAGTTAAAAATAAAATTACGTTATATATTAGAAGAACGTAATAATATATGTACTTGTTAATTGTTTATCATAAGTTAATTGCATTTTTCTGCTTTTAAATCATTTAATCTAATGCCATAAATGTCTGGCATGTTAGTTCTAAAATCTCGTAGTCCATCTGAACTATGAGGTAATTTTGATGAATGGACATATTCTTGCTTTTGCCTTTTCAAAAAATATTTGAGCTAAATAGCGATTTGTCAATTAAAATTAAAATATGTACCTGCTTGCCAAAAATTTATTTTATAGTGTGTTTTTTAAAAAATTATGTCTCTCAGGTTGGTTCTTTAGTTTTAATTATTTTTAAAGAGGTTTCAATTGTCATAATGGACTATAATTTGTAAACAATTGTTAAATTTAATTCCATATTTTAGTTTGTACACAGGTTTCGGCTCAATGGTTTTCTTTAATTATTATTTTGGATTAGTAAAGCTAGTTTAATATTAATTACTATACTGGTTGTACAATGTGATTGGATTGTACTAGTATGGTAAGGAATAATTTGAGAACTGAAAAGAAAATATTAATAAAACTTTTAATTCAAACAAGTGAACGGAACAACAGTGGCTTTAGATCGGTAGGGGTAGTCGCTTAGAGCGGGTTGAAAGGAAATGTTATCAGTTGTTTAGAATTGCTCGATAAGAAAGCTTCTGACTTGCAGATAGGCAAAAACATCACTCATCAATTTGTCATTATATGAAAGATACAGAATCTATAGAAAACCATTGAGGCAGCATTATAACTTGTATCTACAAAACACACTACTATGGCAAGACAAATTGTGAAGAGCCCCAAAAGTATGTTTTATATTTTTATTTATGTATTTAATGTTAAATTTTGGATAATGGAACTTCAGAATCCACCGCATAGCACTTGTCGCTGATATCGTAAAAATGTATCGACAGATCCTGATATGACCTGAAGACAGGATCTACCAGCATATCCTTTGGAGGCCAGACCCGGTCGGTCCAGTCCAGGAATATGAATTAAATACGGTAACATGTGGACTTGCTTCAGCTCCTTACCTGGCTATGAGAGCTTTACAACAGCTAGCAAAAACTGATGGAGTTAGATATCCCCAAGCAGCTCAAGTCATTCTCAATGACGTGTATGTTGATGATATAGTCTCCGGAGCTGACACCTTGCATGAAGTATTAGAGTTAAAATCACAGCTGATTTCATTGCTCAGGCAGGGAGGATTTGAGCTAAGTAAGTGGAGGAGTAATATCCCTCGCGCTATAAATGATGTAAACGACTCTAGTTGTGATACCCCTTTGACACTAAATCCGGAAGATGATCAGGGCAGTTATAAAATCTCATACTACAGTATCTTCCTTTCTTGGACTGCTTCACTTTCAGTATTATTAGTACACTTTCATCATGCACTAAACGAGGTATCTTGTCCACAATAGCCAGGATTTATGACCCATTAGGCTTCTTGGCTCCAGTGGTCTTTCTGGCGAAAATTATACTTAAGGAGGTTTGGCTGGCAAACTGTGATTGGGATGACTTGGTTCCTTCCCACATTGGGAACCAATGGCACTCCTTTTCCCAACAACTTAGTACATTGTCGGATATTAAAATTCCGCGACATCTCATCACCCTCAAAAGTTCCACATCATATCTGGTAGGATTTTGTGATGCTTCTGAACGCGGTTATGCAGCAACTTTATACCTTCACTTACGCTCAAATGAGACTACGAAAACCTTTCTGTTAAAGGCAAAAACCAAATTAGCCCCTAAAAAACTGATGACAATCCCTCGTCTCGAGCTCTGTGGGGCACTTCTCCTTACACGGTTGGTAACATCGTGTCAGCGCTTCATAGAAAAATTCAAGCCCAACCAAAAGTTATTCTTTACGGATTCGACGACTGTGCTGGGATGGCTTCGTACATCTTCTAATCGCCATAAAGCTTTCGTTGCTCATCGGGTTGTTGAGATATTGGAGGCCACAGAAATTTCTTCCTGGCATCATGTGTCTTCTGAAGATAATCCCGCAGATTGTTCGTCTCGGGGAATTATGCCTCATCATTCTAGCATCTCATCCTCTTTGGTGGTCCGGCCCACCGTGGCTTGCTGACTCTCCTCAAATGTGGCCTCTTCACGTCTTTCTGGAAACTGAAGAACTTCCAGAGCTCAAACCTGTACAGCAAATTGTTCTTCATTCCACAAGTTTTCCTGATATCCTGCATTGGATATCAAGATTCTCGTGTTATTCCAAACTGATCAATTCAATGTGTTTTGTTTTGCGATTTGTGCTGTTGACAAAAACCCGCATTAAAAGGTTAGGAATTTTCAACTTGGCCGAAATCAATGAAGCTCGAATCACCTGTATTCGATTGGTCCAGGAACATCACTTCAACGAGAACAAAAATATTTTCGTATCAAAATTGTGGAAATCGTTGAATCCCTTTCAGGATGCCCGTGGTATCTTCAGGGTGGGCGGTCGTCTAAGTCAGTCTTCACTTCCATTTGAAAGTAAACATCCTGCAATATTACCATCATCCCATTTTTCTCAATTGTTAGTCAACTATTACCATGTCATTCATCTTCATGTGGGCCCATCTACTCTCCAGTCATTGCTCCGTCAAAGTTATTACCTTCTGTCAGCAAGGAAAATCGTGCGTTCTTGTGTGAGGAGGTGTCGAACATGCCAAATTATTTCCGCAAAGCCTCGCCCTCCATTTATGGGTGAATTACCATCATGTCGCCTTCAAGAAGGACAGGTTTTTCAGCATGTGGGAGTGGATTTGGGTGGACCGTTTTTACTGAAAGAATCCAACCGACGCAAAAATGCCTTAGGAAAGGCCTATTTGTGCCTCTTTGTGTGTATGGTCACCAAGGCTCTCCATCTAGAAGTTGTTACCAGCTGTTCAACTAAAGCTTTTCTAGCGGCACTCCATCGCTTTACGTCAAGACGCGGAAGACCCCAAAACATATACTCCGATTGCGGAACTAATTTTGTTGGTGCTGCTTCAAAGCTAAAGGAACTCCAACTATTACTGAGGAATTCCGATTTCCAGGACGAGGACAGGAGATAACTTGGCATTTCAATCCGCCGCACACACCCCACTTCGGGGGGCTATGGGAGGCTGGCATAAAGTCAGCTAAGACGTTACTTGCGAGGAACCTGCGTAATACCCCGTTCACTTTCGAGGAGATGTCAACGCTGTTTTGTCGCATCGAGGCAGTGCTTAACTCCCGACCGCTGTGTCCTATTGAGTCCTCCACTGAGGCCATGGATTGCTTGACTCCTGGTCATTTCCTGATCGGGAAACCTATCATTTCGGCACCGGAAGACTCACTCATGGACGCCAAGGAACGTACACTGAATCGATGGCAGCTGATTCAACAGCGGGTACAGCACTTTTGGAAGCAGTGGCGAGCCAGCTACCTCAATCAACTCCAACAGCGCAGGAAATGGATATCCCATCATCCCAATCTGAAGGAGGGAGATTTGGTGATATTAAAAGACTCCAACTGCCCACCTACAACCTGGCCATTAGGCCGTGTATCTGCTACACATCCTGGATTGGACGGAATAGTAAGAGTCGCTACCATACGCACCTCTAAGGGGGAATATAAGAGGCCTGTCGCCAAGTTGGTTCCCCTTCTCTTCCCTGAACATTACAGTTCTAGTTAAAATTTTTATTAAAATTTTGGTGGGCGGAATGTTGCGGCCAACAAATGTAATCCGTGTTGGTATTCGGTAGGTATTGTTGCCAGCCGGATACTAGCTATAGGATTAGCGATGTTACCGGGGCAATCCCGACACACACGTCAGCGAGACATTGCCGTGGCCATACGGTCGCTCGCTCTCTCTCTCTCTCGCTCTCGCTTCTCCAGAGCCATCTGATTCTTCGGACTGACGAGCCATCCAATGAGACTGTCCTGTATCTGGACGTAGACAAATTTTACAATTCAAGTTAACGTTTCATTATGTTGTTATGTGTTCAAATTAATTTTATTTCATTTAGAGGATTTGGTAGCCTCTGTGAAGACAGTTTAAGTTTAATTTCAATAGACCTCTGTAAAGATATTGTTTCATTTTAATTTTAATAGATGTTATACTTATAGGCTCAAGGTGTTAACACAAGGTAATTTTCTTTTCTTTATGTCATTAGTTTAGTAGTTCAATTGTCACTTTCAGTGTATACTATATAATAAAGTAATGTTCATATTACATTCGGACTTCTGCAAAATTTTATTAGAATTAGCCTGAGTTGCCAGAACATTTGGTCATCCAGGGGCCGGATTTTTTTTGGATTAAAACAGTCTGCTCTGCTAATTCCTTAGGTCCTCCGGCTTGCAGATTCCGGTTTATGAGTGTTGCTTTGTTGTATTGTGTATTGAATTTAATTTTAATTTTTTTCAGTGGCCTCTCTGTGAGCACATTCCGCTTGCAGTTATTTCTATCCTGTCTCTATTTATAATTTTTTTTGGCCCTTCCATACTAAATCAATATGGAAGGAGAAACAGTAATTAGAAAAAAATTCACCGCTGCTGGGGTAAAAATCAGGGGCATTGTAGAACAGGGCCGACTCGTAGACACAGATCATTCCAACTTGTTTCTTTTCAGGGGGATGTATAAAGGCTTACAGGGTCAGTATGATACCTTTCAAAAACATTATGATGAATTACTGGAGTTGTATGCTGCCAATGGTAAGGAATCAGAATTTCCGTCTTCACAAGACAAAAATCTACAAATGGCTGTAGACAGATATTTTTATGAAGCTCATGCAATTTATGAGAAACATGTTAATACAACCCTGCCATCAAACATTAACGCAACACAACAAGGTGCTTCGTTCCTGAACGAAACTCGGTTGGTCAGAGCCCGACTTCCACAAGTAAACTTGCCAACCTTTAATGGAAATCAAACCGATTGGCAAATATTCCATGATACATACAAGTCACTAATTCATGACGAGTGCTCCATTTCGAACATAGAAAAATTCCATTTTTTAATGTCCTGTTTAAAAGGACCATCCCTCTCCTTAATTAAAGGTGTAAAATTTGTGGAATCGAATTACGACCAGGCGTGGAAACTACTCACCGACACTTACAATGACAAACGACGTCTGGCTGGTACCTATTTAAATTCGGTACTGAATATGACTCCATTCCGTAACAAGCCTTCAGCTCTTAATTTGAAAAACTTTCAAACAACGGTAATAGAAAACATTGCATCTTTTAAACATCTTGACATTCCAGAAACTGATGATTTTATTCTTTGCTATCTTGCGTTACGCTGCCTTGATCCCCAAACCCGGCGGGATTTTGAACTGAGATATGCTGATGTTGAGTTTCCAACCTTCGAGAATCTTAGAGGTTTCATCAAGTCAGAGCTTAGGTCACTGGAGCTTACGTATGATGTTGGACGAAATGAAGCCAAAGGTCCGGTTGGTAATGTCATGGCTGGAGCCAAGGGACATTCATTTCCTGATTAGAGACTGACATTATTTTCTGATAATGACAATGAAAGAGAAAATTCATTTCGTTCTAGGAAAGAGGAATTTAACCAAAGGAGAGATAGTTGCCCCGTCTGCAAATCACTCCACACCCTTTATCAATGCAAACGATTCAAGACCGCATCGGCTCAGGAGAAAATTAATTATCTTCGTTGTTGGAGTGGATGTAACAACTGCTTATCGTCCAGGCACAACACGAGGGGTTGTCCCTCAAGCAGATCTTGTCAAACTTGTAAACTCCGTCATCACAGCTGGCTTCATGTCAGTCCGTCTACCTCTGTCAATCCATCCAATTTAGGAACGGTACCTGACATGAACCCATCCATATCCAATCAAACAGGTGTCACCCTTAGTGGTACCTCCAGTTGTGGAGAGGGTATCCTTGGCACGGCTTTGGTTAGGGTCAAGGATGCTATGGACCGTTTTCAAACAATTCGCATTGTGACTGACTGTGGGAGTCAGAATTCCTTCATCATGGCTGCATGCGTGGAAAGGTTGGGATTGGTTCCAGATAATCATGACCTCACTATCTCCGGCATTGGGCAAGTGAGGGTCGCTGGTACTAAAGGTCGGGTTAATTGCACGCTTCGGTCCAGGTTTGGAGGAGGAGTATTCAGAGCGGAACCCGTAGTAGTGCAAAATTTTATTAGAATTAGCCTGAGTTGCCAGAACAATATAGATATTTATATTTATATAGATTTATAGGGTTTTTGATGTTTATGTGATTGGCTAAAACTGATATAATTTCTAGAATTGCCAGATTGAATGGGTTGGCTGTGATGGTGTTATCAATAAAGTAGTGTCAAAAGGGCATTCGGAGTTATTTTTCAAATTCCTCTTTGTAATTAAAAATAGTTTATTCAACTAATTGTTTTCAATTTTAATAATACAGCTCAGCAGTTGTTTTTCTTTAAGAAAAATAATGGAGTTGGATTGAAGACGGCGCGATTTCCAGAGTTGGTGCTATAGAGGTAAGGCTGTCCAAGGGTGCAATTTTGCTATCCTTACAGCGCCCTAACAGCTAGGTAAAAGTACTAACATGATAAGACTTGAGACGTCTTTAGTTTGGAAGTGCTTAACTTTCAGAGCTAGCTTACACCTCAACTGGAGTACATAGGTTAAGGGACTGCGAGCCAAATCATTAACATTAGTAACAATTGTCATTCCTGTTAACATCTCTACCTTATTCTTTATCTTCCTTCCGAAGGTTTTCCTCGCCATTGCTTTTCCGACCTCCTTGGGTTGAGCATATCTTTATGCTGTTGGCTCGCTCACGAACGATACGTTTCAAATTAGTGCTTCTATCCAGCCTTAATATTTCGCCCTGGGTAATTACTCTCATTTTCAAATCTGTAGAGTGGAATATATTTGTTTTTTTGACGATGGATACAACAGGTAAAATAACCATTGTGTATTTAACTTCTTTTCATCAATCATAAAATAGTAAATATAAATTGAAATCAGTAAATATATTTTAATATATGTATAACTAATAATTGTAAATAATAATAGGACCAATACCAACCAATATATAATGCAATTTATTTCATTATATTGAATAAAAGGGTTTAGGGTTCATAATATCACCTGGTCACTTTGTTTTCATTTGCAGATCTGGCGGAATCTTTTAAGGTCGTCAAGCAAGAAATTAAAAAAGAATTTGACTGTAAGTGTTTGAAATTAACATAGAATGTAGAGTTTTGTGTTTATTAAGTAGGTTTTAGTACTGAGGTCTCTAATATATATGTCATACATAATTTCTTTAGTAAACAAAACTTTACACAGGATTCTCCTAGCTTATTGTGACCCGCAATAAATATGACGGAATTTCAGCATTGAATGTATATTGTGTAAAATTATTAAATTACCTAGCTTAAGCCTCATACTACAGTACTCCCTGTGATGGACTTTTCTGCTCTTACTAATCGCTAGGAGTTTTAAGACATGATAGCTCTACCACCTAAAATTATTTGCTGTACACAGAATTTCCTCGAATGCTGCATTTAGAGTTTTGCAACTTAATTAAATTATTTTAACGTTTAAACTTAAATTATCATACTCAAGATATTGGTATTCATAATGTGATACAGTTAAATTGTGGCAAAAACTTAATAAACGCTGATACAATCTAAAGTTTGATACTTGATGTAGTTTTTAACTATAGTTTGTTTACTATTGGCAAGATTTGTCTGAAAAGTTTTTATTTAATTTAACCCATTTTTCGAAACATGTTAATTTTTATCAAAATATCAAACAGTTGATGAGAGTTAAGGTTTTTTTTTGGATTTTTTATAATTTACATGTGTGTGGTATAATATTCAAGTCCTCCAACAGTATAGTTTTCCATTCTGGTTAGAAATTAAAATGGTAGTGACATAGATTGCTAATAGTGCCCTTTTCACAGTTACGCAGTAGTAATTTGTATAATTCCTAGTTTGAGGTGGGTGGAATAGTCAAGATTCTCTCATTTAAATGGTTTTATTAGTTTTAGTATTAGTATAGATGGTTACTTTACTGCGGCCCTCATAATGCCCTATCATCATGGCTTTTGTCTCTTTTTTTCTCTCTCTCTCCCTCCCTCTCTCTCTCTCTCCCTCCCTCTCTCTCTCTCTCTCTCTCTCTCTCTCCCTCCCTCCCTCTCTCTCTCCCTCTCTCTCTCCCTTTCCCCCTCTATCTCTCTCTCTCTCTCTCTCCAGTTTGATTTCTTCAGTATTAGCCCTTGGGGTCTCAATAAACTCAATATCGCTTAGAGCAATGACATTGAAGTATTGTTATAGTTTTAACAGTTTAATATTTAACATTTCTAGAAAAGGTGGCATACACTCCACCAGATAGACTCGGAGGAAAAGAGGGTAGTGGTGTCACAAGCTCGTTACTTATAGATCCATCTAAACCTAATATGAATTGGAAAACTTTTAGTTATCAACTTGGTATACATACCTCTTGCCCTTTTCACAGTTACGCTGTAGTAATTTGTATAATTCCTAGTTTGAGGTGGGTGGGATAGTCAAGATTCTCTCATTTAAATGGTTTTATTAGTTTTAGTATTAGTGTAGATGGTTACTTTACTGCGGCCCTCATAATGCCCTATCATCATGGTTTTTGTCTCTTTTTCTCTCTCTCTCCCTCTCTCTGTTTTATATTTATGTTTTATTATAAATTTTATAAATATATCTCTATGTATTATAATATATATATCTCTCATATCTCTCTCTCCCTCACCCACTCTCTCTTCCTCTCCCTTTCCCCCTCTATCGCTCTCTCTCTCTCTCTCTCTCTCCCTTTCCCCCTCTATCTCTCTCTCTCTCTCTCTCCAGTTTGATTTCTTCAGTATTAGCCCTTGGGGTCTCAATAAACTCAATATCGCTTAGAGCAATGACATTGAAGTATTGTTATAGTTTTAACAGTTTAATATTTAACATTTCTAGAAAAGGTGGCATACACTCCACCAGATAGACTCGGAGGAAAAGAGGGTAGTGGTGTCACAAGCTCGTTACTTATAGATCCATCTAAACCTAATATGAATTGGAAAACTTTTAGTTATCAACTTGGTATACATACCTCTTGCCCTTTTCACAGTTACGCTGTAGTAATTTGTATAATTCCTAGTTTGAGGTGGGTGGGATAGTCAAGATTCTCTCATTTAAATGGTTTTATTAGTTTTAGTATTAGTGTAGATGGTTACTTTACTGCGGCCCTCATAATGCCCTATCATCATGGTTTTTGTCTCTTTTTCTCTCTCTCTCCCTCTCTCTGTTTTATATTTATGTTTTATTATAAATTTTATAAATATATCTCTATGTATTATAATATATATATCTCTCATATCTCTCTCTCCCTCACCCACTCTCTCTTCCTCTCCCTTTCCCCCTCTATCGCTCTCTCTCTCCCTCTCTCTCTCCCTTTCCCCCTCTATCGCTCTCTCTCTCTCCAGTTTGATTTCTTCAGTATTAGCCCTTGGGGTCTCAATAAACTCAATATCGCTTAGAGCAATGACATTGAAGTATTGTTATAGTTTTAACAGTTTAATTTTTTTTTTTTATTAATCTAAGAATAAATTTAACTGGTTAAATTTGCAATTCGGTACTTTTTTATTTGCAGGTAGTCCAATCCATTTTAAAGAAGAAGAAGAACTAATCTTGGATAATGGTGAGTTGATGAAAGCATTATCAAAGTATCTCTCAATATTTAAATAAGTACAAATGTCTACTACCATGATGTGAAATCACTCACAGACTGATAGCTCTGGCACTGCATTGGTAGCTAACATCTTCATATAACATTATCTGCTTTAATCAGATTTTTTTTAACTATCTTCTAAAACGTTTCATTTTAAAGTTTATAAGTTCATGTTTTTTATTAGCAGGTGATCCAATCCATTTTAAAGAAGAAGAAGAACTAATCTTGGATAATGGTGAGTTCAAGTATCTTTGTCAAAGTATCGCTCAATATTTAAATAAGTACAAATGTCTACTACCATGATGTGAAATCACTCACAGACTGATAGCTCTGGTATTGGCATTGGTATCAAACGTCTTAATATAACAACGTTACCTGCTATAATCAATTTTTTAACTATCTTGCTAACACACTTCATTTTAAAGTTTATAAGTTCATGTTTTTATTAGGTGATCCAATCCATTTTAAAGAAGAAGAAGAACTAATCTTGGATGACGGTGAGTACACTAAAGCACCGCTCATTATATAGATACGTATAAATGTCTACTACCATGTTGTGAGATCACTCAAACTGATAGCTCTGGTATTGGCATTGGTATCAAACGTCTTAATATAACAACGTTACCTGCTATAATCAATTTTTTAACTATCTTGCTAACACACTTCATTTTAAAGTTTATAAGTTCATGTTTTTATTAGGTGATCCAATCCATTTTAAAGAAGAAGAAGAACTAATCTTGGATGACGGTGAGTACACTAAAGCACCGCTCATTATATAGATACGTATAAATGTCTACTACCATGTTGTGAGATCACTCAAACTGATAGCTCTGGTATTGGCATTGGTATCAAACGTCTTAATATAACAACGTTACCTGCTATAATCAATTTTTTAACTATCTTGCTAACACACTTCATTTTAAAGTTTTTAAGTTCATGTTTTTATTAGGTGATCCAATCCATTTTAAAGAAGAAGAAGAACTAATCTTGGATGACGGTGAGTACACTAAAGCACCGCTCATTATATAGATACGTATAAATGTCTACTACCATGTTGTGAGATCACTCAAACTGATAGCTCTGGCACTGCATTGGTAGCTAACATCTTAATGTTTGATTGTTCATTAATGCTGTTATCAATATTTTAAACTATATTTTAAGACTCTTCATTTCATTATTTATAAGTTAGTAATACCTTACTCTTTAATCAGGTGATCCAATCCACTTTAAAAAAGAAGAAGGAGAACTACTCATGGATGATGGTGAGTTCATCAAAGCATCTCTCAATATTTAAATAAGTACAATTGTCTAATAACATGTTGTGAGATCACTGAGACTGATAGCTCTGGCACTGCATTGGTAGCTGACATCTTAATGTTTCATTATTCATTAAAGCTATAATCAACATTTTTAACTATATTTTAAGACTCTTCACTCCATTATTAGAAGTTAGTGATATCTTACTCTTGAATCAGGTGATCCAATCCACTTTAATAAAGAAGAAGAAGAAGACCTAACCATGGATGACAGTGAGTACTCTAAAGCATCATTGAAGCATATTTAAATATGTACTAAAGTCTCCTACCGAGTTGTGAGATGATTCAGAATGATTGCTCTAAGTACTCCATTGATTTGCATTGCAAGATGTTTGCTACCCATCTTTTATAACTTAAGCAATGACATTTTTTTATTAACTTTTAAAAAACAATTTTTGCTGATGAGTTCAAGTTTAGAAGTTGACAATAGAAACTGAGAAATAAAAATCACATTATTTTATTTCTAAAAAAAAAAACCATTTGGTTTACAAAACAATAGTGAAACTCTATTTTAAATTATTTCTAGGTAATTTGTAATAAATTACAGTTTTAATTTAATATGTAAATTCAAACAAAAACATCCTTTTACTTTTTTTATGAGAGAAAACAATGCAGTTTCAATTTGATTTTATTCGTTAATTTTTTTTTATTTAAGCTTAAACTATAAGCTAAATATAGTAAGTATGCTATAAGTTCTTTGAGGTTTTCTGTAGTGGATTCTTGTTCCAAGAATCATAGGTGGCTGGTCAAATTCTAGAGAATATTCAATGAAACAAATGCAGGCAACTAAACTAATTCAAAATTCATAAAACTTTAGTTTAAGGAATCCCCTCCCCCTTTCATACCTTTATGTCCTTATATGTTTATCTAATTTCTCATCATTTGACTCCAAAATGCCAGCCTAATTAGTGGTCTGTTTTGTGAATTTTTATTGCGGAAAGTGAGTGCAGTAAAGAAGTTAGACCTTTGGGATTTTTTGTTAGAAAAGAATTGTGTAATTTATGTCAAAAAAATACTACATTATTAGTCCAATACTGTTAGCAACCTCACCACCAGCTATGGATCTCCTAGCCAGAAAACATAACTATGAGTATTTGGCCAAAAAAAAAATCTTGAATTGAGACAAAGAGAAACACAATACTCTTACTGAAACCTCACGTGAGCCAAAACAAAAGAAAATTACACTATTTAAGAATTGGAAGAAGGAATTAGAACCTTAAGAAATACTAAATCGGTTGGAATTGTTGAAGTGATACCGCCGCTGACCTTTCAACATAGTTCAAAAAAAGAGAAACCATTTCTAATTTGTATACGTGTAGCTAAATCAAATTAGTTGGACAATCAAAGTCGATCAATTACATTGCTCTGACAACCAACAAGTGGACTTAGATTTTAGGAGGTAGCTACATTATGGTCACTAGCCAATTTTTTTTGGAATTGGATTTGTGAAATCCGCTGTTGTAACAACCACCAATTGGCCATAAGCATACTACCATGAATATCACTGAAGTTTTCTAGTTAATATTGTACAATGTTTCTTTCGACTAAGTAGTTTGTTTAGTGACTGACGATGTAAGCAACCAATATGATTTGAAAATAAGACATCTACTGGTTTGGCGCACCCTTTACTGTTGGTTCTCAATGTTGCTGTAAAGGAACCAGAGATTAGGAATATCATCACCAAAACCAAAGATACAGTGACCACTAAACAACCAGCGTAGCTTCTGAAATTTTGAAGATTGAACAAAGTCCATTGACAGCTGACATGCAAATGTTTTTGAAATGTAACTTTGGGTTGCTAGAGTGGTTTAATTTTGAATACTTGTGGATATTTCTACATTTTCTACTAAATTTGTTATTACTGTAATTCTTTAATAATAAATATCCTTTTTCCTTTTTATATTGCTGTATACCTATATGGGCATATCACATTATTATATTGTTGTGATATTTAATATTATAGACTTTGTATATCAAGAAATTGAAATATAAATATGTTATTCAAAGCCTATATCAAGAAGGCGAAAATAAAAACAATTGAGAGTGGAGGAAACAACAAAAGATAGTATAGTTGTTGTTGTTATGAGGAGAACACAGAATTATTCTCTCTAGTTTTGGAATCAGCCCGTGATACATGTTAGTTGTAAATTGTGTGTCAGAAAAACTTTAAAATTTCTTTTGGTTTGTGGTATTGGACTTAGCAGAACCAAGAAAAGACACTGCACGAAAAAGAATTGATTTGTTTTGAAAATAATTGATGAGTATAAAAGAAGAAGAAGATGCAAAATTATAGACAAGTATTTATATATAATTAATTTAAGTTTTTTTTTAATTTGTAATTAAATTCATCTTTTTGCCAGAATTATTTTTGTTAATAGTTCAGTTTTAATTTTAAATATAGTATTTGATATTTTCTCTGCAATTTTGAATGGTCCAACCCTAAGTTCATCTAATTTTTTCCTATTTAATCTATGTCTGTTTTCAATATATACTAAATCACCTGTATTGAATTCCCTTTCCTTTCTGTTTTTGTCAAATAATTTCATATTGTATTCATGTGATTTTATAGTGTTATCTAGAGCTAATTTTCTATCTTCTTTCCAAACCTCTGCATGTGTTAGTTTCCTTAGTTCTTCAGGTAGCATACTTGTGTTAGTACCATCTAGTAAATATTTAGGTGTAAAACCTGTTACTGAGTGTTCTGTTATGTTATATTTGTCAACACATTCTCTTGCTATTGTTGTCCAAGCTTTCTTTTCTTTAGATTCATTGATTCTACATCTTATTTTATTAATTATTGTTTGATTTAATCTTTCATTTAGGCCATTTGAAAATGGTGCATTTAAGGCTGATATCTTGTTCTTTTAGGTAATTTTTGAATTCTTTAGAATTTAGTCCTGGATATTGGTCTGTTAATATTGTACCTATCTTGTTCATTTCTAATGTATTTTGGACTATTTTTATAAAATCACTTGCAGCTTGAGTTTTTGAAGTTAATATATGTGCATATCTTGTATAGTGATCAACTAGAAGATGGAGGTATCTTTTCGTTGATCTTTGACCACCAAATCCACCGATCGTATCAATCGACACTATCTCATACGGCTTTGTTGCTGGTCCTAATTGAGACATTAATCCATATTTTGCTTGACCTCTAGATTTATTCTTTTTACAAATTTCGCAAGTTCTGCATATATTCTGAATGTTTTTTATTAATTTTTTTGAAGTGTAATAAGGACATATTCTGTTTATCATTTTCCTTATTCCGATGTGACACCAGTCTATATGTGTATCTCGTATTAATTTAATGCTTAATTTTTCTGATAAAACTATCTTCTATTTGTTTATAGATTATACCATTTTTATCTGTACTTTTTTTCTTAAGTTCTCCTAATGCTGTATTTTCACTTTGATCTTTAATTATTTCTTGTAGTTGGATCATGTTTACTATTTTTAATATTTCTTGGGTATTATCTTTTGACTCTAATACCGGATTTCTACTAAGACAGTCTGCTTCAGTATTGAATTTCCCTGGTATATATGTAATTTTAAAGTCAAATTGAGACAAATAATATGTTAAGTCACCTAGTTCCTCGTCTGTTCTTGATTTTATATTAAGGTTTTCTAACGGTTTATGGTCTGAATAAACTTCAAATCTTCTTCCAATTAACCAGTATTCCCAATAATTTATCGCTTCCTTTATTGCTAAGCATTCCAAATATATAGCTTTTTTTCTTTTTTGCGTCTCATATAATTTTTTTGAGAAATAGGCTACTGGCTTTTCTTTTCCATCTTGTTGGGTTTGTTTCAGTATTGCACCTATACCTTCTATTGAAGCATCTGTAAATATCTTAATAGGTAAATCTTTATCAAATATTTCTAGGACTGGTTGAGAGCACAATAATTTATTTATCTCTGTGAATGATTTTTCACAATCTTCAGACCAATTATATTTTACATCTTTTCTTAACAATCTATGTAGTGGATCTAGTATTGTTGAGATTTTTGGTATATATTTGTGATAGAAATTTATTTTACCTAGAAATTGTCTAACGTTCTTCTGCGTTTTTGGAGTCGGAAAATTGAGTATTGATACTAAATTGTCTTTAATTGGTCTTACTGTATTATTTTCTATTATATGTCCGAGATGTTTAATTGATTTTGATGCGAACGTGCATTTTTTAAATTTTAATCTGAATCCTTCTTTTATTATGGCTTCTAAAACTTGTTTGATATGCATGATATGATCTTCAAAAGTCTCTGAAAATATTAATATGTCATCTATATAATTTTCTGTAAAGTTCTTAAGATTATTTTTTCTTAGTATACTTGATAAAATTCTTTGGAAGATTGCTGGTGCTGTTTTTAAACCGAATGGTAGGCAAGTCCATTGATAGTGTCCTTCTTGGGTTATAAAGCCTGTTTTTTTTCTATCTTCTATCCTTAGTGGTATTGACCAAAATGCTGAATTGATGTCCAGTGATGTAAAATATTTACAATTTCTAGCTTTAATTATTAAATCATCAATTAGCGGAAAAGGTTGTGACAATCTTGTTCAGATCTCTAAAATCGACACATAATCTGGTTTTTCCTTCACCTTTTTTTAATGCTAGAGTCACTGGTGCAGCAAATGGGCTATATGATTCTTCAATTAAATTTTTTTCTAATAGTTTTGCCACTTGCTGTTCTATTTCTTTTCTGTCTTCGATTGTGCATCTATATGGTCTTTTACTACAAAATTTTTCCATCAAGAGATCTATTCTTGCTTCATAATCTTTTACAGTTCCTATATCATACTTGTCTTTGGCAAATATTGTTTTATATTCTTCTATCAATTGTTTTATTTTGAATTTTTTTTCATTATCTAAATGATCTAAATTTATTTTAAAATCTTTCTCTTTAATATGTTCATTGAAATTTATTTCTATTATATCTTTTCTTTGCGATTGTTTTTGGCTTATATTTAGATTTTCGTCTTGCCTTATGTGACCGATAGACTTTTATAGCCAATGTAAATTAGCGATTGTTTACGCCTGTAATTCGTTTATTTTAGTTATTGAAGGAAAAAATTATCAGTCATTGTTTAAGCCGAATAAGGGGTCTTGCGCTGACAAGTAATTATCTAACAAAGTACCCTCGTAAAATTTATGATAAAAAAAAAAAAAAAAAAAAAAAAAAAAAAGTGTAAATTAGAGATAAATATTTTTTTTTGTATTTGGTTAGTTTTATATAAAGAATTAATAATTATTGATAATATTATAAATGTTCTAAGAATATCTTTGTGTTTCAAATGTGAGTGTATTGATTTTGTTTTATGGGAAATATGCTGAAAAGTAAACAAAACAAATAACGGTGCGGGACGCCTCCGAGGCCCCGTAAGACCCTACATCCTTTATAGAGGATTAAAAGGACGGAGCACCGGGATCAGTCGCTTGCAGTCAGTGTGTGGATCAGTTGGCCAACACCCGCCGGAGCGCCCCCCCCCCCCTCATCTCACCACCTTATCGGCCTATGGTTTATGGGGAGCACCTCTGGTTGGAGATTTGACTTGGAACTAGTATGGATATGAGCATATCGATCATCGACTCACCGATTCCATCCACCGGGAACCTCACAGCTGAATGACTAATCCACTATCTAGCTACGACAGGTAACCTCGTTGGACGTAGCTTCCACGTACCGAGGGTTTATGTTGTTTGTTTACGTCGTTCATCAGTTTACACCAAATAACACCAAACTATGCATACGTATAGATAAACACGGACAGTGATGTATTTGTTTTGTTCTCATTCTTCGATCAGCAAACTTTAAGTTAATAAAACTCTGGTTTACAAGTTTCCAGTTTAGTAAAGTTTAAGTATTTTTCTGTCCAATAGTTTAAGTAATTTTTCTCTCAAATAGTTTACTTATTTTTTTTATCAAATAGTTTAATTATTTTTTTTATCAAATAGTTTAATTATTTTTTTTTTCAAATAGTTTAAGTATTTTTTTTTTTTTTTATCAAATAGCTTAAGGATTTTTTTTTGTTTATTATCATTTAATAAAATGTCGGTAATCTAAATGTCAATTCCCTGTAATATTTCAGGTTCCCCTGTCCTTGGGTAATGCCCTCTCCTGGCATTAATATTTTCCCCAGATTCCTGTAAACATTTAGGGGGAGGAGGAAGAGAGAGAGAGTCGGGGGTTTACAAGTGGTGTCAGGCGTGGGGTGGATTGCAAGAAAATCCACTAATCCGGGATAAACTTTTATTTCGAAAAAAAAAATTTTTTTTTTGATAAATCCCTTTTAAAATGTCGGTTGAAAGTAACCTCCGACAGAGGATAGAAGAATTAGAGAAGGCTAACCTGGCTTTGGCCCAGTCGGAAGAAAAGTTGAAAAATGAACTCGAAGCTAGCCGGACAGAGATAAAGGAAGGAGGGACACCTAAGCCACCAAGGAAGGATTTGTCCTTGCAGGGTCTGATCAAGACGTGGGGAGGGGAGGCGAGTGCCAGGCCGGTTGACGAATTCCTAGAGTATGTTGAGGAAGTAGCAGCTTGTGGAGCTTGGGAGGACGTTGACCGAGTTCGGATTTGTAGGCTCAAGTTGCAGGGCCCGGCAGCCACCTTTGTCAGAGGAAATGAGGAATTAAAGGGTATTGTCAGCTTTAAGAAGTTTGCAGACGCACTGCGAGAAAGGTTTGGAGATCCACATACTTTTGAATATTATGGAAGAATTTTGCAGGAGACGAGTCAACAGCCAAAAGAGAGGATCCAAGAATTTTCGGACAGATGCATTTCCTTGGGGGGGAAAATGACCAGGTCCGATCTATCTGGGAATGAAGCAAAGTGGTGGGCGCGGGAAGTAGAGAGAAAAGTGCTAGAAGCGTTCATGAGGGGACTCTCGGGTGAGGTGGGAAAACAGGTGTTGTTCGGACGCCCAGATACACTGAAGAATGCAGTGAGATTGGCGTTAGATGTAGAACAAGCCTTGCAAGAGCATCAACGGGGAAAGAACGTATATGTGTTGGAAGAGGCAGGGGGCAGGTCCGGCCCCTGCCATGAGCAGCAACGAGAGAGTGAGAGAAATAGGTATAGAAGCTCAGTGGATCCTATCGCCAGAAACGAGGACCAGGCCTCGGCACGGGGAGCGGGAGCGGTGTTTAGCTTAAGGGAACAGATCGAAGACGCTTGTATCAGCGCGATTCAAAAGGCGCTTCCCTCGAGACTAGGGAAATCCGATTCTCAGCGTTGCTATCGGTGTGGAGAGTTAGGACATTACGCAAGGGGATGCAGAATGCCACCACCGGCTAAAGGAGTAAGCAATAACCCGGGCCCCAGAGAAAGGGTAACTTGCTACAGGTGTGGACGGCAAGGGCATATAGCGAACCAGTGCAGATCCCAGCAGCTGCCCGCCGAAAAGAAATTGAACCCCGTGCAGGGGCCCCCAAAATGCTTAAGGCCCGACGGTCACCCCCCGTCTGGGCCGGAGAAACCCAAGCCTGTGGATGAGAAATGGCTTACAGGGGTGGGAGCCGGAGTAGGTAAATTGATAAAACTGGACATGGTAATTGGGGGATATCTCCACCACATGATAGTAGACACGGGGGCCGAAGTGACGCTAATTCGCACGGCGCTTCCGGGAGTTCAATTAAGGCCCGCCAGTGTCCGAGCTAGAGGAGTAACAGGACAGGCTCTGCGTATTTTGGGGGTACAAGAGTTGATGTGCCAAGTAGACGGCCTGGAAGTGAAACATCAGGTGATGATAATCAGCGTGAACTTGCCCGGAGACGGAATCATAGGTTTGGATTTGCTAGAAAAGCTAGGAGCCAAACTGGATATTCGTAACCGGGAGGTGATAGTGACGCCGCCTGACGCTGGCCTGAGTTTTGAGAAGCAACCAGTCAACGTACATCCCCTTCACCAGTTGGGAGTGGCAATAAATTCCTTAGAAGCGAAAGGGAGAAGTACAAGGGAAACGACGCAGGAGGAGCCAATTCCAAAGGATGGATCCTCGTCCGACCTAATCCATGCCCAAGAAAGAAAGCACCAACAGAAGAGGGAAAAGAGGGCCAAACGTGGAAACCAGCAGGCCGCGAACAAAGCAGTAGAGACCCCGGGATCCCACGAACAACCCGACAAGCACGATGAGACCAAGGGGCTAGAAATTACCAGCCCTGCTCGAATCGCAATCCCTTCGTGTAGTGAGAAACTCATTAGAGCAACGATCCACCAGAGAGAGAAGGCAGTGGTGGTTGTCGAGCCGGTACCATTGAAACAAGGTAGCTTAAGAGTAGGGCGAAGTATTGGGCTCGTAGAACACGGGGAGGTTTGGATCCAACTTATGAACTCGGGGCCGGTGGATACCTACCTCGATAAAGGGCAATTATTGGGAATAGGCGCGGAATGGCATACGGAGGAAAGAAATGAAAGGGACGTTCGGATACACCGAGTAGAGGGTAGCGAGAATGCTCTGGAAAAGGGGGCTCAACTATGGAATGTAGACCACCTCGGTGAGTCGGATAAGGGTGTAGTCGAGTCGCTGCTAGAAGAGTTTAAAGATCTATTCGACGAACCGGGAAAGGAAGGCTGCTCTACTGGGGTGAAGCATAGAATACCAACAGGGGAAGCTCCCCCGGTGATCAAGCGCCCGTATCGAGTGCCCTTCAACCAACGAGCGGTAGTAGAGGAACACTTAGAAGAAATGTTACGCAAGGGAGTGATAGCTCCTTCCGACAGTGCTTGGGCTGCACCTGTCGTGTTGGTACCCAAACGAAGTGAAGACGGAAGGACCCAGTATAGATTCTGCACTGATTTCCGGGGGCTGAATGCAGTAACGCAGGTGGATGCTTACCCCCTACCATTGATTCAGGAAACATTAGAGATGTTGGGACAGAGTAGGCTTTTCACAACATTAGACCTTGCTAGCGGCTACCACCAAATACCGGTGGCCGAGGAAGATCGACCGAAAACTGCCTTCACCACCCTAGGGGGGCACTACGAGTACCATAAAATGCCGTTCGGGCTTGCTGGGGCCCCAGCCACATTCCAGCGAACTATGGACCAGGTACTGATGGGAGTTAAGGGGACTGACTGCTATGTTTATTTAGATGACATTATCATCTTCAGTGGTGATATGGATGAGCACTGCACTCGATTAAGAAGGGTGCTGGAGCGACTGCGGGGTGCTAATCTGAAGTTGAAAGGACCAAAATGTAAGTTTGTGGTCAGGCAGGTAAAATACCTTGGCCACTTGGTAACCAGTGAAGGGGTGAAACCTGACCCAGAAAAGATCACGGCGGTGACAGAATTTCCAAAACCCGGTTCGGCTCGGGAAGTGAGAGGCTTCCTGGGTCTCGCTGGATATTACCGGAGGTTCGTACCTCAGTTCGCCGAAATTGCCAAGCCCCTCACCCAGTTGACGGGGAAGGGAATGTCATTTCACTGGGGGAAAGAACAAGACGAGGCGTTTACCGCTCTACAGGAGATATTGTGTTCTGACCGAGTGCTGATTTATCCTGATTTCCGGGACCCTTTCATTCTGGCGACCGATGCCTCTGGAATGGCAGTAGGGGCCGTCCTCTCACAACTCCGAAACGGACAAGAAAGGCCTATCGCCTTTGCCAGTCGACAGCTACACCCAGCGGAACAAAATTATTCGGCTACCGAAAGAGAGCTACTTTCGGTAGTTTGGGCAACCAAGCATTTTAGGTGCTATCTGTTGGGTCGAAAGTTTACACTTGTCACTGACCACGCTGCACTTAAATGGATGCTGTCCCTAAGAGACCCGTCCTCACGCTTGATGAGGTGGGCTCTCAGACTCGAGGAATTCGAGTATCAGGTCGTCCACAAACCAGGGAAGAAGCATACCAACGCGGACTCCCTGAGTAGGGCCGTAGCGGGTATAAGGACGTTCGACGAAGGAGCCCAACGGGTTCTTTGGAAAAGAGGGCAGGAACAGGACGAAGAATGCCAGAGATGGGTCAAAAATAACCCACGAGGGTTACGGACGGGGGCGGATGGGATAATACACTACGGAATAAGTGATGACCCAAATCAATGGAAAATTTTGGTTCCACTAGATCGCCGGCAACAGATCATGGAGGAACACCATAGTCGGCCATGGGCGGGACATCCGGGAAGAGAACGTACCCAGGAATTGATAAAGAATAAGTACTATTGGCCCTCGATGGGGAAAGATATAGAAGAGTTCGTTAAGGGGTGCCACTCGTGTGCTCAGAGAAAGACCCCCCCTGGGTTAACAGCTCCTCTAGAGGCCCCCTTCTTTCCCAAGGAGCCATTCGAAATGGTTTCCCTGGATATCGTGGGGCCGTTCCCAAAGAGTAGCCGCGGGAATAAATACTTGTTAACTTTTATAGACCACTTCAGCCGATACACTGAAGCTGAACCTATAAGAGAACAGACGGCGGACGAGACCGCTCGGGTTTTTGTCGAGCGTATAATCACCAGACATGGGACTCCAAAGAAACTACTGACTGATCAAGGCAGGAATTTCGTGTCGGCGTTGTTCAAATCCGTGTGCAAGGGCTTAGGCATACAAAAACTCCAAACCACCCCCTACCATCCCCAGAGTAATGGAATGCTGGAACGCTTTCATCGTACACTGGGAGATTCCATGGCTCACTTTGCCAGAAAAGATGGGCGAGATTGGGACCGGTGGGTCCCCTATTCACTAATGGCTTATCGCTCCATACCACATTCTGCCACGGGATTTTCACCGAACTTCCTGTTATATGGCAGAGAGCTCCGCACTCCGGAAGGGGAATGGATAGAGCCTGTGGAAGCGTTGGAAAACGCCTTAACACAAGATGAAGCTGCAAGGATTAGGGTTCGTGTAGAACAGGCCTACGAAGAAGCCCGTGAAAGAATTAAGAAAACTTGGGCTCGCAGAACCGCGGCGGTTAACCAAGATAGGAGATCCCGTACTTTCACCGAGGGCGACGCGGTATACCTACATGTACCCGCGGTAAAACCAGGAAATTTAAAAAAATTTCATTGCCCTTGGACGGGACCATGGATAATAGTCAAGAAATGCAGTGCGGTAACCTATGCAATCAGAAATGAAACCGGCGGGACCCAGGTAGTTCACGTGAACCGCTTGAAACCGGCTTTTAACAGTGGTCTCGAAACGGAGTATCCAAAGGAGCAACTGTCTGAATCGGAAGATGACGATGACGAAGTAAGGGATAAGGAAAGAGACCAGGAGGACTTCTGGCCGATCCCCCTAACCGACTCTGACGAGGAGGGAGAGCCCCATCCTAGAGAAAGGGCCATTGGGAACGATTCCCTATTGGCCACTAGCTCGCCAAGGAGGGATGTAGTGGCTCCAAGCTGGTGGCCTGAGGGCGAAGCGGAGGGGCGACCGAGTATTATCCGTACGGAGGAAGATGTTTCATCGAGCGAAAAGGAGCCCACCCGCCCGGTTACCCCGTTGGTGAACACATCGGAGGTCTCGGGAGAGACCTCGGTGGAGGATGACAGTACCAACTATCGAGACCCGACTTGGGAGGCGGATAGTACAGAGGCACCGATGTTGCCGCGCAGTCCCTACTTATTGAGAAATAATCGCCGGTCTAGCCAGGGAGGGAGAAACAAAGAGTGAGGGTGTCAGTGCGTGTCACGAGAAAGAAAAAGTGTTGACCTAGGGTCAACACTTTTGGAAAACGGGGAGTGTTGTGACCGATAGACTTTTATAGCCAATGTAAATTAGCGATTGTTTACGCCTGTAATTCGTTTATTTTAGTTATTGAAGGAAAAAATTATCAGTCATTGTTTAAGCCGAATAAGGGGTCTTGCGCTGACAAGTAATTATCTAACAAAGTACCCTCGTAAAATTTATGATAAAAAAAAAAAAAAAAAAAAAAAAAAAAAAAGTGTAAATTAGAGATAAATATTTTTTTTTGTATTTGGTTAGTTTTATATAAAGAATTAATAATTATTGATAATATTATAAATGTTCTAAGAATATCTTTGTGTTTCAAATGTGAGTGTATTGATTTTGTTTTATGGGAAATATGCTGAAAAGTAAACAAAACAAATAACGGTGCGGGACGCCTCCGAGGCCCCGTAAGACCCTACATCCTTTATAGAGGATTAAAAGGACGGAGCACCGGGATCAGTCGCTTGCAGTCAGTGTGTGGATCAGTTGGCCAACACCCGCCGGAGCGCCCCCCCCCCCTCATCTCACCACCTTATCGGCCTATGGTTTATGGGGAGCACCTCTGGTTGGAGATTTGACTTGGAACTAGTATGGATATGAGCATATCGATCATCGACTCACCGATTCCATCCACCGGGAACCTCACAGCTGAATGACTAATCCACTATCTAGCTACGACAGGTAACCTCGTTGGACGTAGCTTCCACGTACCGAGGGTTTATGTTGTTTGTTTACGTCGTTCATCAGTTTACACCAAATAACACCAAACTATGCATACGTATAGATAAACACGGACAGTGATGTATTTGTTTTGTTCTCATTCTTCGATCAGCAAACTTTAAGTTAATAAAACTCTGGTTTACAAGTTTCCAGTTTAGTAAAGTTTAAGTATTTTTCTGTCCAATAGTTTAAGTAATTTTTCTCTCAAATAGTTTACTTATTTTTTTTATCAAATAGTTTAATTATTTTTTTTATCAAATAGTTTAATTATTTTTTTTTTCAAATAGTTTAAGTATTTTTTTTTTTTTTATCAAATAGCTTAAGGATTTTTTTTTGTTTATTATCATTTAATAAAATGTCGGTAATCTAAATGTCAATTCCCTGTAATATTTCAGGTTCCCCTGTCCTTGGGTAATGCCCTCTCCTGGCATTAATATTTTCCCCAGATTCCTGTAAACATTTAGGGGGAGGAGGAAGAGAGAGAGAGTCGGGGGTTTACACTTAATTTAAATTCCTTTATTATGTCTAGGCCTATCAAAAAATCATGAAAAGTCTCATTTTCTACAATAAATACATCTACTTCTTTTTCAATATTGAAAATTTTTAATTTTATTCTTGCTAATCCCTTTGTGAGTGCCACACCACTAATTGTTTTTAATTGTATTTTGTTCTTATCTATATTATTATGTTTTATAGTTTTTATTAATTAATGAAACTTGAGATCCTGAGTCATAGATCCCTTCTATTTTTATCTTATCTTCCAATATAATGTTTAATTTAATTAGTGGTGTGTTTACTCGTTTTTTGATTCATTATATATTTCTACATCTATGATAGAATTGTTATTTACTTTTTTTGGTGTAGTGTTCTTTTCTCTACTTTCTTCATGTTTTTGGAACCAGCATTTATCTTTTGGGTGGTATCTCACACCTTTACCTAAATCTTCACACGTTTTACAAGGTATCTTTACTTCATATTTCTTTTGAGAATCTAATGTAGGTTTTTTTTGAAAATTTCTTTTATTTACTAAACATTCAAGTTGTCTCAATTCATTAAATAAGTCTGTAGTTTCTTTTAATTTTGCCTTGTTTATTCTATTCAATATAAATTCTGGTAACCCTACTGCTATTAATGCTATAAGTGACTTTATATCCATATCTTTGTTAAAATCTATCAAAAGTTTCTCTTTCCTCAAAGCATAATCCGTTAACGAACCTTCTCGATATTTAAATGATAGTGCATAGGTTATATTATTCCATCCATTATCTGTGAAACATTTTAAGAATCTTGTTTTCCATTCAGACCAACCAGCATTTATTGTTAGTCTTATGAGTGTGGAAGAGTGCCAGTCTAAACTTGGTTTATCAAAAAATAGTTTCATTAGTTCAATTTTTTCCTCACTTTTATCTATTTGAAATCTAGAACACTCTTTTTCAAAGCTTTCTATCCACTGTTTAGCATTAGTATTTTTGCTTGAAAATTTTTCTATGAGAAGTTTTTCTGATATTTTTTTTAAGTCTTTCTCGTTATCTTCATTCTGTGTTGTTTCTATCAGTTTCTCTAGTATTTCCTTTAGATTATGATCTAGTGTTTTGTTTGTACTTTCTTCATTTATTTCCTCTAAATATTGATCTTTAAATTGCAGATTTCCATCTTCATCTATGTATGTGCCCTCTAATTCTTTTGTCATTGTAATCCACACTCTTCTTATCTGATTTCTTCTCTTTAATGAATTAACTAACTTTGTGTACTTACTTGTCTTTTTCAACTCCACATGATCTTCCATATACTTGAATTCTTCTGGCAATATATATCTTCTTCCATCTCCTGTACCAATTGAGGTGATGGCAATTGCATTTGCTTTACTGTCTTTTGGTGAAGTCACTACCGTAAATTCAAACTGCAGTTTTGACATCATAAACAAATTGTTTTATAAGGTGGTTAGGTCTTCTTCTTATATCAATAAGTAATCTGTTTCTCTGTAAAACAAAAGTTTATTTAATTGATAATTAGTTTACAACTATTACAAATAAAATCTAAATTCATACCTGTAAAACAAAAGAAACAACAATTACAGTTTATTGTTATCACTGTTTGCACTTTACTTAATTGTTTCACACTGAAAACCTTTTGAAAACCTTCTGGTCATATGTCTCTAGCTCCACCTAGTGGCAGCCACCTGAAGCACGCGCGTGATATACAAAGCGCTGCTAATTTAATTGAAGAAAGCTTACTGTCTTTACATATATATAAGTTTCGAATTAAGAAACTTAAAGGAAGTGGAGGTTGTCAGGTTATTAATTGAACACTTGTAGATGTAGTTTAGAACTGTAATATTAAACATATGTACACATTAGCTCTCGTAACAAATATTACAATAAACAAATACAACTTAAAACTAACCTGAATCAATACAATTGTCGATAATAAGTGTTGATCATTTTCTTAACAAGAGTACTGTTATTCACCAGGTTATAGCTTGGGAGCATTCTTTGATACTAGCACGCTCTGTCGGGACATCTAACATATGTGCCGAAGTTTGGCGGTTACGTTCAAACTTACATCCCCCCTTTTTGAGACAGAGGGTAAAGCCCTTTGGAATAAGGCACGAGCTTACCAGCATGAAATAAGTTTGACTCTTTTTTACAAAATCTACTATCTATTAAAAATATTACCTCCGAGATTTTCTCTTTTATTTTGAAAGGTCCTACTCTGATCGCATCTAATTTATCTCTATTCAATTTGTTACTGTTTTGTATATATACAAGGTCTCCAACTTCATATTCAAACTTTTTAAGATTTTTATCGTAATACTTTTTATTTTGGTTATGTGTCTTTTCTGAGTTTTATAAGCTATTTCCCTATTATTTTCTAAATTTGTAATTTTATTTTCATTTAGTTCGTCAGGTATAAATGATGCATCTATTCCAGTTAATAAGTAATTAGGGGTAAACCCAGTAGAACTATGTATCGTGTTATTGTATTCCTTGATACACTTTTCTGCTACTATTGGTCACGATTTATCTCTATTTTCATGAATTTTGCACCTTATTCTGTTAACTAGTGTTTGATTTGTCCTTTCATTTAATCCATTAGGAAATGCGCAATCTACTGCTGTAAAAATTAACGTTATCTTTTGTTTATTTACATATTGTTTAAATTGTGCTGAATTTATACCAGGATATTGATCTGTTAAAAATGTTTTTATATTTCCAGCTTTTTCTACTTTCTTGATTAGATTAATAAAATCTTTTGCTATATGTGTTGTGGAAGTGTTGATATATGCGTATCTTGTGAAATGATCTACTACCAAGTGTAGATATTCTGTTGTACTTTTATTCCCTTTAAATCCTCCTATTGTATCTAAAGATATTATATCTAGTGGTTCTTTTGCTGGACCAAGTTGAGACAAGGGAGCCTTAAAGCAACCTATTCTTGACTTAGTTCACAAGATCTGCAAATCAATCTTATATGTTTATACATATTTTTAAAATAAAATTTGTGACCTATTGTTAAGATTAATTGTTTCGTTCCTATATGACCTTGATCTTTATGTACACTTACAATAAGTGAAATACCAAATTCTTCTGTTATCCATATTTTCTCACTCTTATTCAGTATTTTGTAAATTATATTATCTTTAATTATGCATTTGTCATCCAAATTTTATTAGCTTTTGATTTTCTTTTAAATCTTCCAGTTTTAATAAATTTGATGTTTTAATTGCAGAGTTATCATCTGTTTCTTCATTTGATTCTAAAACTGGATTTCTGGATAGACAATCTGCCTCCAGATTTTCTTTACCTGGGTTATATACAATCTCAAAGTGAAATTGTGAGATATTGTTTAAAATTTGTAGTAGTTCTGGATCAGTACTTTTCTTCACATTAAACTTTTCTAATGGTCTGTGGTCTGTAAATACCACAAATCAGATAATATTGCCAGTAAAGTATAGCTTCTTTTTTTTTTTCTGAGCATTTGTCAGTTTTCTATAAAAGAAAAATACTGACTTTAGAGATTTGTCTTCTTGTGGTTGTTTTAGAATTGCTCCAACTCCTTCAATACTTGCATCAGTGAATATGTATGTTGGAGCTTCTGGATCAAATATTGGTAGTGCCGGAGCTGAGCATAAGTATTTTTTTGTTGTCTTGAAACAATCTTTACACTGTTCTGACCGATGAAAATCTACATTTTTCCTTAATAAATTTCTTAAGGAATCTAGCAATATAGCATGTTTTGGTATATACTCTAAATAGAAGTTTATTTTACCTAAAAATTGTCTAACCTGTTTCTTTGTTTGAGGTACAGGAAACTTTTTAATTGCTGTGAGATTGTCATTCATTGGTTTTATATAATTATTTCCTATTTCATGGCCCAGATAAGTTATCTTGTTTTGTGCAAACTGACACTTTGATTCATTTCATTTAAATCCTTGTTCATGTAGTGCTTTTAACACTAATTCTACATGTTTTACATGGTCCTCATAATTCTTCAAATGAATCAATACATCATTTATGTAGTTCACAGCAAACTTATCTAGGTTATTTCTTCTAATCACACTTGACAAGACTTTGGAATATAGCCGGAGCAGACTTCAAACCATATGGCAAGCAATTCCTTTGCCAATAACCATGATGGGTTACGAAAGCCAATTTATATTCATCCTTTTCGCGCACTGGTATCGACCAAAACGCCGAATTTACATCCAATTTTGAAAAATTTTTACAGTTTCTAGCGCGTACGTACTGTCAGATCATCAATTCTAAAAAACGGTTGACTTTCTGGCACAATTATTTTATTTAGTTCCTTAAAGTCAATACAAAAGCGTGATCTTTTTCCTTCTTCATTCTTAAATACCATAGTGACAGGAGCTGCATAAGGGCTGCTTGATTCTTCAATTAAACCAGCTTTTAATAATTCATCCACTTGCGTTTCAATTTTAATTTTGTCTTGAAAAGAGCATCTGTAGGGTTTCTTCGAAATATATCTATTTTCTATTAATTTTACTGTTGCTTCATAACCTTTTATTTTTCCTATGTCGAATTTTGACTTTGCAAAACTTTTATCATTTTTTGTATAATATTTTCTATCTTGTTTATATCTGATATTTCAGTCTTGTTAATTTGCCGATCTTTTTGTGTTATTATTAAGTTTTCATCTTGACATAGTTTGAATTTTTTTATTAAATCTAATCCTAATAGAAAATCATCTTTAAAATTAATACTTTTCACAATAAAAAACTGAAAATTTTCTACCGATTTTAATTCTTAATACAACAGTACCCTCTGTTTTTGCTACTCCTGTTACACCTTTTATATTATCTCTCCCACTTATTATTTTTTTAATATCTTTATTATTATTTAAAAATTCATAATTTATCAAAGAAATATTAGATCCAGAGTCATAAAGACCAATAGCTGGATTTCGATTAGCTAGAATTTTTATTTTAATAAGTGGGATGACTACTCGTTTTTTGCCCCTTCAGAGCTTGCTATCATATCTTGAACTTCTCCATTATTTGTAATCTTAATATTCTCATTTTTTATTTTTTTCAATTGTTTATCTTTTAAACGACACAAACTCTCTAAATGAAATCTATTTTGAAAACCTAATTTTTCACATATTGTACATGGTTTTTTCTCGCTTGAACATTTTTGTGTTTCTTTCTCTTTTTTCCTTTCATTTAACTTACCAAATTGTTTAATTTTCCATGCTTACAATAGGCTTTCTTTCTAATTTATTTTGTATAAAATTTGGTAATTTAATTACAATATTTTATTTATAAAGAGGTAAGGAAGAAAAGACTGTTGTAATGCATAACAGTTTATTTTAAAATAAGATGAGATATTTCAGAATTCATAATGATTCTTATATACATAAAGATATATTATTGTACCTAAGATATATGATTAAAGTGCATATGTTCATTACAAACTATTATAAAATTGTAAATACCTAATAATATACTAAAAATATTTTGCTCTGTTGGTTGTTGAAAAAGCTTCATCCTGCCTTCAATACTTGACTCCCTCACAGCATTGAGACCTAGTGTTTCCAGGAACAAGAAGAAGAATGTGAGAGGCTTTGATTCTCTTCTACAAGTACTGAGCTGGTCCAAAAATTGATTATTCCCCACACGTTATCAGAATATCTTGTATATCTGCCTTTTATTACCAAGGAATAATAATAAGCATCATCACAATATATTTAATATATATTACCATGATAGGTACTGCCACTCCACATCGACATCTCTCAACCGTTCTGTTCCTGCTTTGAAGAAATGTTCATTTGCCGGATCGAAAGTTTCTCTCATTGTTTTCTTCAGCCGGTATTAGATACTAAAAGTTAAATTAACAGGCTAGTAGGCCAACAATCAAAGCATTCATCTTCATCTTCATCTGATTAAAACTAAATCTTAGCTTTTCCAAAGAAATGGTTGGTTTCTTTATGGCTGCCACGAAAATAATACTTCATTGAGTATTTTTATCAATCCAGCTGTTTAGGAAAGTATTTTTATCATGACCGTATCCCTGAGTTAGTTTATTCCTTAAACATATATAAAAAACTCTTATTTACCCCTTGGGAAATCTTAAAATAAAAAAAGAATGTAGATGCAATGAAAATTCATTGATTATTTTTGCATCTGATTCTCAAATTATAATGTGGTTTCAAAAAATATTCCTGATAAACACTAGCTCAAAGTATAGATCCACCATGTGTAAGTAAAACAAAAACGATATAGTTTTGGGATCCAATGCTGCTGGTTTAGGGCCGTTCTTAATAGGGTTGAAAAAAAAAAAAAATCACTTTTGGGTGTCTATCCATTAATTACGTGTATTTAATACGCTAACTGTTTCAGTAGTTCACACTGCCATTGTCAAATGCTGACAAGATTAGATATCATTGCAATGTTATAATACAAATTTGTCGGTAGACCTAAAGTGTTTCAAAAACCATGACTACATTCATTATATTTATTAATAATAACTATATTTTCACAAATTAAAATTAAAAAAATGTGTTTGTTTTAACTTTTCATTCAAATTCGATAATGTTTGGTATTCATTTTTGTTGTATTTGATACTGATGGTGTTATGTTTACTTTCTTCTTTAAATTCTTGACCACGTTTGTCTCAAACAAGCACCTCCTGAAATCTCCTGGGATGTAGGATGAATATAAAGATGAAAGAAAATATATCACCTGTGCAAAATAAATAAAATCAAGTAAATGAAAACCAAAAAACATCCAAGAGAAGATTTAAAAAATATTTTCATAACTGCCAGTGGTAAATCTTTTTTTATTTGTTTGTTTTAGGTGCAGTGCATGATAGTACTTCAAAGAGACATATAATGTCATGTGGTGGTAAAATAGAAGATTTAATTTTAGAGAGTGATATAACTGCACACCATACTAGAGAAACGCCCCATCAATGCCCTCATTGCAGCTACCAAGCAGTACTACCAGATATATTGAAGAAACATATAATGACAAACCACACCGGAGAAAAGCCCAATCGATGCCCTCATTGCAGCTACAAAGCAGTAGAGCGTGGTCAGTTGAAGATGCATATAATGGCACAGCACACTGGAGAAAAGCCCCATCAATGTCCCCATTGCAGCTACAAAGCAGTACAAGCTCATCATTTGAATGATCATGTAATGGCTCGCCATACTGGAGAAAAGCCCCATCAATGTCCTCATTGTAGCTACAAAGCAGTACAAGTTGGGGATTTAAAGAAACATATAATGGCACACCATACTGGGGAAAAACCCCATCAGTGTCCTCATTGCAACTACAAAGCAGTACGTGCTCATCATTTGAATGATCATGTAATGGCACACCATACTGGAGAAAAGCCCCGTCAATGTCCTCATTGCAACTACAAAGCAGTAAAAGCTGATAATTTAAAGCGACATATAATGGCACACCATACTGGAGAAAAGCCCCATCAATGTCCTCACTGTAGCTACAAAGCAGTACGATCAGAAAATGTGAAGAAACATATAATGGCACACCATACTGGAGAAAAGCCCCATCAATGTCCTTGCTGCAGCTACAAAGCAGTAAAAGTTCATCATTTGAAGAAACATATAATGGCAAAACATACTGGGGAAAAACCCCATCAGTGTCCTCATTGCAACTACAAAGCAGTACAAGCTTATAATTTGAAGGGACATATAATGGCTCACCATACTGGAGAAAAGCCCCATCAATGTCCTTACTGCAGCTACAAAGCCATACAAGCAGGTAGTTTAAAAAATCATATCATGGCACACCATACTGAAGAGAAGCCCCATCAATGTCCTCATTGCTGCTACAAAACAGTACAAGTTGGGGATTTAAAGAAACATATAAAGGCAAAACATACTGGGGAAAAACCCCATCAGTGTCCTCATTGCAACTACAAAGCAGTACAAGCTTATAATTTGAAGGGACATATAATGGCACACCATACTGGAGAAAAGCCCCATCAATGTCCTTACTGCAGCTACAAAGCAGTACAAGCTGGTAATTTAAAAAATCATATCATGGCACACCATACTGAAGAGAAGCCCCATCAATGTTCTTACTGCAGCTACAAAGCAGTACAAGTTGGGGATTTAAAGAAACATATAATGGTACACCATAGTTGTTGATAAAAGCTTTATTAAATTCCTCATAAAAACACACCTTGCTGTAGAAAAGCCCCCTCAATATGGTCATTCCAGCTACAAAGCGGTACTAGCTGTTAATTTTATGAAGCACACATATAGTGTTATGTCATACTGGAATGAAGAAACATTATTTATGTCCTCATATAACCATTACAGTAAATGCTTATAAATTTATGATTCATATAATGGTATGGCATACTGAAGAAAAGTGTTGTGAAGGTGCTCATAGAAGCTACAGGCCATCACATGCTGATAATGTAGGCTTTGAGTGGACCTAGGCAAGAGGACTGATCCCAGTTAGGATTAATTTTAATTTTCTTGTTATTATTACAAAGTTTATTTATTTGTTTCTTATTTATTTTATAATTTTTCATTGTCTTAGCATTTATACATGTTGTTATGTTAATAAATACTTTATCCACATTACTTGTTGAATATTAAATTACATATGAATTTATTTATTTGTTAAATAACTAATGTTTGCTATTTATAATTGTCATTTATTGAAGTACTTAATTCTTTGACGACCCACCCTGTGTATTTTAAGAGAATGTAATTGTTTTATTTTAAATCCGCCGCCTGCTTTTTTGTCTACAATACCATATTCCTTAACGTTCGTATTATATTGTTGTGATATTAGAGATTGTGTAGTTTTTATATAATATTAATCCAACTAATCAAGAAGGCAAAATAAAAACAAGTGAGAGTGTATGAAAAAACACAGGACAGTATACTGGTTGTTGTGATGATAGAAACACACACAGAATTACTCTCTAATTTTAGCAGTTATAATGAGCATTATATTCACTCTAGTTTTTGGAATCAGCCTGATAAATGTATTGTTGTGATATTAGATATTGTGGAGTTTTTGTATAATGTTTAATCCAACCTTGAATCAGGAAGGCAGGTGAAAACAATTGAGAGTGGGAAGAAAAAACAAAGGACAGTATACTGGTAGTTGTGATGATAGAAACACACAAAGTATTACTCTCTAGTTTTTAGCCAGTGATAATAATATAGTTGTTGTTTGTGAGAATAAAAAACACACAGAGTATACTGGTTGTTGTATCATAATGAACACATAAAATTACTCTCTAGTTTTAGCAGTTATAATGAGTTGTTGTTGTGGGTCTGAGAAAACATACAGAGCATTATATTCACTCTAGTTTGGAATCAGCCTGATATATGTAAAAGGAAGACCATTGAAGAAGAAAATGAATCAAATTAATAGACAAGTAATTATAAAATTAATATAAGTATATTTTTTATGTTTGTAAAATTAAATTCATCTTTTTGCCAGAATTACTTTTGTTAATAGAACCTAATAATAAATAGTAAATAGGACACAAGTAAAATAAATAGCAAATAAAATAAAATTAATATAAAGAACTTAATATTTGGTGCCCAACGTGGGGCTGATAAGGAAGTAATCTGGCTAAAGGATTGTTTAGATCAGGTATGGGCAACCTTTGACATGTTATGGGCCAAACTTTAGTGTGCAAATACGTTCGCGGGCCGCGTTTAAAAGTAGTGCATTTTAAAGTAGTGTTCATAATTTTTAGCGATAGATATCAGTCAGCCATGAAATAATACGACAATGTTATTACAACACAATTTATTAAAATAACAAAATGAAATGAAAAAATAGGTACCTACAGCATTAAATTAAATCGTTAAATTTAGAATTGTTACAAACTACGAAAGTTAAATAGCGACACCGAAATCAATGAGACACTTGAGCTTGAATTTGGGAAACTAATTCATCGATGTTTGGATTAATTCCACTGGTACAAAGACGTAAAGAATTTTCCAAATTATCGTCAGTCAGCCTTGTACGATGTTTTGATTTATTAACTTTCATCAATGAAAAGAACTGTTCGCATTTATAAGTACTGCCAAACGCACAAATCAATCTTCTTGCAAATTTTCTAAGCTGCGGAAAATGGTCTTCTTCGAGGTATTTTTTGTAGAAATCGCACAACTCCACGTCTTCAAATTTAGATTTTAGGAGTGAGTTTTCTTGAATCTCGATCAACTCCATTTGCAAGTGTATTGGAGCATTTTGTACATTACTTTTTGTTGGAGTAGCAAATAAATTGAAACAGTCTTCCATGTGTTTGAAATCGCTAAATCTGATCGAAAATTGCTCCGACAGTAACTTGAGTTCTTCAGCATATTGAGCGTAAGCAATATTTTCATACGCAGAGAGCGTGGTGAAATGGTAACTGTTACCAGACAGCATATGTGCCTCCCACAAGCGGATTTTGTTCTGAAACGCTTTCAAATGGCTGTACAAATCATTTACTAACTGTCCTTGTTTTTGAAGTTTCAAATTTAAATCATTCAAATGGCCTGTAAGGTCGACAAGAAATGCTAAGTCACATATCCATTTTGCGTCACTCAATTCAGATAGTGGTTTATCTTTTATTTGCATAAATTCTGCTATCTCATTTCTAAGCTCGTAAAACCGTTTCAGCATTTTCCCTTTGCTTAGCCATCTGACTTCACAATAATATGTTACGTCGTCATACTCGGCTGATATTTCATCCAAAAACGCCTTGAACTGACGATGGTTAAGCCCTCGGGATCGAATAAAATTGATGGTTTTTACTACCACATTCATAACATTCTGGAGTCGAATGGACTTAGAACACAAGTTCTGTTGGTGGATAATGCAATGAAGGACTATCAAACCATCTTTTTGCACATTTAATTCAGTTGCTTTTTCATTCAAAATTCCGATGAAACCTTTACGTAAGCCGACCATAGAAGGTGCACCATCTGTGCATACTCCAACTAATTTCGACCATGGCAAGCCAAAACTTGTGAATACCTTTTGAACTTCATTAAAAATGTCCTCTCCTGTAGTGGTTCCTTTTAGCGGCTGTAAAGCAAGCAATTCCTCAGTAATAGTGAATTCTTTATCAACACCTCGAATAAATATAGCCAGTTGAGCTATGTCAGACAAATCGGTGCTCTCGTCTAATGCTATGGAAAATGATTCAATACCAGTCATACGGCCAGTCAATGTTGTTTTTATATCATTAGCCATCATTTCTATACGTCGTACAACGGTTCGTCTTGACAAACTAATTTTTTCAAATTCATTTTTCTTTTCAGGACACAAAACACTGCAAACTTCTGACATACACTCCTTGATAAATTCTCCTTCGGCAAATGGTTTCAATGACTTTGCCAATTTTGAACTAACTATAAAACTAGCTTTCACAACATTATCAAGTTGTGTTCTTTGTCTATGAAATATTTGCTGCTGTTTTTCCAAATTTGCGGTAAGTTTCTGGATTTTGTCTTTTCTTATTTGTCCTGTCAGTGAGAGCAGCGTAGGATGCTTGGTTGAGTAATGCCTCTTTATATTGAATTCTTTCATCACCGAAATGGATTCATTACACATCAAACAAATAGGCTTACCATTGTGCAAGATAAAGAAGAATTCTTCAGTCCATTTTTCTTGAAACTGGCGACCCTCTGCATCTACTTTTCGTTTCCTTCCACCAGACATCATTTTCATTTACTTATCGTTCGATAAACTTAATAAGAAAATAGGTATAATTAGTAAGCACTCAAGATGCACACAAAGTCACAAAGCAAACTTATCACCACGGTAGCTCGAATAGGACTGAACTAAGTTCCGGCCATCCACCCGCTTATATAGGCAAAATGAAGGAATGATCTAGAATCGTCTAGTGTAGAACAATACAATTGCGAAGCAATAATCCTTTGTTGCGCCGCCAGTGTGGCGGCAAACATCAATGGCTTTGAACTTTGATGTTTGCCGCCTCACTCTTTGATGATCACCGCCACTCGGCTTGCTCGCTCACTTGATTCCATGAGTATGAGTAAGTAGTGTATTTTTTTTTTTTAAATTGGGTTTTTCAAAATGTCTCGCGGGCCGGATCAAATCTTACAGCGGGCCGGATCCGGCCCGCGGGCCGGCTGTTGCCCACATACGGTTTAGATAGTGTCACGAAAATTGTGTTTAAATTTGATATAAAGGTTAGGTTAAAAATTGTATTTGTGATTAAGATTCATATTGATAGAATTCAGTCATGGAAAAAGATAACCAAAGTTTAAATTATGATCCAAATGAGCAAAGTATAATTGATAGATACGTAGATAAGGAGGAGAGTAAGTTGGATAATATGTTAAAATTAATGATGGAACAATTTCACGAAAATAATTTAAAAAGTGAACAAAATAATTTAAAACTTGAAACGAATTTATTGTTACAATCAAAACAAGAAAGTGAAAAAAATAATTTAAAACTTGAAACAATTTTATTATTACAATTAAAACAAGAAAGTGAAAAAAATAATTTAAAACTTGAAGAAAATTTAAAGAAGAAAATAAACAAAATAATTTAAAACTTGAAACAAATTTATTAGAATTATCTAATAAAATCGATAAATTGGCAGATAAAAATAATGAATTTTTTTTAAAAATTGACGATAAATGTGAAAGAATTGAACAACAGTTACAAAATTCTTTCAATGATATAAATGTAAAACTGGATGAAAAAACACATCTTTTAGAAACAGATTTAAAACCGGAACTGGAAAATTAGGAAATTGATTTTAAAGAAGTTAACTTAGAAACCGAAAATAATGTCCTAGATCTTGAACAAAAGTTAATTAAAAATGATTTAGATACAAATAAAAAAGAAAATAATGATACAAGTAATAAAAAGGAGAAGGAAGCGGAGGTTATAAAAAGTATAAAGGAACAAAATACAATTAAAATAACGAGTAACTCTAGTGAAACTAAATCGGTAATTAATCGTGATATAATACGAGTGGTTTAGCCAGTGGACTGTAATTAATTAGCAAAAGTTTATTCAAATCAATAAAATAATTGAATCTGAGAATTTTAAAACTATCAATCGGCTTTCCAAACGATCGAAAACCCAAATATTTATTCGTCCTCTCAAAACCCCCAATAACGAAAAACTGTTCACACTTACCTGGGGTCTGATAGCTTCTTTCTCGAGCGGTTCGGCTTCTAGGAGGAATATGAGGGACAGGAAAGGATAAAGAAAGTCTAGGACAAGCCCGAATCCACCTGATGACCACGCCAAGAATTCAGAAGCAGCGAACAATTCTTCCCCAGTGGTTGGCGATGAAAGGATCGTTTTACCCATATGAAAAACTATAACTATAACGGAAAATAAAACCATGCACCAACCATCGGCAAAATTTGAAAAAAAAAAAAAAAACCGGAAATAACTTTCGCTGGTTCTGGCAAACACCCCACTCGATCGGAGCACAGATCCAGCCTCTTCAAACTAATAGAACACAATGGCCAATTACTCCCAAAACGGTTTCCTTGTATTACTTGTAGAATTGTAGAATTGGCTTGCCAGAGCGCAGCACCTCCCAGAGCTATTTCCCCTACAGATAAATCAAAATCTCTCGCGGTAATCCTCCCGCGTAAACATCCCCCCGCCTCTGAAAGGTTATTTTCAGATAAGGTCATGTAAACCCCCGACTTTCTCTCTCTTCCTCCTCCCCCTAAATGTTTACAGGAATCTGGGTAAAATATTAATGCCAGGAGAGGGCATTACCCAAGGACAGGGGAACCTGAAATATTACAGGGAATTGACATATCTAGGGGAAGACATTTAGATTACCGACATTTATTAAATGATAATAAACAAATAGCATTTGATTAAAAACAAAAAAAATCCTTAAGCTATTTGATAAAAAAAAATACTTAAACTATTTGAAAAAAAAAATAATTAAACTATTTGATAAAAAAATAAGTAAACTATTTGAGAGAAAAATTACTTAAACTATTGGACAGAAAAAATACTTAAACTTTACTAAACTTGAAACTTGTAAACCAGAGTTTTATTAACTTAAAGTTTGCTGATCGAAGAATGAGAACAAAATAAATACATCACTGTCCGTGTTTATCTATACGTATGCATAGTTTGGTGTTATTTGGTGTAAACTGATGAACGACGTAAACAAACAACATAAACCCTCGGTACGTGGAAGCTACGTCCAACGAGGTTACCTGTCGTAGCTAGATAGTGGATTAGTCAATCAGCTGTGAGGTTCCAGGTGGATGGAATCGGTGAGTCGATGATCGATATGCTCATATCCATACTAGTTCCAAGTCAAATCTCCAACCAGAGGTGCTCCCCATAAATCATAGGCCGATAAGGTGGTGAGATGAGGGGGGGGGGCGCTCCGGCGGGTGTTGGCCAACCCAGCTCTGGATACACACACTGACTGCAAGCGACTGAACCCGGTGCTCCGTCCTTTTAATCCTCTATAAAGGATGTAGGGTCTTACGGGGCCTCGGAGGCGTCCCGCACCGTTATTTGTTTTGTTTACTTTCCAGCATATTTCACATAAAACAAAATCAATACACTCACATTTGAAACACAAAGATATTCTTAGAACATTTATAATATTATCAATAATTATTAATTCTTTATATAAAACTAACCAGATACAAAAAAAAATATTTATCTCTAATTTACACTTTTTTTTTTCTTTTTTTTTATAATAAATTTTACGAGGGTACTTTGTTAGATAATTGCTTGTCAGCGCAAGACCCCTTATTCGGCTTAAACAATGAATGATAATTTTTTCCTTCAATAACTAAAATAAACGAATTACAGGCGTAAACAATCGCTAATTTACATTGGCTATAAAAGTCTATCGGTCACAGTCAGAATACACACACACAAAAAAACAAAAAACACTTATCCATCATCATAAATCATACAAAGAAACACATGAGCTTACTATACAACAAACAAAAAAAAACAAAATAAAATAATATCAACAAACAAAATACTGGTACTACTGTGACGGCAAAGGGTAAAGCTTAGTTACCGGCCTCTTATACCGACCCGTAGCTACCCGTACAAGTGCTACTCTCACGACCCCATCGGTTCCCGGAAACACCTCCTCAACTACTCCAATTGGCCATTTTAAAGGAAGGAGGTTGGGCTGATCCACGATTACAACAGTTCCTACAGTGAGCGAAGCAGAGGACTTTGACCATTTGTGTTGAATCTGCAACTCATGCAGGTACTCTTTTCTCCACCTATTCCAAAACGACCGGACCAGCTGATCGACTAGCTCGTAGCGGGTAAGACGATTAATTTCGCAGTTCTGTACATCTCGAGCAGGAAAATATTTCAGTGGAGTCAGGTTCAAAAAATGAGCAGGGGTTAACGCGAGTGGCTCCCGCGGATCAGAACTTAGGGGGCAAAGGGGCCTCGAATTGAGGACAGCTTCAATCTGAACCAACACTGTGTTCAGCTCTTCATAAGTCAGAAGCTGGGTTCCAATAACTCGAAATAAGTGGGACTTCACCGATTTAACATTAGCTTCCCAGATCCCTCCGAAGTGAGGAGCTCCGGGTGGAATAAATTTCCACTCGATTCGATGCTCCAACAGTTGATTAGTCAGCGCATCCTGATACCCGGAAGAATTCAACCATTTTGACAATTGCTCATGAGCCCCCACAAAATTTGTCCCGCAATCTGAGTATATAATTCTACATGGACCACGGCGCGACAAAAATCGCCGGAAAGCCGCCAAGAACATGGCAGTAGACAAGTCAGATACCAGTTCAATGTGAACTGCCTTGGTCGACATACATATAAATAAACAAATATACGCCTTAAATATGAAAGGGTTTCGTCTCCTAGCCATAGTAATGCGAATCGGCCCAGCGTAGTCCACTCCAGTTTGTTCGAATGGCTTACATTGTGTAACTCTACAAGTAGGGAGGTCACCCATTTTTGGAGGCACAACCGACGGGCGAACTCTGAAACAACGGTTACATTTTCTTATCCGACTTCTGATTATTTCTCGGGCGGATATAATCCAAAATTTTTGCCTAATTAACGATAATAACAGGTGGGGTCCGGCATGACAATTTTCCTGATGATAATAATCAAGCGACCGAATAACAAAGGGGTCCTTCTTTGGCAAGACAATCGGGTGACAACTATCAAACCCTATATCAGCATTCTGCAAACGACCACCGACTCGAATAATTCCACGGTCGAGAAATGGAGATAAACGTTGAAGTTTTGGTGAACAAGTTTCCCCCTTCTTTAATCTATCGAATTCTTGTGCAAAATGAAGTAGCTGGATCACTCTACACAGATAAATTTCCGCTGTGTCTAACTCCCTTTCCCCTACTCTCATTTGGTTCGGTAATATTTTCACAAACTTTAAAACTAGCACCATCGTTCGTAATAACCGTAGGTAGCTTGAGCAACGATCAACAAGAGCACAAATGGAGTTTTCTTCCATTTTTTCTGATCGCGCCACTGTTAAAATGTTGCTACTTTTAATTTCCGGAGGGGTTTCCAGCTCCTCCAAGTCTAATTTAACGGGCCAGCAAGTTTCTTCCGAACCCAGCCAAAGCGGTCCATTCCACCATAGGGTATGATCAACGAGCTCGCATGGCGTTAAGCCCCTGGACAGGCAATCCGCTGGATTCTCGGTGCCTGATACATGCATCCAACTATCGATGCCACAATCTTGGATTTTAGACACCCGATGAGCTACAAACGTCTGCCATCTGGACGGTGCAGCTTTAATCCAATGCAAAGCTACCGTTGAATCAGACAGTGCAACAACACGCTCAACGTTACAGCGTGTGCGAAGAGTAGATGCTGTAGCCTGCAGCAGATTTGCCAACAAAAGGGCGGCACAAAGCTCTAAGCGGGGAATAGTCAGGACCTTGGATGGAGCTACTTTAGATTTTGCACATAATAAAGAAACCTTGACAGTTTCCTCTCCCGTCAGGCCCTTTAAATAAATCACGGCTCCATAACCCATCTCGGAGGCGTCACAAAACCCAACCAACGCAACTCGCGAACCAACCAACACTCCAATGTGTCTCGGAATAGAAAGATTCGACAAAACTACCAATTCCCCTTGACAACGATCCCACTGAATTTTAATAGAAGCTGGTGGAACCTGATCCCAGTCCAAACCCAAACGCCACAGTTCCTTAATCAGGCACTTGAGAAATAAAGTCAGGGGGGCCAGTAGTCCCAAGGGGTCGAAAATTCTTGCAACTGACGAAAGGATATTTCGTTTTGTGCCGGCTTTATGTTCGTGACTGACCCGAAAACAAAAAATATCTGTGCTGGGTTGCCACTCAAGACCCAAAACCGCTAAAGAAGTACCCGTTTCAAAATCCTTTGTCGAAAAGGATTTATCCTCGTCGGGGAAAAGAGTGAGCATTTCAGAAGAATTAGAGGCCCATTTGGTAAACTGAAAACCTCCATTTTCGAATAACCTTTTTGTTTGCTGATAAAGTCGTTCAGCATCTTGCAACGAGGGGACGGAAGTGATAAGATCGTCCATATACATATCCTGTGGAATTCGATCTTTGGTAGCCGGGAAATTTTTACCTTCTTCTTCGACCAATTGACGAACAGTTCGAAGAGCCAAATAAGGTGACGAGGTGATGCCAAACACTACACAATTTAATTCGTAGATCTCCACTGGATCCTCTGACGAAAATCTCCATAATACCCGTTGGAATCTTCGGTGAGAGTCATCAATCAGAATTTGCCGATACATTTGTTTAATATCTGCCGTCAATGCTATTGAAAATAAACGGAAGTGCAATAGTAATACGAAGATATCCGTTTGTAATTTTGGACCCACATGTAAAACGTCATTTAATGACAAATGAGCCGTAGTTTTTGCACTGGCATCAAACACTATTCTTAGAGGCGTGCTCGAACTACCAGGCTTTAATATACCATGATGTGGTATGTAATAGCCATGTTTATCCATCGGATTTGTTACCAATGACATGTGCCCTTGCTGTAAATAATCCAATATTACATCGTGATATAATACTCGACTTTCCGGGCAGCGATCTAAGCGCTTTTCTAGGTTCATAAATCTTCGTTTGGCCATCTCAAATGAATCTCCCAACCGATCGGGATGCTCCTGGAAAGGCAACGACACAACAAACCGTCCTGATGCCAAACGACGCACCGAAGATTTAAAAATATTTTCACAAAATATTCAATTTCCCAAAACCGTCTCACCAAACTATCCAATGATGAACGGCAAACAGACATACAATTATTACTCTCGGATGTTAGGTCCAAAACAGGGGCTTTTCCCATCAAAATGTAACCCAAAACACTATCCACTGCCATCAACTGAAGAGGTTTTCCTCTGTATTTATTTTCTTTCAATAAATGAGGCACCAGCTCAGCGCCTATGATTCCATCAATATCACCCGGTAAATGAAATGTCTCATCTGCAAGTTCCAGATTTAATAGATAAGACAGCTGAGATCGATCAATTTCCCTAGCCGGCAATTTCTCGACAATCTTATCGACCACTAAAGGCTCGATCGTAAATGAAATATCCGGATTGATCCTAGAACTAAAACTACAAACTGTCTTCCCTAGAACCGGATTGACTGCTCCTCCAAAACCTACTACCGATGTTTTTAAAGGCGAAATAGGCAATTTAAGTTTTCGGCATGTTTTCGCTGTTAGAAAATGGCACTGACTGCCCGAATCAATCAAAAACCGCGCATCATGCAGTTTTCCCCCGCCATTTTGCATAGTTACTACCGCAGTAGACAGCAAAACCATAGAAGAACGCTGGGCGGATAAACGATCTTTACAATTCGCCATCGAACAGCAGTTGATCGAGGAATTCTGCTGACCCTCCGCCCCCGAATTTACACGGTCTGGGGGATTCTTTGAAAACTCAAAATGTAACAGCGAATGATGGGGCTTATTACATTGCGAACAGGGATTCCCTTTTTTACAATTAGGTGCCAAATGGTTAGAAGAAAAACACTTTAAACAACATGCCTTTTGTTTAATAAAACGAAATCTATCCCAAGGAGACATTTTCAAAAATCCTTTACAATCAACTAATTGATGAGATCCCTGATTGCATTTCAAGCAATTTGTAGCTTTATCAAAACCATCGCTAGTACTTCCTCCCAACTGAGTTACAAAAACCTTTGGTCTGTAATTTTTTATCGGTTTTTCCGATCTGGTCGTTGATATTGAGTTTTATTCCCAAGGAAGGGTTTTAATTTGTTTCTCGACGAACGTTACAAAATCCTCATAAGTAGGAATATCCTTTTCGCGAACCGCGGCTTCGAACGCCCGACGGGACACGGGGTCTAAAATTTTCAAACCACGATTTAAAAATATCGAATCAGCCAAATTTCCGGTGTTTAATCTTTTAAGGGCTGTTATGGGCCCACAAAATTTATCCAATACTGAGCTTAAACTCCCCCTTGATTCTGACTTTAATGGTTTGAATTCAAAAATTTGCTCTAAATAGGTATCTGCTTGAGCTCTAGGGTCATTGTAACGTTTCTGTAACGCGTCCCAAATCACTGGGTAATTTGCCGCCACTGGTGGTAGGTGCTTACAAATATTCGAGGCTTCCCCACCAAGCTTTGATACTAAATATTGAACTCTATGTTGATCGGTCAACGATTTATTTTCATGTACTAACGATTTAAACATTTCATAAAAGACCGACCATTGCGTTTGATCCCCTCTAAAACAAGGTAACTCTAATTTTGGAAGGTGTACTTCAATTTTGTTCGTCGCCAGGGTTGGTAAAAGATTTTCAGGAACCGCGGTAGTAGCGGCCACTTTTTTCTTCGTCGCAAGGCTCTCAGCCATCTCTTCAATGTACTCAATCATCTCCATATGGGAATCGTTAAAGGTCGAGGTAAATTCCGAATCCAACTCCAACTCTAATTCATTAATTTTGAATTCTACTTCGTCATATTCGGTCAAGGTTTTTGGTATTAGACGGTAAGTAGTTTCAAATTGCTGTAAAACTTTTTTATCCGCAATGCCTTTCGACAGATCATAAATTCTTTGAATGCGCTGAAAAAGGTTTATTTGTTTTGCTTTATAAATTTTTAAAGACGATTCAATAGCCCTTTTCTCGCTCATTTTCAAAAATGAGTAGCCAACAAATCAACAAAATTAAACGGTCAAATTGGATTTGTCTATATTATTAATTAAATCGACCTTATTGAACAATTCCTAATCGAACCAGTTCCAATAAACTATTCAAACAAATACGGAAATAAAAATAAAATAAAAAACGAATAAAAGGAAAACCATAAATCCACTAGAGTTAGAAATAATAACCTTATTGTGATTTTCTTATCAGTTGAAAGGGCAATCCGGAGATTGAATTCCTCGGTTGGACCCTGAACCTCAAACTTGTTAATATAAAGGGATGACGGGTAGAAAAATTGTTAAAACTTTACGAGTTTGCACTGTAGCAAAATTAAAACTGTCTCAATGAAATTTATTTATATCAATTCTAGCTTATCAACCATTAGCAATCTAGAATAAATAATTTCTACTTTAATTTGAGCAATAATTTTACCAAACGAAACAAACAAAAAAACTTAGAAATATAAATATCCCACCAAATCGGGATAAAATATGCCGGGCTTACGCGAAACCAGTTCCAGCCAGTTGATTGTCGCTAACTTTTTTAAATTAAATTAATTTTCCAATTTAGTTCATAATAATACTATCGTATTTTTCCAATAACCATCTTCGAACTCCTTTCAATCAGGAACTGTATTTTAATTAATTGAAACAACGAACTTTCAATATAATCAATACATAAACACGGAAAAGAACAAAAACAATTTTTTTTTTTTTTTCCAAAATCGGTTTGAATCCGGTTTAGGAGGCCAAATGGTTTAGCCAGTGGGCTGTAATTAATTAGCAAAAGTTTAAAAATTTATTCAAATCAATAAAATAATTGAATCTGAGAATTTCAAAACTATCAATCGGCTTTCCAAACGATCGAAAACCCAAATATTTATTCGTCCTCTCAAAACCCCCAATAACGAAAAACTGTTCACACTTACCTGGGGTCTGATAGCTTCTTTCTCGAGCGGTTCGGGCTTCTAGGAGGAATATGAGGGATAGGAAAGGATAAAGAAAGTCTAGGACAAGCCCGAATCCACCTGATGACCACGCCAAGAATTCAGAAGCAGCGAACAATTCTTCCCCAGTGGTTGGCGATGAAAGGATCGTTTTACCCATATGAAAAACTATAACTATAACGGAAAATAAAACCATGCACCAACCATCGGCAAAATTTGAAAATAAAAAAAAAACCGGAAATAACTTTCGCTGGTTCTGGCAAACACCCCACTCGATCGGAGCACAGATCCAGCCTCTTCAAACTAATAGAACACAATGGCCAATTACTCCCAAAACGGTTTCCTTGTATTACTTGTAGAATTGTAGAATTGGCTTGCCAGAGCGCAGCACCTCCCAGAGCTATTTCCCCTACAGATAAATCAAAATCTCTCGCGGTAATCCTCCCGCGTAAACAACCAGTAATTAATAATCATGATAAGTTAGAGATTCAACAATATAAAAAATCTGACCCAGTAAAAACCTTAAGTAAATTTAAAAATACAAACGGTAAAATTTTGGATTGGGATCAATTCAAATTTAAAATTTCATATCATTTTAGTGAAATCCCCTTTTACGAATTTAGTTGGAACAACATGAAAATAAGTAAAAGGAAAGACTTTAAAAATAATTACAGGTATGTTTTTAATACCATAGAGTATAATTATAAAAAAAAGAAGAAAAAGGTTATATTCTATTATTATGAAATAATGCTAATCGGATGAAATATAAAACTGTATCTATATAAACTATAGAATTAAAATTAATTGAAAAACTTATTATAAAATAATGTCAATCAGACAAGTAAAAACTTGAAAAATGAAGTTTATTGTAATGTTTAAATGTTAGTATGTTTATTTGTAAAATCAAATTTGTCAATATGTTAAAATCTATCTAAAAACTTGAAAATTAAAAATAATTGAAAACTTTAGTATAAAATAATGTAAATCAGACAAGTAAAAACTTGAATTGAAATGTATTGTATTGTATTGAAATAGTATAATGTTTATCTGGACAATCAAATAGGTTAACATCTATAGAAAAAATTTAAATTTTAAATTCATTAAAACCTTATATGAAAATAATGTCAATCGGACACAAGTAAAAACTTTGAAATTGAATTTTATTCTAATGTACTAAAATGTTAGTATGTTTAATTTGTACAATCAAGTTGGTAAATGTTAAAAGCTATATAAAAGTTTGAAATTTAAAAGTAATTAATACTTTATTCTGAAGATTTTGTCAACCCAGCAATGTAAAAACTTGGAAATTATAAATTTATGGTACTATAGTTAAAACTTAAGATGTCTGTAAGGTACAATTACATTTGTGATGTAAATGGTTGAAATGAAAAATGTAAAATTTGGTGACACATAATTTGATATTGTCATTTAGTTATAAGAAAATGCAAATTGTTAAAGTGCTAAAAAAGTGAATAGTGAAATCAAAAGTAAAGTGGAATGAAAAATTTTTATCGACAAGCTCAAAAAATTTTTAAATCGGAGCGGACCCGAATGTTGTGATATTAGAGATTGTGGAGTTTTTATATAATATTAATCCAACTAATCAAGAAGGCAAAATAAAAACAAGTGAGAGTGTATGAAAAAAACAAAGGACAGTATACTGGTTGTTGTGATGATAGAAACACACACAGAATTACTCTCTAGTTTTTTAGCCAGTTATAATTAGTTGTTGTTGTGGTTCTGAGAAAACACACAGAGCATTATATTCACTCTAGTTTTTGGAATCAGCCTGATATATGTATCTGAATCCAGTGATGAATTAAAAAGCCCGTAATACATATTAATAGCTTGAGATTGTGAGTAAGAAAAACTTAAAAACTTTGTTGGTTAGTGGTTATTGACTTGAAGCGGAACGGAAGAGAAATAGCAGGAAGAGAAGAATTATAAATTTGATTAAAAAGAAGATCATTGAAGAAGAAAAGGAATCGAATTAATAGACAAGTATTTATAAAATTAATATAAGTTTATTTTTTGTGTTTGTAAAATTAAATTCATCTTTTTGCCAGAATTATTTTTGTTAATAGAACCTAATAGTAAATAAAATAAATTAAAGTTAAAAATAAAATTACGTTATATATTAGAAGAACGTAATAATATATGTACTTGTTAATTGTTTATCATAAGTTCATTGCATTTTTCTGCTTTTAAATCATTTAATCTAATGCCATAAATGTCTGGCATGTCAGTTCTAAAATCTCCTAGTCCATCTGAACTAAGAGGTAATTTTGATGAATAGACTTATTCTTGCTTTAGCCTTTTCAAAAAATGTTTGAGCTAAATAGCGATTTGTCAAATAAAATAAAAATACGTACCTGCTTGACAAAAATTTATTTTATAGTGTGTTTTTTAAAAAATTATGCCTTCTCAGGTTGGTTCTTTAGTTTTAATTATTTTTAAAGAGGTTTCAATTGTCATAATGGACTATAATTTGTAAACAATTGTTAAATTTAATTCCATATTTTAGTTTGTACACAGGTTTCGGTTCAATGGTTTTCTTTAATTATTATTTTGGATTAGTAAAGCTAGTTTAATATTAATGACTGTACTGGTTGTACAATGTGATTGGATTGTACTAGTATGGTAAGGAATAATTTGAGAACTGAAAAGAAAACATTAACAAAACTTTTAATTCAAACAAGTGAACGGAACAACAGTGGCTTTAGATCGGTAGGGGTAGTCGCTTAGAACGGGTTGAAAGGAGATGTTATCAGTTGTTTAGAATTGCTCAATAAGAGAGCTTCTGACTTGCAGATAGGCAAAAACATCACTCCTCAATTTGTCATTATATGAAAGATACAGAATCTATGGAAAACCATTGAGGCAGCATTATAACTTGTATCAACAAAACAAACTACTTGGGCAAGACAAATTGTGAAGAGCTCCAAAAGTATGTTTTATATTTTTATTTATGTATTTAATGTTAAATTTTTGGTTGTCAAGGACATCCCTGGGTTTAGAAATAATGAATTATGGGTTTGGAAGTTAAAATTGATTTTTGTTTTTATTGGTAACTAAACAAAACACTCAAATATATATTTATACCGTTATCTTCAACCTTTTGGTCAATATTGGCTGATGCTGCAGTCACTAGGATCACTGATTGAATTAAAATTAGGTATTATTTAAGAACTTTTATTAGCTTTATCATTTAAAATTTATTACTCAACTATTATTGATAGGTATTTCTTTTATTATAGAAAGTTATATTAATATTAATAAGTATGTTATTTTCAAAATTGGTATGGTTAAGTGTATTTTTAACAACATGATTATTTCTACCTGCATACCTAATAGTTGAGACTTTGTAATGGAATAAGACCTAGTAATTGTACGCTTTATTCAACATAAATAAAACAGTATAACTTTATTATATATGGCAATAATAGAAGGCATAGCATATTGATAACGGTTGTGACACACTGTTATATTATAGCTAGGTAAAAGTACTAACATGATAAGACTTGAGACGTCTTTAGTTTGGAAGTGCTTAACTTTCAGAGCTAGCTTACACCTCAACTGAAGTACATAGGTTAAGGGACTGCGAGCCAAATCATTAACATTAGTAACAATTGTCATTCCTGTTAACATCTCTACCTTATTCTTTGTCTTCCTTCCGAAGGTTTTCCTCCCTATTGCTTTTCTGACCTTCTTAGGTTGAGCATATCTTTATGTTGTTGGCTCGCTCACGAACGATACGTTTCAAATTAGTGCTTCTATCCAGCCTTTATATTTCATCCTGGGCAATTACCCTCATTTTCAAATCTGTAGAGTGGAATATATTTGTTTTTTCGACGATGGATACAACAGGTAAAATAATCATTGTGTATTTAACTTCTTTTAATCAATCATAAAATAGTAAATATAAATTGAAATCAGTAAATATATTTTAATATATGTATAACTAATAATTGTAAATAATAATAGGACCAATATATAATGCAATTTATTTCATTATATTGAATAAAAGGGTTTAGGGTTCATAATATCACCTGATCACTTTAAAATGTTTTCATTTGCAGATCTGGCGGAATGTTTTAAGGTCGTCAAGCAAGAAATTAAAGAAGAATTTGACTGTAAGTGTTTAAAATTAACATGAAATTAACATAGAATGTAGAGTTTTGTGTTTATTAAGTAGGTTTTAGTACTGAGGTCTCTAATATATATGTCATACATAATTTCTTTAGTAAACAAAACTTTAAACAGGATTCTCCTAGCTTATTGTGACCCGCAATAAATATGACGGAATTTCAGCATTGAATGTATTTTGTGTAAAATTATTGAATTACCTAGCTTAAGCCTCATACTACAGTACTCCCTGTGATGGACTTTTCTGCTCTTACTAATCGCTAGGAGTTTTAAGACAAGATAGCTCTACCACCTAAAAATATCTGCTGTACACAGCATTTCCTCGAATACTGCATTTAGAGTTTTGCAACTTAATTAAATTATTTTAACGTTTAAACTTAAATTATCATACTCAAGATATTGGTATTCATAATGCGATACAGTTAAATTGTGGCAAAAACTTAATAAACGCTGATACAATCTAAAGTTTGATACTTGATGTAGTTTGTTTACTATTGGCAAGATTTGTCTGAAAAGTTTTTATTTAATTTAACCCATTTTTCCAAACATGTTAATTTTTGGCAAAATATCAAACAGTTGATGGGAGTTAAGGTTTTTTTTTTGATTTTTTATAATTTACACGTGTGTGGTGGATATTAAAGTCCTCCAACAGTATAGTTTTCCATTCTGGTGAGAAATTAAAATGGTAGTGACATAGATTGCTAATAGTTAACTAGAACATGTGTAACTCTTCCTATCTGGTTAGAAATTGGTTTCCATTACATTTAACATTTCTAGAAAAGGTGGCATACACTCCACCAGATAGACTTGGAGGAAAAGAGGGTAGTGGTATCACAAGCTCGTTACTTATAGATCCATCTTCCAGTATTCTGTTTGTTGGAAGATAGCATGTATCCTGGATTGTTTCCTTATTGGTGACGGCATAACACACAGGATCTCCATTAAAAACCTAAAATGAATTGGAAAACTTTTAGTCATCAACTTGGTATACATACCTCTTGCCCTTTTCACAGTTACGCAGTAGTAATTTGTATAATTCCTAGTTTGAGGTGGGTGGGATAGTCAAGATTCTCTCATTTAAATGGTTTTATTAGTTTTAGTATTAGTGTAGATGGTTACTTTACTGCGGCCCTCATAATGCCCTATCATCATGGCTTTTGTCTCTTTTTCTCTCTCTCTCTCTCCCTCTCTCTGTTTTATATTTATGTTTTAATATAAATTTTATAAATATATCTCTATGTATTATAATATATATATCTCTCATATCTCTCTCCCTCGCCCACTCTCTCCTCCTCTCCCTCTCTCTCTCCCTTTCCCCCTCTATCTCTCTCTCTCTCCAGTTTGATTCCTTCAGTATTAGCCCTTGGGGTCTCAATAAACCCAATATCGCTTAGAGCAATGACATTGAAGTATTGTTATAGTTTTAACAGTTTAATTTTTTTTTTTTATTAATCTAAGAATAAATTTAATTGGTTAAATTTGCAATTCGGTACTTTTTTATTTGCAGGTAGTCCAATCCATTTTAAAGAAGAAGAAGAACTAATCTTGGATAATGGTGAGTTGATGAAAGCATTATCAAAGTATCTCTCAATATTTAAATAAGTACAAATGTCTACTACCATGATGTGAAATCACTCACAGACTGATAGCTCTGGCACTGCATTGGTAGCTAACATCTTCATATAACATTATCTGCTTTAATCAGATTTTTTTTAACTATCTTCTAAAACGTTTCATTTTAAAGTTTATAAGTTCATGTTTTTTTATTAGCAGGTGATCCAATCCATTTTAAAGAAGAAGAAGAAGAACTAATCTTGGATAATGGTGAGTTCAAGTATCTTTGTCAAAGTATCTCTCAATATTTAAATAAGTACAAATGTCTACTACCATGATGTGAAATCACTCACAGACTGATAGCTCTGGTATTGCATTGGTATCAAACGTCTTAATATAACAACGTTACCTGCTATAATCAATTTTTTAACTATCTTGCTAACACACTTCATTTTAAAGTTTTTAAGTTCATGTTTTTATTAGGTGATCCAATCCATTTTAAAGAAGAAGAAGAACTAATCTTGGATGACGGTGAGTACACTAAAGCACCCCTCATTATATAGATACGTATAAATGTCTACTACCATGTTGTGAGATCACTCAAACTGAAAGCTCTGGTACTGCATTGGTAGCTAACATCTTAATGTTTGATTGTTCATTAATGCTGTTATCAACATTTTAAACTATATTTTAAGACTCTTCATTTCATTATTTATAAGTTAGTAATACCTTACTCTTTAATCAGGTGATCCAATCCACTTTAAAAAAGAAGAAGGAGAACTACTCATGGATGATGGTGAGTTCATCAAAGCATCTCTCAATATTTAAATAAGTACAATTGTCTGCTAACATATTGTGAGATCACTGAGACTGATAGCTCTGGTATTGCATTGATAGCTGACACCTTAATGTTTCATTATTCATTAAAGCTATAATCAACATTTTTAACTATATTTTAAGACTCTTCACTTCATTATTTATAAGTTAGTGATATCTTACTCTTTAATCAGGTGATCCAATCTACTTTAAAAAAGAAGAAGAGGACCTAACCATGGATGACAGTGAGTACACTAAAGCATCATTGAAGCATATTTAAATAAGTACTAAAGTCTCCTACCGAGTTGTGAGATGATTCAGAATGATTGCTCTAAGTACTCCATTGATTTGCATTGCAAGATGTTTGCTACCCATCTTTTATGACTTAAGCAATGACATTTTTTTATTAACTTTTAAAAAACAATTTTTCCTGATGAGTTCAAGTTTAGAAGTTGACAATAGAAACTGAGAAATAAAAAACACATTATTTTATTTCTAGGTAATTTGTAATAAATTACAGTTTTAATTTAATATGTAAATTCAAACAAAAACATCCTTTTACTTTTTTTATGAGAGAAAACAATGCAGTTTCAATTTGATTTTATTCGTGATTTTTTTTTTATTTAAGCTTAAACTATAAGCTAAATATAGTAAGTATGCTATAAGTTCTTTGAGGTTTTCTGTAGTGGATTCTTGTTCCAAGAATCATAGGTGGCTGGTCAAATTCTAGAGAATATTCAATGAAACAAATGCAGGCAACTAAACTAATTCAAAATTCATAAAACTTTAGTTTAAGGAATCCCCTCCCTTTTCATACCTATATGTCCTTATATGTTTATCTAATTTCTCATCATTTGACTCCAAAATGCCAGCCTAATTAGTGGTCTGTTTTGTGAATTTTTATTGCGGAAAGTGAGTGCAGTAAAGAAGTTGGACATTTGGGCTTTTTTGTTAGAAAAGAATTGTGTAATTTATGTCAAAAAAATACTACATTATTAGTCCAATACTGTTAGCAACCTCACCACCAGCTATGGATCTCCTAGCCAGAAAACATAACTATGAGTATTTGGCCAAAAAAAAAATCTTGAATTGAGACAAAGAGAAACACAATACTAAAGAGAAAATAATTGATGAGTATAAAAGAAGAAGAAGATGCACAATTATAGACAAGTATTTATATATAATTAATTTAAGTTTTTTTTTAATTTGTAATTAAATTCATCTTTTTGCCAGAATTATTTTTGTTAATAGAACCTAATAATAAATAATAAAAAAAAATTTTAAGTTAAAGAAGAAAAATAAAATTACGATATCTTTCAAAGAACATGATTGTTATGGCAACTCAGGCTAATTCTAATAAATTTTTCAGCAGTCCGAATATAACATGAACATTACTTTATTATACATAATACACTGAAAGTGACCATTGAAATACATAACTAATAACATAGAGAAAAGAAATAGAGAGATAATTGTTAAGAAAATTACCTTGTGTTATAACAACTTGAGCATATGAGTCTAAAATCTATTGAAATTAAAATTAAACAATGTCTTTACAGAGGCTACCAAAATCCTCTAAATGAATAAAATTAATTTGAAACACATAAAAACCTAATGAAATGTTAAATTGAATGTTAAGATATATAAGCATTCAAGATGAGCAATACATCTTTAGTTATAATAGCTCCAATTATCATACTATTCTTAAAGTTATTTCTGGAAAACAAACCAGACAAACCAAATATAATTAATTTTAATATTTGTTGAATGTAAAAGTATCGGTAAAATAAGGCGAGAGAGAGAGAGAGAGAGAGAGAGAGAGAGAGAGAGAGAGAGAGAGAGAGAGAGAGAGAGAGAGAGAGAGAGAGAGAGAGAGAGAGAGAGGGAAAGGGAGAGAGAGAGAGAGAGAGAGAGGGAAAGGGAGAGAGAGAGAGAGAGAGAGAGAGAGAGAGAGAGAGAGAGAGAGAGAGGGAAAGGGAGAGAGAGAGAGAGAGAGAGAGAGAGAGAGAGAGAGAGAGAGAGAGAGAGAGAGAGAGAGAGAGAGAGAGAGAGAGAGAGAGAGAGAGAGAGAGAGAGAGAGAGAGAGAGAGGCGACCGTATGGCTACGGCAATGTCTCGCTGACTTGGGTCGGGATTGCCCCGGTAACATAGCTAATCCTATAGCTAGTATCCGGCTGGCAACAATACATACTGAATACCAATACGGATTACATTTGTTGGCCGCAACAATGATAATATATATATATATATAAGTTTCGAATTAAGAAACTTAAAGGAAGTGGAGGTTGTCAGGTTATTAATTGAACACTTGTAGATGTAGTTTAGAACTGTAATATTAAACATATGTACACATTAGCTCTCGCAACAAATATTACAATAAACAAATACAACTTAAAACTAACCTGAATCAATACAATTGTCGATAATAAGTGTTGATCATTTTCTTAACAAGAGTACTGTTATTCACCAGGTTATAGCTTGGGAGCATTCTTTGATACTAGCACGCTCTGTCGGGACATCTAACATATGTGCCGAAGTTTGGCGGTTACGTTCAAACTTACATCCCCCCTTTTTGAGACAGAGGGTAAAGCCCTTTGGAATAAGGCACGAGCTTACCAGCATGAAATAAGTTTGACTCTTTTTTACAAAATCTACTATCTATTAAAAATATTACCTCCGAGATTTTCTCTTTTATTTTGAAAGGTCCTACTCTGATCGCATCTAATTTATCTCTATTCAATTTGTTACTGTTTTGTATATATACAAGGTCTGCAACTTCATATTCAAACTTTTTAAGATTTTTATCGTAATACTTTTTATTTTGGTTATGTGTCTTTTCTGAGTTTTATAAGCTATTTCCCTATTATTTTCTAAATTTGTAATTTTATTTTCATTTAGTTCGTCAGGTATAAATGATGCATCTATTCCAGTTAATAAGTAATTAGGGGTAAACCCAGTAGAACTATGTATCGTGTTATTGTATTCCTTGATACACTTTTCTGCTACTATTGGTCACGATTTATCTCTATTTTCATGAATTTTGCACCTTATTCTGTTAACTAGTGTTTGATTTGTCCTTTCATTTAATCCATTAGAAAATGCGCAATCTACTGCTGTAAAAATTAACGTTATCTTTTGTTTATTTACATATTGTTTAAATTGTGCTGAATTTATACCAGGATATTGATCTGTTAAAAATGTTTTTATATTTCCAGCTTTTTCTACTTTCTTGATTAGATTAATAAAATCTTTTGCTATATGTGTTTTCGAAGTGTTGATATATGCGCATCTTGTGAAATGATCTACTACCAAGTGTAGATATTTTGTTGTACTTTTATTCCCTTTAAATCCTCCTATTGTATCTAAAGATATTATATCTAGTGGTTCTTTTGCTGGACCAAGTTGAGACAAGGGAGCCTTAAAGCAACCTATTCTTGACTTAGTTCACAAGATCTGCAAATCAATCTTATATGTTTATACATATTTTTAAAATAAAATTTGTGACCTATTGTTAAGATTAATTGTTTCGTTCCTATATGACCTTGATCTTTATGTACACTTTCAATAAGTGAAATACCAAATTCTTCTGTTATCCATATTTTCTCACTCTTATTCAGTATTTTGTAAATTATATTATCTTTAATTATGCATTTGTCATCCAATTTTATTAGCTTTTGATTTTCTTTTAAATCTTCCAGTTTTAATAAATTTGATGTTTTAATTGCAGAGTTATCATCTATTTCTTCATTTGATTCTAAAACTGGATTTCTGGATAGACAATCTGCCTCCAGATTTTCTTTACCTGGGTTATATACAATCTCAAAGTCAAATTGTGAGATATTGTTTAAAATTTGTAGTAGTTCTGGATCAGTACTTTTCTTCACATTAAACTTTTCTAATGGTCTGTGGTCTGTAAATACCACAAATCAGATAATATTGCCAGTAAAGTATAGCTTCTTTTTTTTTTTCTGAGCATTTGTCAGTTTTCTATAAAAGAAAAATACTGACTTTAGAGATTTGTCTTCTTGTGGTTGTTTTAGAATTGCTCCAACTCCTTCAATACTTGCATCAGTGAATATGTATGTTGGAGCTTCTGGATCAAATATTGGTAGTGCCGGAGCTGAGCATAAGTATTTTTTTGTTGTCTCGAAACAATCTTTACACTGTTCTGACCGATGAAAATCTACATTTTTCCTTAATAAATATCTTAAGGGATCTAGCAATATAGTATGTTTTGGTATATACTCTAAATAGAAGTTTATTTTACCTAAAAATTGTCTAACCTGTTTCTTTGTTTGAGGTACAGGAAACTTTTTAATTGCTGTGAGATTGTCATTCATTGGTTTTATATAATTATTTCCTATTTCATGACCCAGATAAGTTATCTTGTTTTGTGCAAACTGACACTTTGATTCATTTCATTTAAATCCTTGTTCATGTAGTGCTTTTAACACTAATTCTACATGTTTTACATGGTCCTCATAATTCTTCAAATGAATCAATACATCATCTATGTAGTTTACAGCAAACTTATCTAGGTTATTTCTTCTAATCACACTTGACAAGACTTTGGAATATAGCCGGAGCAGACTTCAAACCATATGGCAAGCAATTCCTTTGCCAATAACCATGATGGGCTACGAAAGCCAATTTATATTTATCCTTTTCGCGCACTGGTATCGACCAAAACGCCGAATTTACATCCAATTTTGAAAATTTTTTACAGTTTCTAGCGCGTACGTACTGTCAGATCATCAATCCTAAAAAACGGTTGACTTTCTGGCACAATTATTTTATTTAGTTCCTTAAAGTCAATACAAAAGCGTGATCTTTTTCCTTCTTCATTCTTAAATACCATAGTGACAGGAGCTGCATAAGGGCTGCTTGATTCTTCAATTAAACCAGCTTTTAATAATTCATCCACTTGCGTTTCAATTTCAATTTTGTCTTGAAAAGAGCATCTGTATGGTTTCTTCGAAATATATCTATTTTCTATTAATTTTACTGTTGCTTCATAACCTTTTATTTTTCCTATGTCGAATTTTGACTTTGCAAAACTTTTATCATTTTTTGTATAATATTTTCTGTCTTGTTTATATCTGATATTTCAGTCTTGTTAATTTGCCGATCTTTTTGTGTTATTATTAAGTTTTCATCTTGACATAGTTTGAATTTTTTTATTAAATCTAATCCTAATAGAAAATCATCTTTAAAATTAATACTTTTCACAATCAATAAAAAACTGAAAATTTTCTACCGATTTTAATTCTTAATACAACAGTGTTTTCTTTTTTCCTTTCATTTAACTTACCAAATTGTTTTAATTTTGCCATTAAATTTTCCATGCTTACAATAGACTTTCTTTATAATTTATTTTGTATAAAATTTGGTAATTTAATTACAATCAGATTAATTTGAGTATTTAGTGAGATAGTTTCATCTATTTCTAACAATAAACTTCTTTTCTTTAATGCATATTCTAACAGGGAACCATTTAAATACTTAAAATTATATGCATATGCTATATCGGCCCAGGCTTCCCCCATTAAATTTTTCAATAACCATATCTTTAACGCGAGAACACATATGTTTTTCTACGGTACCTGTTATAGCATTGTGTGTGTTTGTGTTAGGTATAACCTCTTCTAAATATTCATCATAAAATGTTACATTAACTTCTACATCCAAATAAATCTCACTGAGCTCTTCAGTCATTGTCATCACTATTTTGCAAAATTTGTTTAGAATTCTCAGACTCTTCACCACATTCATCACTACTGCAGTATCGAAGAGTTGTTTATGCTGAGGGCTAGACTGTTTATCTTTTGGAAATAAAAAACTTTCCCTTTGGCCAACCAGCTGAATCATCGTAACTTTCACTACAGTGCTTTTAGAATCTTCACCAGCTTCTGAGATGAAATGAAATTTCGCCTTTGTCTCCATTGTATTGACTTATAAGTTTTGAATTCAGAAACTTAAAGGAAGTGGAGGTTGTCAGGTTATTAATCGAACACTTGTAGATGTAGTTTAGAACTGTAATATTAAACATATGTACACATTAGCTCTCGCAACAAATATTACAATAAACAAATAAAACTTATAACTAACCTGAATCAATACAATTGTCGATAATAAGTGTTGATCATTATCTTAACAAGAGTACTGTTATTCGCCAGGTTATAGCTTGGGAGCATCCTTTAATACTAGCGCTCTCTGTCGGGACATCTAACATATGTGCCGAAGTTTGGCGGTAACGTTCAAACTTACATATATATAATATTTTATTTATAAAGAGGTAAGGAAGAAAAGACTGTTGTAATGCATAACAGTTTATTTTAAAATAAGATGAGATATCTCAGAATTCATAATGATTCTTATATACATAAAGATATATTATTATATCTAAGATATATGATTAAAGTGCATATGTTCATTACAAACTATTATAAAATAGTAAATACCTAATAATATACTAAAAATATTTTGCTATTTATTAATAATAACTATATTTTCACAAATTAAAAAAATGTGTTTGTTTTAACTTTTCATTCAAATTCGATAATGTTTGGTATTCATTTTTGTTGTATTTGATACTAATGGTGTTGGTGTCATGGTTACTTTCTTCTTTAAATTCTTTACCACGTTTGTCTCAAACAAGCACCTCCTGAAATCTCCTGGGATGTAGGATGAATATAAATATGAAAGAAAATATATCACCGGTGCAAAATAAATGAAAACCAAAAAACATCCAAGAGAAGATTTAAAAAATATTTCCGTAACTGCCAGTGGTAAATCTTTTTTTATTTGTTTGTTTCAGGTGCAGTGCATGATAGTACTTCAAAGAGACATATAATGTCATGTGGTGGTAAAATAGAAGATTTCATTTTAGAGAGTGATATAACTGCACACCATACTAGAGAAAAGCCCTATCAATGCCCTCATTGCAGCTACAAAGCAGTACATGCTCATCATTTGAATAGTCATGTAATGGCACTCCATACTGGGGAAAAGCCCCATCAATGTCCACATTGCAGCTACAAAGCAGTACTTGCTCATCATTTGAATAATCATATAATGGCACTCCATACTGGTGAAAAGCCCCATCAATGTCCGCATTGCAGCTACAAAGCAGTACGATCAGATATATTGAAGAAACATATAATGACACACCACACCGGAGAAAAGCCCAATCGATGCCCTCATTGCAGCTACAAAGCAGTAGAGCGTGGTCAGTTGAAGATGCATATAATGGCACAGCACACTGGAGAAAAGCCCCATCAATGTCCCCATTGTAGCTACAAAGCAGTAAGAGCTATTTCTGTGAAGAATCATATAAGAGCACACCATACCTTAGAAAAGCCCCATCAATGTCCTCATTGCAGCTACAAAGCAGTACATGCTCATCATTTGAATAATCATGTTATGGCTCACCATACTGGAGAAAAGCCCCATCAATGTCCTCATTGCTGCTACAAAACAGTACAAACTGGTGATTTGAAGAAACATATTATGGCACACCATACCGGAGAAAAGCCCCATCAATGTCCTTATTGCAGCTACAAAACAGTACAAGCTCAAACTTTAAAGAAACATATAATAACGCACAATAGAGGAGAAAAGCCCCATCGATGTTCTCATTGCAACTACAAAACAGTGCAAGTTTATAATTTGAAGAAACATATAAAGGCACACCATCACCATACCTGATAAAAGCCCCATCAAGGTCCTTTTTGCAGCTATAAAGCAGTATTATTTCAAAGTTTGAAGGCTCATATAATAGCAAAATATACCTGAGAAAAGCCTCATCTATGTTCTCATTGCAGCTACTAAAAGTTCGAGCTGTTAATTTTAGGAATGACATACTGGAATGAAGTCTCATTTGAACTTTACAGTAAATACTTATAAAGAAAATATATTTCTTTAAGTTTGAACTCTGCCCCGCTCCTCGTAGGAAAAGTACTGCTTTACATAGCAGGAAAAAAACTAATGTTAAGGAAAACCATGTGTCAAAAGGTTCATTAAAAGTTAAATAATGGGAATTGATTTATTAAAGAATAACCTTTAAATGTCGTAGCTTTGTTAACAGTTAGGAGTTTTGGGATTACCCCCAACAATAATAACATAACAATAATTATATTGTTAATGAAATAAAATATTTGTTTACAGAGTGACACAACATAGGTTGTTTGATTTGTCAATTCTGAATGAAACTTACGAATCATTTAATGGCTCATGCTGGAAAACATCCTTGGTTCTGCTGACCACTTCACCACAAACAAATAGAAGTTGCCCCTCTTCACGGGCCAAAAACCTCCCAGCTACCTTTCTATATTGTTATCAATAAATCTTCGGCGTCAGTATAGAGAGAGGGAGCTAGTCACACGGCAAGAGCCCACTAGGGGCACGGGCGTAGTAAGTAGCCCCTGATTGGCCAAAATCAGGATTGCCGGAAATAAAAAATTCATACTCTATAGGCAGGAATGACCTACATAAGGCAGAAATTCCAAGTTTTTTCAGACATTCAGAGTCAGAATCTCTCTCCAGAACAAAGACAGTTCGTGGGTCGCCGATTTCAACCAATTTTTTTCTGATGATTCTACATTCAAAAATAGCCATGTTTCCTTGCGTTCTTCTCCTGAGATGCCCAAAATTGTTTTGTAAAGTCACTTTTTCCTACTATGGTTGTGGATTCTGAAGGTAGTTAAGGCGAGACTATAGAAAACTATAGTTAAAAAATTCTTGGAGGGTTTTGCGTTTAAATTGCAGTAAATAAACACTTAAAAAGGCTTGTTTTTTTCAAGCAAACCACCCACTAAAAATCGACCGATTTTTATTTTATAGTACAAAGCTTTCCAATTAGTGGCTGTAAATGTGTTGTATAACGGAGAGCAAATATGGACTCATCAGCATTTTCTCTCAATTTGGCACGGTTACAGGCAGACGTGCAGTTCAGGAATCAGGAAATCGACACTGAAATGTTCTGAGCAAAGAACTGAATATTCTCCTGGGTTCCAATTTAATCCAATCACAGCTTTTAACCCTTTTATCTTTAGGAAATCTGAAATACAAGAACATTTAAAAGAATATTCAACTAAAGTGAACTCCCGTAAGTGGCTATTGGAGCATCCCCTGAATACGTTCAGTTTAGAGGTGTTAATTTGAAATTTATTGCAAAAAAAGAAACCTATTTACGGTTCTTAGTTATCTTGTCTTATTGAATCATTAAAAAATAAATAAAATCTAACTACTCCTGAAATGTCCTGTGTTTACGTTATTAATAGCTTTAAAAAAAACTAACCTTAAAACCGAACGAATTTGGTGGACGGTCCAATAGTCTCTCGGGATAGATAATTATTATTATTCGGGCTTGGAGAATTCCTTTAGCGCTGAATTAAAAATATAACAGAATAAATAAATTGTCAAACTTACTTGTGGAATGAAACTCCGAGTTTTCGCTTATTAAAAAATCTATAATCACAACAAATTGTGATTGTTATAAACAAAGGGCTAAAATATTTGTGTTAACACGCGAAAATATTATCAGGTTTTTAATAAGCACTTTTTCAGAAGGGAATAATAATGTTTTATATCTAAGTTAATGATCGTCAACGAAAACTTGAAGAAAAAGGGAAGAGGTTGAATGTAGTTATAGAACGAGAGTTGTCATCAGACTGTTTTTATTTGAGCCTTTTAAAGCCTCTCTAAATACATTCGGGATGTTTACATCCCGATGACTTGAGGATTAGGCTGGCTGACTACGACGTCCGAACCTTAACTCCCCCCCTGCCAGTTTACGCATATCTCTTCGTAAACTCCAAGGTCCGGCGCACGCAGCAAACAGCCTGTAATCCCTTACATCACGTTTACGGACTAATATATTCATAGTCCACACAAAACAACAGAACACAAAGAAAAGAGATAATACAGAAATAAAACAAGAATAATAATAAAACATAATACATTCGCCCTTGACCCGGTGGCTGCCAGGTAAAAAAAAAAAAATGGAACTTATCCACAATTTAATAATGAAAACAAAAACTCTCTCTGAGCTTCACATGTGAAGTATATGATTCCGGATCAGTTGCTCCGTATCGGATCGAGGGCAGACCATCTTACGCACATTCAACACCCTCCCCCCTGTGGTGGGAGTTTCAACTGTTCAATGTGAACGGTTCGCCTCTTCTTTGGGGTGGTCATGCTCTCGATGGTCACGAGATTATGTTCCCGAATTATGATGACCTTAAAGGGCCCCTCGTACCGAACAAGTTCCTTACTACGATTTGACACAACTTTTCTGTACACAACGGTCCCAATCGATATTGCTCCTATGCGATCCCGCACCTTCAAATTTGCCCGTGCCACGCGCTTGGATTTTTCACGCATAATCTTATCGCGTACTTTGTAACACATCTTTCCGAGCTGTATGTGGGTGTTATGGAGCTGTGCCACCATTCCCTCATCCACCACCGTCTCTGGCCAGTTCCTCGGTCTCACTCGTAATCCGAACAAAATTTCAAAGGGTGCTAACCCCGTCGTGGCATGTATCGAGTGGTTGTATGCCGCCACCGCCATGGGCATCGCTACGTTCGCCAACAGGCCTTTATCCACCTGGTACACGCGTAAGTGGTCGCTGAGGGTGCTGTGTAACCTTTCGATGGTTCCCCTGCTCTTGGGATGCCCGGGGGTATTAAAATGCCATGCCATATCCCGTTTTTGCATTTCGGCTCTCACGGTTGCATTGTCAAACTCCCGTCCCCCGTCCGACGAGATCCTCTCCTGTATGCCGTAGAATTGAAATATGATAGACTATTTCGTCTTCCTGCAAACTTCGCTTGCTCCGATTACCTCCTGAATAGTCCGCTGAATCCCCCGCCAAAAATAGCGCCTTCGTAGTGCTTGTGCCGTCTCCTGCCCACCGAGGTGGTTGGTTTTCCCTTTGTGATACGCAAGTGTTACCTCGCGTTGCTGTTCCTCGTCCCGCAGGGTTTGGACCACGGAAAGACACCGAATGAACGAGCGATCCACCCCCAACAGCTCTTTCTGCCATGTCCGGCACGAAACGGCGGTAGTAATTGAGCGTGCCCAGTAATCTCCGAATCCCTTTTACGTCTTTTGGCACCTCCATTTTCTAGATCACTTCTACTTTCGTCGAGTCTGGTTGAACCCCTTCCTGTGAGATTGTGTGCCCTAAAAAACTAATCTGCTCCTGCCCCAGTGACGATTTGTCTATTGACAGTTTCAACCCGAAATCCCTTAATCTCTTAAATACGTTCCGGAGGTGTTGAATATGTTCCGATTCCGTTCGGCTGAAGATCAGCAGGTCATCCATGTAAATTTGGCACATATTTTCGTCCATTCCTCTCAGAAGTTCGTCCATGAGACGCTGAAAGGTTATAGGAGCATTTTTGAGGCCGAACGGCATTCTCGTGAACTCAAAATGCCCTCTTTCAAACGAGAACGCCGTTTTATGTTGGTCATGCGCAGCTAGCTTGATCTGATGGTACCCTGCTTTTAGGTCTAATGTGCTAAAAATTTTTGCACCGTTGGGTCTGTCTAGGATGTCTTCGAACCGCGGTATTGGATATTTTTCGTCCAGGGTATTGTCGTTAAGTTTCCGAAAATCCACCACGACTCGGTATTTTTCCTCACTTTCTCCTGGTCGGCTTTTCTTTTTTACTGCCCACAAAGGGCTATTATACGGAGACGTGCTATCTCTGATGATACCTTGGCGCTTGAGATCCTCGATCTCCTTTATAATGTGTTGTCTGAGCGCTTGCGGATACCGCCTCTCCTTCACATACGTCACCCGCTCTACTTTTAACAGGATCTCATGTAGCGTTTTCCCCGTTGCTCCTAGCGTGTCCCCTTCAGTGAAAAAAATATCCCTAAACTCGCTCCGCAGACTCTCCCTCCAATCCTCCACTCTCTTAACCGCTCCTATGTGCTCCGTTTCGCCCCTTACGCCCCCCCCCCCGGCTTCAATAGGTTCGCTGCCCTATTTTGATCCTCCAGTTCTCACCCTCGTTTTCAATGCGCGCGTCTAATGTTCCCAGTAAATCACACCCCACTATTATCTGGTATTCCCGCGGCATGTCTTCCACGACGTGTACTTTTATGTCACCCATTACTTTCGCCCATTCGTCCAGCCCCACGACCGCTTCTCCCATTACTTCGCAGGGTCCCCCAAGAGTAAGTAATTTACACTTACATACCTTGATCTGGTGTGCCCTCTTTTCTCCACGCAACCTCTCTAACGCACCACGAGACATTATTGTATTGGTGCTGCCAGTATCAATGAGGCACCTCTCCCCCTTCCCGACCTCAATAATTGGCAACCCACACATCCTTTCCCGCACTGTATTGTACATTAGGATGCGGTCGCCTTTCTCTGCGTGAGGGATTCTTCTGCCACTCTCGTCGTCTGCTCCCGCAGCGCTTCGACTCCTCTCCGCCTGTCTCCGACGTCCCTAATGACTCGTCGCCCGATGATCCATTTTCTCTTGGTGTCGCGCTCCGCCTCTCCCGGATTTCCTGGTTATTCACCTCCATTGGTTCTGCTCTGTGAAATTCCTTTCTACGAAACACGTATGGACATTGTCTTGCTATGTGTCCTTCTTCCCCACACTCTAAGCACTTAGTGCGAGGGCACTGAGCTACCAGATGGCCTGTTTTTCCACAGCCATGACATTTCCTATCTTCTTTCCGAGGTGTGTACCTAGGCCTCGTCACTCCCAATCTTCTCTCTCCCGTCGCTCCCCTGTCTCTACCGGCAAACGGCGTTTCCTGTCTCTTCCACAGAGAGAGAGAGAGAGAGAGAGAGAGAGAGAGAGAGAGAGAGAGAGAGAGAGAGAGAGAGAGAGAGAGAGAGAGAGAGAGAGAGAGAGATAAAAGATATTTTTATTTCGAAACAAGTCTATGTCTTACATTGGTAAATTTTATCATTATAACATGTTTAAGTGTGACGTTAAAAAAAATTATCATCCGATTTCATGGAATATAAACATGATCTTCAAATGGCTTTTGGACTTGCTTAAACTTTTAGACATTGTTAGCAATATATATAGATTGTATTTTTAGGGAATTGAAACAAACCATCCTCAAGAAGTTCTTTCTTTTAATAAAATGTCTAGTATATTGGACTGTTTTTTAGAAATATGTATTCGCTCGGCAGGTTTAACTCAATTCACTGCAAAAGGACTAGACGAACTAATTATATATAACACTATATTCTCCAAAGTAATTCATTATTTTTTCATCGTTGCTATTATAATGAATTTGAACGATGATTCCTATTATTATCGGGCAATATTGCAGGGAAAAGTTGCCTGATTGTGGAGGCAACAACATTGTCAGCAACAACGTTGCAGGCCTCACGCAAGTTTTGTCACCCTTTTGGCCTTTTACCTTCAATTCTAATAAATTAATCCACTCACTTATAAATTCATGGCCATTAATGAATTACCAGTATATTAATAACATAGTTTACATAATTTGGACTTAGCGAGTCAATGAGTGATCCGTTCAATTCCGTCTTGTAGTTAAACGCATTGGCTCGCTCACGAACGACACTTCAAATTAGTGCTTCTATCCAGCCTATTTATTTCATTGTTGTTTGTGTCATTTTCAAATCTGTATAATGGAATATATATATTTTATTGAGGATGGATACAACAGGTAAAATAACCATTGTGTATTGAACTTCTTTTGATCAATCATAAAGTAGTGAAAACACATTGAAATCGATAAATGAATTTTAATATATGAATAATCATCATATTAAATGAATATTATCATTTCAATATATGGAATTATAAATAATTCCAGCTCATATACCAGCAACATTTAGTGCAATTTCTTTCATTATATTGATTAAAAGGGTTCAGGGTTCTTAAAATCACCTGGTCGGTTTAAAATGATCTTGATGGTTTTGTTTGCAGATGCGAAGGTCGTCAAGCCAGAAATTAAAGAAGAATTTGACTGTAAGTGTTTTATAATTAACATAGAAAGTAGGGGTTTGTGTTTGCTAAATTGGTTTTAGTGGTCAGGTGCCTAATATATTATACCTCGGGTGTTTGGTCAAAAAGACTTAAAAGTCATGAAATGTGAAGTAAATCTTGTCCAAGTAATTCTTTCTTCTTGAATCACTCTACTTTATTATGTTAACAGAGTCTATTTATTATTGTAAAATTGAAACTTTAAATAAATATTATTTATTACCAATGAAAAAGGAGTATTTTTTGGCAAAGAACACATACAAACATTATATTCATAAAAATGAGGACGAGCCCTTTTTATCAAATACCAGTGATATGTCATACATAATGCTTTAGTTGTCAAAACTTCATGATACATGATTTTCCTAACTTATTGTGACCCACAATAAATATGATCGGAATTTCAGCATTGAATTTATTTTCTGAAATTCTCAAATTATCCGACTCAAAACTTATTCTAAAGTTCTCCACAAATGAACTTTTCTGCACTTACTAATCCCTTGGTATATTAAGAAAAGATAGCCCTGTCACCTTAAAATAACTGGTCATCCCAAACTAGATAGATTACTTTAATACTATATAGTATAACTATAACTACATTATAACGATAGGGTATAATACTACAGCTATTTAAGACCACTGATCTATGCATAGATCAGTAACATTACAAATTTTTCCCATTCATGATTGAACCTGAATGTAAATTTGCCAGTTATTTGATATCTCAGAAAACCTTTGAGAATTAATTTTAATTCAAAGGTCATTTTTACTGATAAGAAAAAAATTACGATATATTTAAAAATACAAGGTTAAAAAAATGACATCTTTATCATGTTTTAACCCTGGAGCACAATATTGTTGTGAAGTATATTCTTATTTAACGCAATGCAATGTTACAATTACAGGTTTTTAATATTAGTGAAAATCGGAAAGTTAATGATCTATAAATAGATCAGTGGTTCAATATTGAAGGAACCCATCTTGAAATTCATGTTAAAATATGTTCATTCCCCTCCCCAACTATTCATTTCCGGACCCACGAGGTGTAAGAATAATAGATATGGTGTAAGTAAATGGCCACCTGTTAAATAACATTGCAAATCCACAAAATCTTTTATTTTTTGGAAGCGAAATACCACTCAGCTATTTGAAATTGCCTAGCGTTATCCTGAAATCCAGAGGTTTTCCTCTGCTCAAAAAAAGCTCAAGTGACATTGGCCTCTTTGTCGTTGAGATTTGACAAAAAGGGCCATTACCTTAAAAAATGCCCGGAAGAAGTGTGCAAATCAAGTCCTCTCGCTTACTACTCTGCTGTAAATGCAATGTAAACACTTAGTTCCAAGTTTTTAAAAATATCACTCAAAAATTTAAAGTTCCATACCTTTGTAATGCTCTTGTAATATATGTACCTTTATACTTTTTTCATGAATGTAAACATATTTAGTCTTCAGTGAATGTATACATCATAAGAAAAGTAGAATCATAAGTAATTTATTTTTAAAAAATGTTATATTAAACTTTTTTAAGTGGGCCAGAGCAATTTTTAGTTTTTCTTGAATACCATGAAGAATACCCGCCTCTATACCACTGATCAATTTATAGATCAGCAAATTTATTCATTTAAAAAAATCATATTTATACATTCTTTTGAATGAGTTGGAAAGCTTTATTATAATTTAATTTTGTTTATTAATTTAACTATTACAGTATATTGCAGTCATGATTTATATAAATATGTGATAACTTACTCCCAGGGCAAACCTTTTTATTTCTTTACTAATAATGTAAGGATTATTTTGATTGGTTAAAGTGGCAATTCAGTACTTTATTATTTTCAGATAGTCCAATCCACTGTAAAACAGGAGAAGAACTAATCCTGGACAATGGTGAGACATTACAGCATTATCAAAGTATCTATCAATATTTAAATAAGTACAAATGTCTACTACCATGTTATGAAATCACTCAGACTGATAACTCTGGTACTGCATCGGTAGCTAACATCTTCATATAACATTATCTGCTTTAATCAGATTTTTTTTAACTATCTTCTAAAACGCTTCATTTTAAAGTTTATAAGTTCTTGTTTATATTAGGAGATGACCCAATCCATTTTAAAGAAGAAGAAGAGCTAATCTCTGATGATGGTGAGTACATTAAAGCATTATCAAAGTATCTCTCAATATTTAAGTAAGTACAAATGTCTACTACCATGATGTGAAATCACTCACAGACTGATAGCTCTGGCACTGCATTGGTAGCTAACATCTTCATATAACATTATCTGCTTTAATCAGATTTTTTTTAACTATCTTCTGAAATGCTTCATTTTAAAGTTTATTAGTTGATGTTTTTTATTAGCAGGTGATCCAATCCATTTTAAAGAAGAAGAAGAACTAATCTTGGATAATGGTGAGTTCAAGTATCTTTGTCAAAGTAGTCATCGTCAAAGTATCTCTCAATATTTAAATAAGTACAAATGTCTACTACCCTGTTATGAAATCACTCAGACTGATAACTGTGGTACTGCATTGGTAGCTAACATCTTCATATAACATTATCTGCTTTAATCAGATTTTTTTTAACTATCTTCTAAAACGCTTCATTTTAAAGTTTATAATTTCTTATTTATATTAGGAGATGACCCAATCCATTTTAAAGAAGAAGAAGAGCTAATCTCTGATGATGGTGAGTACATTAAAGCATTATCAAAGTATCTCTCAATATTTAAGTAAGTACAAATGTCTACTACCATGATGTGAAATCACTCACAGACTGATAGCTCTGGCACTGCATTGGTAGCTAACATCTTCATATAACATTATCTGCTTTAATCAGATTTTTTTTAACTATCTTCTGAAATGCTTCATTTTAAAGTTTATAAGTTGATGTTTTTTATTAGCAGGTGATCCAATCCATTTTAAAGAAGAAGAAGAACTAATCTTGGATAATGGTGAGTTCAAGTATCTTTGTCAAAGTATCTCTCAATATTTAAATAAGTACAAATGTCTACTACCATGATGTGAAATCACTCACAGGCTGATAGCTCTGGCACTGCATTGGTAGCTAACATCTTCATATAACATTATCTGCTTTAATCAGATTTTTTTTAACTATCTTCTGAAATGCTTCATTTTAAAGTTTATAAGTTGATGTTTTTTATTAGCAGGTGATCCAATCCATTTTAAAGAAGAAGAAGAACTAATCTTGGATAATGGTGAGTTCAAGTGTCTTTGTCAAAGTATCTCTCAATATTTAAATAAGTACAAATGTCTACTACCATGATGTGAAATCACTCACAGACTGATAGCTCTGGCACTGCATTGGTAGCTAACATCTTCATATAACATTATCTGCTTTAATCAGTTTTTTTTTAACTATCTTCTGAAATGCTTCATTTTAAAGTTTATAAGTTGATGTTTTTTATTAGCAGGTGATCCAATCCATTTTAAAGAAGAAGAAGAACTAATCTTGGATAATGGTGAGTTCAAGTATCTTTGTCAAAGTAGTCATCGTCAAAGTATCTCTCAAAATTTAAATAGGTACAAATGTCTACTACCCTGTTATGAAATCACTCAGACTGATAACTGTGGTACTGCATTGGTAGCTAACATCTTCATATAACATTATCTGCTTTAATCAGATTTGTTTAACTATCTTCTAAAACGCTCCATTTTAAAGTTTATAAGTTCTTGTTTATATTAGGAGATGATCCAATCCATTTTAAAGAAGAAGAAGAGCTAATCTCCGATGATGGTGAGTACATTACAGCATTATCAAAGTATCTATCAATATTTAAATAAGTACAAATGTCTACTACCATGTTATGAAATCACTCAGACTGATAACTCTGGTACTGCATCGGTAGCTAACATCTTCATATAACATTAGCTGCTTTCATCAGATTTGTTTAACTATCTTCTAAAACGTTCCATTTTAAAGTTTATAAGTTCATGTTTTTAGCAGCAGGTTATCCAATGCATTTTAAAGAAGAAGAAGAGCTAATCTCCGATGATGGTGAGTACACTAAACACACTCACTTCAATTGAAGTAGCAAGCCTGAGGGAGAAGGTCTACCGTAAACGAGGCCACTTGTAGAAACCTTGGGCCAGGCGCTGAGCCAAGGTTTCTTTTGCAAGAAGTTTTGTCTTCCAAATTTCAAATATTGCAGCTCTTAAGTTGTTATATTGTTGGCAGAAATACCTGATAATCAGTGATTTGTGAGACAGAGCAAAGGTGATGAGCTTCTTTAAGCTGCCCTCTATAGAATTCATATTTATAAAACACACATAAATTAACTTCTTAATTACTTGTAAGATGAATCAATTAAGCAAACACTCGCACTGTATTTTGAAACTGAATTAATGATTATAAGGAATAATCATTTAAATTCCTTTTTTATGAAAAAATGAATAAGAACATTTTTATTGGCAATTTTTGGTACTTGAATACTTATGGAAGTACTTTTAGCGGAAATCACTAGTTAGTGAAATATTTCAGTAAAACCAAAACAAAATTACCTTTAAATTAGACCCCCCCCACAAAAACATATTTCGGTGACTATATTATTTAAAGATTTGATAAAATTTTGTTATACTCGAAGGAAAAGGTAGAAGTACCCCTGCTTCTTCTTTTGTATATTAAAAGAACCAAGAAATGTAAATATGATGTGGATATGATCGGAAATCACTATTGCTTTATAGTTACTACACTATGTACATTTACATAACTGCCAAATTCATAGATACCACGGAGAAAACATAAATGTACTTGTTTTATTTTTGCTGGGTTTTCATATTTTACTCCAAGGGTGTCATGTTTTTTTTCTTCTTTGTTTGCCTCAAAACAAGCATCTGAAGAAGTCCTCTGAGAGGTGGGACAAATACAAAGACAAAAGAAAATATGAAACTCATGAAGAATAGATAAAACCATAAAAATGAAAACAAAAAGATATCCAAGGGGAGATATTTAAGAAATATTTTAGGGACAATTATTTAATTGCCTGTGTTAAATCTTTGTTTGTTTGTTTGTTTCAGGTGCAGTGCATGAGTGTACTTCAAAGAGACATATAATGACATGTGGTGGTAAAGTGGGAGATTTTATTTTAGAGAGTAAAACGATGGCACACCATACTGGATTAAAGCTCCACCAATGCCCTCATTGCAGCTACAAAGCAATAAAAGCTGGCAATTTCAATAAGCATATAATGTCACACCACACTGAAAAAAAGGCCCATCAATGTCCTCATTGCAGCTACAAAGCCGTACAGGCTCATCATTTGAGTAATCATGTAATGTCACTCCATTCTGGAGAAAAGCCCCATCAATGCCCACATTGCAGCTACAAAGCAGTACAAGCTGTTTCTGTGAAGAATCATGTAATGTCAATCCATACTGGAGAAAAGCCCCATCAATGTCCTCATTGTAGCTTCAAAGCCGTACATGCTCATAGTTTGAATTATCATGTAATGGCTCACCATACTGGAGAAAAGCCCCATCAATGTCCTCATTGCAGCTACAAAGCAGTACAAGGTGCTTCTTTGAAGAATCATATAAAAGCACACCATACCTTAGAAAAGCCCCATCAATGTCCTTATTGCAGCTACAAAGCAGTACGAGTTGTTTCTGTGAAGAATCATATAAAAGCACACCATACCTTAGAAAAGCCCCATCAATGTCCTTATTGCTGCTACAAAGCAGTGCAAGTTGTTTCTGTGAAGAATCATATAAAAGCACACCATACCTTAGAAAAGCCCCATAAATGTCCTCATTGCAGCTACAAAGCGGTACATGCTCATTATTTGAATAATCATGTAATGGCTCACCATACTGGAGAAAAGCCCCATCAATGTCCTCGTTGCAGCTACAAAGCAGTAGAACGTGGTAGGTTGAAGAAGCATATAATGGCACAGCACACCAGAGAAAAGCCCCATCAATGTCCTCATTGCAGTTACAAAGCAGGACGATCAGATATGTTGAAGAAGCATATAATGGGACAGCACACCAGAGAAAAGCCCCATCAGTGTCCTCATTGCAGGTACAAAGGAGTACAAGCTGGTGATTTGAAGAAACATATTATGGCACGCCATACTGGAGAAAAGCCCCATCAGTGTCCTCATTGCAACCACAAAGCAGTACAAGCTCATAATTTGAAGAGACATATAATGGCACGCCATACTGAAGAGAAGCCCCATCAGTGTCCTCATTGCAGCTACAAAGCAGGACTGGCTCAGACTTTAAAGAAACATATAATGCAACACCATAGCGGAGAAAATCTTCATTAATGTTCTCTTTGCAGTTACAAAGCAGTACAAGCTCATAATTTGAAGAAACATATAATGACACACCATACCTGATAAAGCCCTGTGATAGGGTCCTCATTGCAACTACAAAGCAATATTAGCTCATAGTTTGAAGAGTCCTATAATAGCGAAATATACCAGAGAAAAGCCCATTTACTTCGTGTGGTAGCCGGAATATAGCCAAAAGATCAATGTTCTCTTTGCACCTACAAAGCAGTTCAAGGTTTTAATTTTAAGCTGACATGTGTAATGATGTGACTTTTAGCTTCATAAAAGCAGTAAATTTTTTATTTAATTTACTAATAAAAAAAGAATGTAAATTAAACTTGTAATTTATTAAATCTCATGGAGGTCCTTGACAGGTAAACATTTACATGAAAGATATAAAAATAAAAATTCAATACATATACAGTTTTTGAGTTGTTTACAAATATTCTGTCCAATGCTTGCCTTGCTTCATCCAAGTATTGAGTTTTGTGATCCCAATGCTCCAAATACAATGCTGCCTCAATGGCTTCCTGTAGACTCTGTCAATATGCAAATATGATGAATGAGGTTATATGATGGCATGGGTGTTAGGAGATAATACCAAGAAATAAGAGGTATGAGGTTTTACGCATTAATAAGAAGTACAAAGTGTGAGGGCCCTCCACATAATTATGTTTGACCATCGGCAAAGTGAAACAAATCCTCATCAACATCTCTCTTCTCGAACAATTCCAAAACGGACAACCTCTCCTTTTTACAACCTCTTAACAACTGCAATCCCAGCATTCCTCTCAGCTGTTCCAATTACTCTCATAGTTCCTCCTCTTGCATTCACTTCTTTTGGATTTAAACTCCGTAAACATATAATAAGGCCATACCTTTACCTCATTCATGTAAAAATCCTCCTAATAGGTTAATTAGATGGATTATTATCAGGGACCATTAAACATAAATTATTAACATATTACTGGTTCTAGTAATAAAATAGCTGATATTTGTAATAGAAATCCTTGCGAGAAGCCTGAGAAAATGGCATTGATTTTATTGTAAATAATTTAACGGAGTCCGACTTTTTATCAAGATTTAATAAATAATCAAAAGTTTGACAAAGGTCAGCATGAAAATGTAAAGAAAGTCTTTTTGGGAACAGGGACCCCACTGATATCTAGCCTTGTTTTGGTTATTTTGCCACCTTTGACCTTACCTGTAATGTTTTTACCTACATTTATGTTTACTTTGACCCGTCTTAGTGAACCTTGGTACCTGATAATATTTTGGTTTAGTTTTGTGATCCTGAAGGGAAACATGCCGTTATTTCATTTAGCTGCTGAAGTAGACACGGATGAAAAAGCGGTTTTGTTTCTTCAATCTAAGGGAGTATTGCATAGTGAAAAAATGAAATGAAGCTTTATCTAGGCAAAAAGGATAGATGGAGATGCAACGTGAGAGGCTGCAAAGAAACCTTTGGATTGAGAAAAGGAACATTTTTGGAAAACAGTAATTTGCCATTTAAAAAATCTGTTATTTTGCTATACTGGTGGACTAAATAATATACATCTTCTAAATTTTGTCAAGAGGAACTAGGATTAGCAACCGATACTATTACAGATTGGAAAAATATCTTTAGAGAAGTTTGCTCAGATCATTTATTGAAAAATTTCAGAAAGATCGGAGGCCCAGGGAAAACAGTTGAGATAGACGAATCGAGTTTTTCTTGGCGCAAAAATCTCGTTGCTATAATTTATCCTAATCAATGGGTCTTCGGAGGTGTTTGTCGGGAAGATAAGCAATGCTTCATGTATTGCGTGCCAGACCGTACATCGGAAACACTACTGAAAACAATAGTGACATGTGGGCATCCTACACCCGCATTATTAACATACCTTACAGTGAATCATTCACGAAATTTCGTAGATCCCACCACAGGTAGTCATACACAATGAATTGAATCGTTATGGGCTCAAGCAAAGGCAAGAAACAAAAAAGAACATGGTGCAAGAAGAAGTTTGATAAACTCATATTTGTGTGAATTTTTATGGCATAACAGAAATAGCGGTAATAATTTGTTCAATCAATTAATAAATTACGTCAATTTTTGGCCACCAGAATATAAATATGTTCGACAACTAAAACATCTTTTACTAAACACTTTCCCCGAACCTTTCATTTAGAGATAATAGACTAGAGAAATTATTACAAACAATCAGGGGTCCCTATTCCCTAAAAGACCCCTAATTTGTTATATTATTTTTTCTCAAAACTTCTTTCTTTGCAAATCTATTGAAAATATAAAACAATGGCTTAAGTGACTATGACGACTCAAAGACAGTGCTGCACTTTTGAGGCAGACAATAATTTACAGCCTTCTGTGATGGGACAGTGTTCAGTAGCCATTTATCGGCCAGAACAACTGAAATGCAAGTTTTTAGAAATCCTTCCGACAAAGGCGAACCTTTTAAAATACGAAACAAACTGCAAAGAGAGATTTCCACTTTTATTGCAGAAAAAACTTTGCCATACAACAGCGCTCAGGGCCCAAAAAGATATACCAGCTTCATAATTACTAAAGCAAAAAATATGCTGCACTAAACATGTAAAATTAATTTTTTTTTAAACCAAGTCCACTTACATGAAATTCTATTCACTTCTAAGGAATAAGATTAATTAAAGTGCATTTATCTTCTGTCAAAAAAACCAGTGCGACCACTAGTGACTGTTACATGCTTGTAGCTTGGTTCAACGTGTATATGCGAACAATCGTTCTGTAAAATGAAATTTATATAAGATGTCACCAGGGTGTCATTTGGAAAATTTACTTATATTAGCATCGACAGCGGAGTCACCCGACACTGAGCTGTTGGTAAATAAGAACAATTACAACAACAATTTATTATTCCCTTGCATAATCCGGGATGCTCTCTCTAAATATTTCCAGTATGGGAAATAGTTTAGAAATACAACCAGGAGGGGGGGGGATTGGCTTCCCCCGCCCTGTTAGCGGTCACATGTGGAGGGGAGCTCACTCTGTCTCTAGACTTCTAATGGTAAAGTTGCATATTTCTATAATTTCTCTCTGTATTGTCTACCTTATAAGTCTCTATGCCTGTCTCTTGTAGTTCTAAAATAATAAATTTGAGTAAATTAGTATTGCCGTCGTCTGTTTAAGAGCATGAAACCTCGCCCTCCCTCCCCAGTCTGCGAGACATGGTTCTATGAGTTGGTTGGGACTGTCCAACCTGTACCATCCACAGGAAAGTAGTTGCCTCCAGAGTAAAGAGAATTCAAAATTAGGAAAGTTGGTAATACTGTTCGTGCTCAAATTTATTATTGCTATTAATTGTAAATAGGAAAATTTAATAAACAACTGTATATACATATATATAGTTAAAGGTCAACATTTAATCCCAAACATTGGATTAGACTCCCCCTATATATAGCCTGAGCCCATGGCTCTCGCTCTCATTCTTTCTTTGTCAGTCATGCGATTCACTTAAGTCTTCACAGTTGTTCAAAATATTTCTTCTAAACCCAGTGTAGTGTACTTTGAATAAAGAAGCTTTTTAAAAACGTCTCTCGCTTTGCTTGTGATTTAACTGGCGCCCGAACTTGGAACTTGAGGGCTGTTCAAGATAACCGAATTCTATCCGATTATAGAAAATCCGTAGAATTCAACCATCTTTCTACTCCGAGAAGAACGTCACTGACATCATACCGACTTCAGAGGAGGAACCGCTGGTGTTGCCAAACATCCTACGCTCAAGCCATTGAACGTTGTCACCTGCCAGAGCTACAGAGGCCTTAGAAGGACGCTTTGGACGAAGGACTCAACATCAGGGTAGGAAGACACCTTTGTATTATATTTAATTTTAATTTTTTAAATTTTTATTTTTATATATATTTATGTCTCTAGTAGACAGACTTAATACTATTAGACAAATTAACTCTGACGAGACTAACACAGAAATGGAGCACGAAAAGGCAAAGAATAGTGACTGTACGTTCATTCCGATCTATAACGGAAAGACAGAGAACCTCATATTATATATCGATAATGTAACTTACCTGATGACGAGGTTTTGCCAATATGAGAACCCGAATAGGTTAAGAAATGAGGATCTCATACTCATGTGTGCTAAAACGAAACTAGAGGGAAACGCAAAAATCGCTACGTTCGATAAACAATTCACTGCGGTTTCAGAATTGCTGGGATTCCTTAGGCTACATTATCAAGATAACCGGTCCATTTGTCAATTAGCAAGGGAAATATCCAACATGAAACCTAAACATAATGAGAACCCCATTGACTATGTAGAAAGACTGCAGATAAAACGGTGCGACCTTTATTCCCGAATATATACGGATAGTGAGATAAGGGACAAGGAGCAAGAAATGGCGCGTTATGATAATGATATAAGCCAGGAGGCTGTAAAAAACCTGCATCCAACAGTAGCTATATTCCTACAGAACAGTCATTACCGAACATTGAATGATTTATATAACCTCTTGAGAAAAGAAGCTTCTTTTGTGGTAGAGTCGGTTTATGGAAACCAAGTGTTTAATAAAGAATCGAACGAAGAAAAAAGACAATATAATAGACCAATTAAAAGACCACACTATCAACAGAAACCTCATGGCAATTATAAGGGAAATAATTTCAATCCCAACTATCAGAGACAGCAATATACGCCGCAACCACAATATCAACAGCGTTATAATGATCATTATAATTATAATCATAATAACTACGCTCAACGACCCCAACAATCTTATAACTACCAACAACAATGGACGCCTCAGGCACAACAAAACTATTTTAACCAACCGCAACAAAAGCAACCAACAAACAACCAACAAATTCCGAATTACCCGCAAACGGTGTCCATGCGGACAGCTAGTGACAGAGCGCATCATGTAGAGGATGACAAGGATAGGGTAATACAAGAACTCCAAGAGAAAATAGATCGCCTAGAAAATCATTTTTTAGATCCAGGACAGTTACCAGACGATCCACCCCCCTTAGAAGACAGGGAACAATTCTAGACAAAAACAAAAAAACTATAGATAATAAAAATAAAGGTTCAGGTAACAAACAAAATAAAGCGACCAAGCAATGTGAAGAATTGCATTATGCAAATGACCTACCTTATATTTTGGATTTCAAGAACAACAGGTGGCTAGTTGATACAGGGGCGACGAAGAATTATATACACCCAGAAGCGGTGAAGAAACATGGGTTCAAATTAATAAAAAAAGAATTTTCCATAAAGACACCTACGGGTTACGACGAAGGCAATTCGAGTGTAAAGGTAAACATTAAAAATGCATTAGGCGTAGATCAAATGATCGAATTTCTGGTTTACCCCTTTTCAAATAGGTTCGACATCTTGTTGGGATTCGAAACTATGAGAGACTTAAAAATGAAAATATGCTGTACGGAAAATCACATAGTGATCGGGGACAACATATTCAGATTTAAGGACTCAAAAAATGAATTAAACCTCATGCATAATGAAAAGGAAATAAAAGATGCACTAAGAACGAAACATTTACCAATAGAATTGGAAAATAAATTGGTAAAAATAATCTCCGACAATGGGGAAGTAATAAAGAAGGAAGACGAAAGGCTTCAAGCAACCAACCTAATAAAGCATCGGATTAGTACCAAAAATAATGACCCAATATATACAAGGAATTACAGGTACCCCGAGCAGTTTAAGGTTCAAAAAAGAACCACTTGAGTATCCAACTGGATAAAACAGAATTTTTTAAGACGGAATTAAAGTTCTTAGGGTACATAGTAACGCAAAACGGATTAAAAACGGACCCAGATAAGATAAAAACAATAACAGAATTCGAACAACCCGACGACGAGAAATCCCTTAGAAGATTTTTGGGAATGACTGGGTATTATAGGAAATTTATCAGGAACTATGCAAAAATAACCAGACCCCTTAGTGCAGCCATTAACTCGAAAGATTACCAATCCAAAGAATTTAAAAACAGTTTTCATCACCTAATCGAACAGATGACGAACACACCAATTCTGGCGTACCCCGATTGGAATAAACAATTCGTCCTAACCACAGACGCGAGTAACCAAGCAATAGGCGCGGTGCTCAGCCAAATAACAGATAATAAAGAACATCCAATAGCATTTGCCTCAAGGGTGCTATCTAAAGCGGAGGAAAAATATAGTACGATAGAGAAGGAACTATTGTCTATAGTACATTTCACCCAACATTTCAAACCATACCTTTATGGAACAAAGTTTCTCCTATTAACGGACCACAAGCCTCTAACGTGGGTCTTCACGATGAAGAACGGAAACAGCAGGATTATGAAGTGGATATGGAGGCTGCAGGAGTTCGAATTCGACATAAAACATATTCAGGGTAAAACAAATTACGTCGCCGATTGTCTTTCAAGAAGAAATGAAATCCACGCGTTGGAGGGTGAAGTAGAAATTAATATTAGCATTCCAGAGGAAGGAACGCAGGAGTATGATGATTTTCTCGACCAACTTTTAGAACTCGAAGAAACGTATGATCAAGCTACCCCAGGACCAGCAGAAGAACTGCCGATACTGAGTAACGAGGAATTAGATAGCTTGGTAACACAGCATTCACAGGCCAGCAATAATGAACAGGTATGGCTGGTGGATAACGACAAATGCTTAAACGTCGAGAAAAATCAAATAGTAATAAAAAGAGGAACCCATGGAATCACTTATAACAAAATATTTGAGAAAAATAGATACATATTACAAATTAATAATGTTGAAAGATTAAATGAATTACTATTGGAGGTATTACAACCAGACAAGGTATACGGTATATACTCCCAAACAGATTTTAAAACATTGAACGAAATATATGAAGATTACTTTAAACGAATACAAAAATTGATTGAAAAGGAATATAAAACAGTGAAACTTAAGAGGTATTTCCTGTTGTGTGAAGACATTACCGAGTTAAGTGACCAACAACAAGCGATCTTGGATTACCACTACGGTAAGACTTGTCATCGTGGTATTTTGGAAACTTATAACCAATTGAAAAGAAAGATTTACTTTCCAAACATGAAGGACAAGATAACAGAAATCATAAACCAATGCGATATTTGTAAAACAAATAAGTATGACAGAAACCCGATACAATGCAAATTGATGCTAACACCAACTCCTAATAAACCATCCCAGGAAATAATGATGGATTTGTTACAGTTTGATAATAGGATAATATTTACAACCATCGATACATTCTCGAAACGCCTATATGCCCAAGTTATTAATAACAAGAATGCCTTAACCATTTGCCAAAGCTTAGAACAATATATCAGTCTTTATCCTATACCGGAGCGTATTTGCGCAGACCACGGTAAGGAATTTAATAATATTTTGGTCCAGCAATTTTGCAAAGCCACGGACATAACGATTCATTATACCAGCACAAATCATTCGAATTCACTAGGAATCCTGAATAAATGTCACGCAACGCTAAACGAAATCATGCGAATAAATATTAATCAGAATAAGAAAATTAAATTTGAAAGGATTGTACAAACATGTATGATAGCCTATAACAACACCCTAAACCAAAATTTAAAACTAACTCCAAACGAAATTACTTTTGGAAAAACAAAAGATACATATGAAACTGACGACATACAGGCAACATATATCAATGAGTATTTCCAACAATTAAAGAACTTGCACAACACAGTCAAGGAAAAGATAGAATACATAAAAGAAACAAGAAACGAAAAACTGAATCAAAGTCGTGAGGAACCTCCCGAGCTTAACTTAGAAGAATTTATTAAGACACCCAGGATAAAACCAAAAAGGTATCCGTTTTATAATAGAATAAAAGTAGGCAACACCCACATCAACAATGTCAAAAGACCTAATAAACAGAGGAAGAAATATTTTATTGCGGAAAGCGACAATGACACGGACACTCATCGAGATCCAGGTCCCAGTAGCCGCAGTAGTATCTAAAAGGCAAATTTAGTATATGCTTTAATATTTATTATTCACTAAATTGGTTTATAATTGATATAATGATGAGAACATTTAAACTACTGGCTTTACCACTAGATGATTCAAGGTGTTCAAGATTGTTTAACCGTTCTTTGAGGATAGCTGTAGATCGGAATGAAAGTATGAAGTTGATTTAAAATTCTTAAGTTAGTTGTGTGCTTTTCATTTCACTCACGTATACGTCAGAGCGAATTATTCTAATTCCATTTATAAACAATTACCTACAGATCATTTAAGGTACAAAGAATCTGTTATTTAGGGATTATAGCAAATTTAGAATTAGGCTAATTTTTATTTTTTAAGGATTAAGTTGTTTACCGCTTAAGAAGTAAAAATCAAATCATTGCAATCCTCGAGGATCAAACTGGGAGATGTTTAAGCCTTTACATCTAATCAGTTTTTTGGAATTAAAAATTTACTTGTAATTTGAAGGATTATTACCCAAGTCAACAGCTATTAAGCATGGAACTAATTGGTAATTGTTTATTCTTCATATAATCTAACTATAATGAAAGAATAATTATCCATATGTATAATTAAGTAAGAACTATTAATTATAAGTGGAACAAACTTTTCCATTACAATGTAACCATGAAATATTTCTAGAATATATTCTGAGCAACAAGTTAACTTGTAATTAATATTTTATATATTAACCGTTTAACGAGATATAATTTAAGGAACTAATAATTTTAATTATTCTTGTCTACGTATAAATGATTGAATAATTAATGGAGTTATTTTCTAGTATTTAAGCGTTTACCAATGTTATAAGAATAAAGCATATTAATATTGATTTAATAAGAAAATGTTATTTTAATTTTTGTATTTATAATTTTGATTCATTAAGACTACGAACTGATAATAGTAATTTTCATTTCATATTGTCTATCTTAGTAATGCCATATCAAATACTGTAATGTGCCATTTACTAAAACTTCTGATACAGTTTATATAAGAGAGTTTCTTTAATACTTTGTCAAATCGAGGAACCAATAAAAATACTATGTTAAGTATAAATTCCTCTTACATTTTAAGTTACTTTTGATAAAATTTTATGTTCACTTTATGCCCTTTTGTAAAAATTATTATACCTCTGTAAGAACAACTATGAATACTTTGGGTATGTCAAAATCTTTGAAAATAAGATTAGATTCTTTCTTTTTTTTTTGCATTTCCGGAGTAATGCTTAATCTTCGGGAGGGAGGAGTTAAAGGTCAACATTTAATCCCAAACATTGGATTAGACTCCCCCTATATATAGCCTGAGCCCATGGCTCTCGCTCTCATTCTTTCTTTGTCAGTCATGCGATTCACTTAAGTCTTCACAGTTGTTCATTATATTTCTTCTAAACCCAGTGTAGTGTACTTTGAATAAAGAAGCTTTTTAAAAACGTCTCTCGCTTTGCTTGTGATTTAACTATATAATAGGGAAATTATTAAATGTTTTATTTGTAACAAATATGTAAATTGTAATAATTACGGATGCAGTTACAAATAAAAATTAATCAAAAACTTAGCTTATATGAAATGAATAATCCCTAATGCTGTCTAATCAGTGTACAGGGATTAGTTCTACTAAGGATTCTGTGTATGTTTTTCTTTTTTACATTAAGTTATTTTCTTTTTTGCAAGACAAACTATTATTAATAGAGTTTACATATTCATTGTTTTGTTACGTTGATAAAATTCAACAACAAATTAGGAACAAAAGTGGATCATGAACCAGACGCACGTTTTATTAATTTTATTATATTGATAATTTTCGTTGATTCAGATTAGACTGAACTGTGGACAGTTAATGTCCAATTCAAGAGGCCTCCCTCCCCAGGAAGAAAGAAATTAAGATCAACTTAAACTCTACAAACAAACAATTTAAGTTATTAAGTTAAAAAGACCCAAACACAATGCAAAAAGAAACTATTTAAAAAAAATAACCAACAATCTTATAAACTGCAGCATGTCGGTCCTTCCTTTGCTCGCTCTACCGATCTCTGGAATTCTCTACCTCCTAATTCTATCTCCCCTGCTTCGCCCTCACGTACCTTCCAAGCTCTTCTATTCCCAACGATTCACTCATTCTTTCTTTAATTTTTCCATTTTTGTACTAATTATTTTTATTTGATGGTTTACTATACGATGATAAATGTTGGTTGCCAGTTTGTATGTCACATTCTTGTTTTCTTTTTTGCTAATTTTATTGTTTTTAATCTCTTACTGTACAAACTTTTGCACATTGTTGTTATACTTGTTGTAGGTGAATCCTATGTACTTTATTCTATGTTGTTATTACTATTTTTGTTTTGTTTTATTATGATGTCATTGTATTTACCAGATTGTATTGAAAAAGTAGTTTTGTGGAACAGGTGGAAATTTTAAAAATCTTATCGAATATAAAAGGAAAAAAAAAATCTTCTAATGCCTCAAACTTTCAAGTTTTACTTTTAAGAAAAAAAAGATGGGAATTAAAAAATTGAACAATTTTAAGGCCATTGACGTTTTCCAACTGAAATTTTGAACTCCCGAACGTGAAAAAACTGCCCGGGCAATTCACCAATCAATATTTATTGTCTTCCTCATCATGTTGCAGTTTTAAAAAATAGCTGATAATTGTTTGTATATTTTTCAGGATCCTGAGATTGAGAACTATACGATGGATGCACGGACAACCCAAATAGTATTGCTCAATACGATGCCATATTTGGAAACTTTGGACATCATGAGGGCGTCACAGGTGTCCGAACAGTGGCGGTCAATCGCGTCACGGCGCACAAATTGGCAAAAGATCGCCCTGAAAAATTGCAGAATAACAAACATTGACGGCCTTGTGGATACAATGATGAGGCATGGCACGCAGATTCTAGATTTGCGGCCAATGGATCTATACAGGGGCCAAACCTGGCTTAGATCAAGTGACGACTTTAAGTTCTGGTCAAATCTTTTAATTGGTTTAAAGAAAGTAGAAACATTGAAATGTATTTACTTAGGGAAATGTCCTTCTAATGTGACTTTTTGGTTTGACGGTGGAGCTATGCTAAGAACAGTAGAGATTCTGTCACTCGAGTTCTTGGGGGGGGGTCTGGGCCTGTGAACCTTGCACCTTTACAATATTTCGAACGTCTTGAAGAAGTTGATTTGACGTTTACAAATGTGAACTTGATGTATCGAAACTCGTTATCAAATATTCAAAGTTTGAAATGTTTATCGATAAAAACAAACAACTGTAACGAGGAACCTCCCCCGGACCCATTTGTATTTAATTATGTCCTACACATTTCACAATTACCTCAATTTTTACTGCCCCACCTTTCCGTCTTGAGAAAACTTCGGCTGGAAAACACAGACCCTGAATGGGACTCAAGCCAGATTTTTCACGCAATCGCTTGCCTAAAACAGCTGGAAGATCTGGAGTTATTCAATATTCCAGTCCGAGTAAACTTTATCAATTTGTGCAAAAAAGTGGATTGCTTGAAAGAAGGCTTTGGACTAAAGAGAGCGAATTTTATTATCTGCATTACAATCAGGATTCTCGGCCGAAAATTAAACTTAGTTACTCAATGTTCTTTATTGTATCTATTCATATATTGTTGTTTGCTTGTTGAATTTACAGCTTGTAATTGTTTTATTCCATAGCCTATTTTTTTTATTAAATTCCTTATTTTTGATTAAAAAAAAATGATTCTCAAATTAAACAAATCTAAATAAATAAAGATATACTATATTGAAATTTTATACTAATTTACAAATACCTTTATCGTTTTGCATTAGTTTCCTTAAATGTCTTTAAATAATTCTATAAATAAAGCTGTGATTTAAGAACTTAAATCTAAAAGTCGTTTATCATTAGTTTATTTCTCACACTCTGTCTTTTTACTAGTTAAAATGAGGCCAATTACTTAGATGATTTCTAGGATTTTGTGTGCAAATAAACATTAAACATTTACGTTTAAAAGCAAAACAAGACTAGCATGAACTTGCAAATTATATCTGACATTTGTTTGGCCATTGATCAGCTGTTGATGGTCGATAAAAGTCTTTTCATCATAAACTACAAATAATGCAATAGTCAAACTATTACCTGAACAATCCTTAGTTACTTGACTGAACACTACTGCTTATGGCGGAATTCCTGTTCGTTAATAAAGCTATGTCTTCCAGTTATTCTGCCTGTTTTTATCCATACAAATTATTTATCTTTTTAAAATACAGTATTCTCTTTGAATTAAGTTCAACGCTCATCATTTATTTTAATTAATATGTGTAAGGTAATGATTTTATTATAATCTCCAACATTTAATTTAATCTTAACAAAATTAGTTGTTTTAAAATGGCGATATCCGTTACGTTAAGAATAAAGAAATGACCTATAACTGTCAATTTGTTACCTTATGTGATTATGAAACCCAACCTTGTAGTTACAACTATCATAACTGTAATCATAAGGGCAACTTATGATTTTATGCCAGATAAGACATTGTCGGGTCGTCACTAGGGGGCTCAGTATACCTGACTATCCCCCAAAGTGGGGAGGAGACATCCGCCGCGGGCTAGGGTCGCTACAACCTCTTAGCTGCCGTCCGGCGAGCGCCCAGAAAGAGATAAGGTGGGTGGACCTATGGTCTTTCACCCTGGCTGCCGACCTAGTCGGAGGGCAGCTTTAATTCGCTTTGATCTGACTCCATAAGATCTTTAGAAGGTGTGTGCCCCGACAAAGCACTATGTTCAGGAGAAGAGATACAGGGTAGGTTTATAGGCAGTTTATGTGGTCTTGGAATGACCACGAATTCACACTCGGTGTCTAAGGGTAGGCGAAAACCGTCCGGATCCCAAAGGCGAATGTGAACCGGAGAGAGGCAGACTGGATTGCCATGGGATACACTGCATTTGCAGGGCCACGGCAACCGTCGTCCGCGAGGGAGAGGTCTCTCCCAAGGAGGTGCTAGTTTTAGGGAGACGAAGGCAGAGATTCCCACTAGGATGATGTGGGTCTGCCAAACGCCGGACTACAACATAGCAGGTTAGGAAAGAGAGATGCCGAGGTAGTTGAATGAGAAGTCCATAGTTTTGAGTAGAGCCGCAGGCGCCAATGCAGAGAGAGAGAGAATTGTTCAAGGTCACGGTTTTTTTTTTTTGGTTTTTTTTATTTCAAAACCTCAACACAACAATACAATGTAAAAAAAAGAAAAATAACAAAATATTTGGATTACATTTTTCTCCTCCTTCTGCATTTACATGCATTTGGCGGAGTGCCTAAATATAATAAATTTTTATTGTCGTTAATAGTTCATTGTTCTTATACAACACTAGGTGATGAGGCTCACCTTCTATTTGTCACCGACACCAACACTAAACACTAGGAACAAAACAAAACAAACTAAACAAAACAAACTAAACAAAACAAACTAAACAAAACAAAACTAAACAAAACAAACTAAATCTCTACCTTTAACCTAGGACTAGAGTGTTCCAGCCGCGACAGTGTCCTGGCATCGTTGGGGGAACGGAGCGGGGGTTATAGTGTTAAACACCGGGTTTGTTAGATATTGTAATGAGTCGAAAAAATTGATATGTCTACGCTAGATGAATTCATCCACCGTAGACAGCTCAAATACCTCATGCAGCTCACTGTTTCTTCGCTGCTCGAATGAAGTACAAGATCACGGTTGGTTGATGTCTGATCTCTGACTCAGGAGCTGGGGCTTATATAGGAGGCCAGCCTGGGATAACTCCCCACCCACGACTGACTCCCCCACTCTCCGACTGGCGTCATAAGCTTAATTTATTAAACATATGGAAAACATGATAGATATGATATAATCTGATCGAGAAGAGGGTGACTTATAATTATTTATAATCAAGAGATAGCCTCTCTCCCCCAAGTTACACTCTTCTCGGTGATCTGAAACAAAAGAAATGGTAGCCGGAGTGTAGGCCCGAGGTATCGATGCATGCAGGTTTCCGGCTCCCTCAGTTTGTAGCGCCAATCCGGATGTACTCGTTCGCAGGGGTACTAGGTATGTGTCGATTTGTCTTGAGTCGTCTCTCGCATCTTCGTTGTTGCATCATCTCCCGGGTGTCACGGGTCATCTCTATGCAGTGAGTAGTTCCCCGGGGTTCCGTGTGTCCTGTCGTAGTCGATTAGCAGGCGTCCGGGCAGGTCCAAGCTAGTGGATGAACTCGAGGCACTTCGAATAGATGATAGTAGTTTTAATGTCGTTAACCAGCCATTTTTAGAATGAGACAGCTACGGTTGTAGCTTCTATGACGCCGAGGTTCGACAGCTCTGGCCGTCTAAAGTTTCTTTCGATCTTAGTGATTTCGTATCGCATCTTCTTAGGCGGTGACCTTTGTCGTACTTTTTCTATTTTATTACTAAAATGAGTAGAGAAATTGAGATGCCTATCCATTTTTATACCCAAATAGTGCATTGAGAAAGCTGGTGAGTTCTCTTGCCTTCCGATGCTATACGATTGGCAAGGATTTTTTCCCCTTTTGGAGGGAGAAGATCCCGGCGTTTACGCTGATTAACTTGCCCAGCTTGTCACTGATTACCTTTGTTTTAGATATTTTTATCACTTTTTTGTGTTAATGATTGAACCAAGATTCAGGGATGTGACCATCTACCATTGAATTGTTTGTTATCATTACTATTCTTTGATAGCATTCTAATAACACCGATATATTGTACTGCCCTTCAGGTATGAGGTTAGAATCAATAAAAATACAATATTATAGGAAATTTATTTTTATTTACAAAAGATACACACACAAACATATTATTACACATAAAAATTTAAAAATTGCATTTTAGTTACAAATATCTAATTAAATTCTGAGGTATATCCAGGTCTTCAAAGGGGACCATCTCCTCAAGGAGGAGTTTCCTGCATGGTCCTTTTGCCAGGGTCAGGAGAGAGTGGACCTGCTTCCTAACGACCTGTTGCTCTGCTCGAGATACCATTTCCTCGAAGCAAAGAGAATGCTTCGGTGGATATCTTATGAGGTATTCGAGCGGAGTAAACCGGCCAATTCGGTCATGGAGATCCCCGCCATACTCCAACAGCATCCTGAACATTCGATGGTTATTAGCTTTGATAGCTACTGTCAGAGGGTTCTCATAAGCCCATATAGGGAGGGGGACTTCCTTTCGCCTTGGTCCCATGTTAGAGGAAGTATTCCACTGCCTTCAGGCACTCTTCGGTGTCTCCGAATAACCTTTCTTCACCGTAATATTTGCATACCTCCTCTGTGAAGAACCCACCTGAAAATCATTAGATATTCAGAAAGTGCCTTAATGACGAGTAAAACATAAATAACTAGTTAAGTTGTGGAGATATTTAAAATCACGTCTAGTTGATCAACTTATAAAAGTAAAATAAACATAATGATTGATATGACTGAATAAATGATGTTGTCTATTGATCTAGAATTCAAAAAAAATAACATAATGTAATTTGTGAAAACGAGACTTCCAACATTCGTGTACCTAGGAAGAACGGTTAGAAATTCTGAAATAGTTTAAGAAGATCATCTTTCAAATGGTTCAAAGGGGCAATAAAAGAATGACTATTGTCCATATCGTTTATTTGATACCCTAATCAAAATTATTATTATTGGAAAGCTATAAAATAAACATAATGATTGATATGACTGAATAAATGATGTTGTCTATTGATCTAGAATTAAAAAAATGTAATTTGTGTAAATGTTTGAATGAGACTGCCAACATTCGTGTACCTAGGAAGAACGGTTAGAAATTCTGAAATAGTTTAAGCAGATCATCTTTCAAATGGTTCAAAGGGGCAATAAAAGAATGACTATTGTCCATATCGTTTATTTGATACCCTAATCAAAATTATTATTATTGGAAAGCTATAAAATAAACATAATGATTGATATGACTGAATAAATGATGTTGTCTATTGATCTAGAATTAAAAAAATGTAATTTGTGTAAATGTTTGAATGAGACTGCCAACATTCGTGTACCTAGGAAGAACGGTTAGAAATTCTGAAATAGTTTAAGCAGATCATCTTTCAAATGGTTCAAAGGGGCAATAAAAGAATGACTATTGTCCATATCGTTTATTTGATACCCTAATCAAAGTTATTATTACTGGAAAGCTATAATATAAATATAATGTCTAATCTCATTAAGGAATTAATTTATTAGTGAAACTTCGTCATGTTTTATGGACATGAAAATTTTGTCTATCTAGTTGGAGCTCTCAAAGACCGATAGAAACACGTAAGAAAAGGTTTCTAGTTTTGACAAATCCAACGAAATGCTAAATATTTCTAGTAGGTCGCACCTAATACGTACTTCTAAATTGATGAATTTTTAATGAAAAATGTAAGTATTCAATAATTCTCAGATTATCATTGAGCCTCTTTCTGCTATCCATCCTAAATAAAATTACAATTATTATTAAAACCTTATTGGAGGAAAGGGTTCTCTCCAATCTCCAATTGGAACAAAGTCAGTCAGATTTCGTCATTGCGTGGTGGTGGCGTGCGGGATGGTGTATTTCACGCCTACCTCGTACACATGGTTTCAGAAAATTAGGCGAAATTCAGAAATAAACTAAAATATTTATTATATGAAAACTATTGATGTTTTTTGGAAATTAGGCTGCTTCAAAGAAAATGTTTTCTTAAAAATATTTTATAAATAGCCTTAAGAAAAACCGGTTACCTATAATTTGTGAACTAGAGAAAAGGAGAGTTGGTAAAAATTGATGTCATTAAATAAAAATCTCTTGTTATAAAACTGTTATTTTGTTAAAACTTTACTCAGGCCTAATATTCTGTCAATATGTTCTCAATGTCCAACACAGTAAGTCAATTCATCATTAATTTGTCTAAATTAATAATGAAAATACTATGAACATTACATTACATGTCGGGAGTAACATCGGCTATCGACGATCAACCCAAGTAGAAACCATGAATATAAAGTCGATACAATTAGATTAGTGCTTGATTTCTCTGTTTTGTGATGAAAAAAATGAGACTTTTACATTGCTATTGCAAATGTGGCCATGGAAATTAAGTTTTAGCAGTTTGTATTGGTCTGTGTTCGGTATGTTAGCAGTCATTGACTTAGCTGTAAGCAGCTTAGGGTAGGCGACAGCCAAACGCCATCCGTGCAGCAACAGATAGAGGGAGGTCATCCCTTTCATCTAAATGTTGCTTGCAAGCAGAGTTACTCCGGTCATCCTCGAGAATCGCTTGAATTTTCTGAGACACAGCCTCCCTCAGATGGTTTTGGTCCCCAGAGTATGTTCTAATATACTCATAGAGGTCTTGAGAGACTTCGACGACCAACACACTGAAAGGGAAACACATACATGTAAGTACGGACAAACTTACAAATTATAATACTCTGATAAATGTAGACTTAATGGCTGTTATTAAGTAAATAGCGTGGGACTGTTGAAATATTTTTCAATTAAATCAAATTCAATGCCACAAAATCAAAAATGGCCCAAATCTAATAATCAGCGAAAAAATGCAGCACTTATATAAAAACTGCTCTTATTCATAGCTTAATTGACAACAAAGAGATTCCTGATTTGAACATGTTTAATAAATTAATCATAAAATAGCAAATTTATTTAAAGCAACGTGGCAATATATTACAAGGTTTAAAAGTATATTCAATGTTTCCATGACCACAACTTTATATGTTTTTGTAAAAATGTTACAAGTGGACTTTCATGTAAAAAAACCTATTCAGGATAACGAGGTGTCCCTGATCTATATCAACCTATTATATTACCCATAAAATTCCATAAAAAAATATTGTAGTAACACAATTAAGTAACGAGTACCGGATCTTGCTGGTGGATTTTATCTTTAGTTAGTAATTGTTACTAAGATAAGGTCTGTACAATTTCATTATAAATAATCAGAGTTTCTATGAAATGGAACTATTTCCTTTATTTCGTTTTATATTTATGAATAAACTAGAATTAAATAAATATTGATAGAAAAGTGTTTAACAACTAGCTTTTAGGGTTTCGATGCTTTGTACAAAAACAGACACCTTCGGGTCTGTCTTAATATGCCTGAGACCTACGTTTAACCTAGAGGACGGTTGCACGGTTGCACAGCATGCTTCGTCGGACGAGGCTGGATGGTTGGCTATCATAAGAAAAGGTTTCTTCTATCTTCTCGATCACGTCGACCCCGAACGTGAACAGGTGACCCCACCTGTTGGTTCTATCTTCATCGATGCTGGTCCAGATTAGTTCTGATCAACTATTAAATTTGTCTATTCAGTCTGAGCAACACAACTACACGGTTGTTGAATACGCCGAGCGACCGCCGCTCTCTTTTGTTCATGGCGGTCAACCAACTGGTCGGTTCAACCGGGCCCTGCTACCAATTTGGCGGTGTAACAATAGCCAACAAGGAGCACGGTGCTCCGGTGAATGTCAGTAATCGATGTGGTCTAACTCTCAATCACGAGGCGACATCACCTGGTCAGCAGGCTCTTACGTTTTGGCTTCGATATCAACACCAAGACGGACTACATGGTGACGCCATTAATGCTTGCTACTATCGGGGGCCATTACCACATTGTCAAAATGCTCATTTAAGGAAAAGCAGACAACGCCTTGCACTACGCAGCTCTCTACAAGCACTTTGATGTAGCCAAACGGTTGATAGGTTCCGGAATGAACCCTAACGTGTAGGATTCCAAACGTGAGACAGCGCTCCATAAAGCAGCAATGAGTCATGACAACTTTGCAGTAGTATCGTTCTTGGTAGGGGTCGTTGCCGACTTGTATGCACTTAACATTTTAAACTACAAGCCGTTAGACTTGGCTATATTTGCGAAGCACGATGAAACTATAAACTACTTGACCACGATGACTCTCGCTGAAGCTCAATATCATTCGTCATAGTGATAGAACGATAAGAAAGCAAAGTGGTTTCCGATAAAACAGAGAAATTCGGTACTGGCCTGGAAATTTCAACAGGTTCAATGGCAAGACATGTTTGACAAGTAAAAACGCTCATACTCAAAGATTGGTCATAAAGGTAGGACAATAAGAAAAAAACGATGCTATATATATTATTATTTTTTTTTATAAAAACGGAGACGTGAATTGCTCTGGAAATTTTAAGGTATTTTAAAGGATTATAATATAAAAAGTTACTCGTTTAAATAGGGTTCGAAGATATTTATACAATACCTCTATATTAGTATAGAGTTGTTGTACTTTTTAAATGTTATGGTATGTAAAATTAGTTATATTAATCATGGATCTTCCGTTGGGATCTAGCGAGAAGATGTTGAGGTCCCATAGGAGAGTTGGAGGTGCCAAATAACAGTGAGTTATGTGATATTTTTGAAGAATTTAGTGAAATTTACTAATTTAACATAACATTATTGAGATTATTTCCGTATAAACTTGCTAATAGCTCAGTGGATGTGTTTGTTGGAAAATCAATTTTATCAGGCACTTTTTATACAAAGTAGCCAATATCTAGGGTTAAGTTTATAATTATCTTAAAACCTATTCCTTGTTTAATTTATAATTAACCTTGTTGTTTTGCTAAGAAAATTTTCTTTCGTTTTGGCTATGTGTAGATGTATCTAAATTTCGTTTGAAAATGTCTTTCTTGTCTGTTTGATCTTTATCTTAGCTTTTTTTTTGTAGAATTTAGGGAAATTGACTTCATTAAAATACTATTATTAAAATAAAATAAAATACGAGCGCCGGAGTACGGCAGTATGGGAGAGCCACATATGCAGTTTATCAACGACTTTCCACGCTATGCCTTCATCCAATTTCCCCAGCAGCTCTTCCTGTCCTGCTCAAGCAATTGTCCGCGCAATATCAACAATGAGTTGGTTTCCTACCAGCTGTATCTCTGGCATTGACCGTTTGAGAGTTGATCAACTTGTTCACTTTGCCTATATCAATATTTGACAATGTGGTAATGGCCCCTGATAGTAGCAAGCATTAATGGCGTCACCATGTAGTCCGTCTTGGCGTTGATATCGAAGCCAAAACGTAAGAGCCTGCTGACCAGGTGATGTCGCCCGTTCCTGATAACCCGATAGAGCAGAGTCATCGGACGTGTTGCTTTGTGAAGTGGTTAAGATTATATTTACTCGGATTTCTAAAAATACTTGTCGGCTATTTAATTGCACAGTAACTCACAGGGAAAATTATTCGCTACTCTTCACTGCACTGGCCCTGCCTCTATACTTAAACCATGGCGTTGATTTTAATTTATTTTTGTGTGCTAGTATAGGGTCTTCTTCGTGAAACTCTGGCAGTTTGCACGTCCAAGAAATGGCGTGTACGGTTGCACAGCATGCTTCGTCGGACGGGGCTGGATGGTCGGCTATCATAAGAAAAGGTTTCTTCTATCTTCTCGATCACGTCGGGGTAACCTGTTGGTTCTATCTTCATCGATGCTTGTCCAGATTAGTTCTGATCAACCATTAAATTTGTCTATTCAGTCTGAGCAACACAACTATACGGTTGTTGAATACGCCGAGCGACCACCGCTCTCTTTTGTTCATGGCGGTCAACCAACTGGTCGGTTCAACCGGGCCCTGCAACCAATTTGGCGGTGTAACAATAGCCAACAAGGAGCAAGGCGCTCCGGTGAATGTCAGTAATCGATGTGGTCCAACTCTCAATCACCCAATAGAGATATTTATAGAGCCCCAACAACCTTCAGGTCCAATCGAAGAGAGCAACGAACCAATCACGATGTGCTCGCCGAACCCATCTGTTGTCCGCGAACAATCACCTTCCAATGGAGATGTTCGCCCAGAACAACCAATCAAAGATTCCGTGCCGCCAGACCAACAGACGATCCAGACCGTTCAAAGAGCCGAACCAGTTAATGAATGTATTTTTCCACCTGGTGACCAAGAAGAGCAAGAAACGATTGAGGCTGATCAACAAGACTAATCGACCCTAGGTGATCAATGCCCAAAAACTTCTTCGGGTGACCGTGAAGATCAACAATCTAATGGGGGAAATATCCAGGACCAGCCTACCACAGTGATCGTTGGACTGATCCAAATCACCAATGGTGTAGTTAATGATAGCTTGGGAGACAACGAAGCCACGAGTACAGACCGAGAACCGAATGTGACCGATCAAGCAGAAGAACCTGTCACCCAGGGAACTGTTAAGTGACCAATTTCACTTTTAAGTCATTTATTTAACTATTAATTAATTTAGCGCCATTCGACCAGTCAGAATTGACTAGGACATCAGTTGGTTTTAGCCACGCAGCCTTGAGTCTAAATGGTTAAATAAATGACTCAAAGGTGAGATTGGTCTGGAACAATGTCGCCGTCAATCGACATTCGATCATTTCGTACATCAGACGGTGTGGTTATGCATGGAACTGTTTCATTCCTGGGAACGGAAATAATCTCAATAATGTTATGTTAAATTAGTAAATTTCACTAAATTCTTCAAAAAAAGCGAGTTAATCGGATTGTCGATAATCGAATAATTCTACCTTCGTCTTGAACAGCCCTCAGGTCCCTGTTCAGGCGCCAATTAAATCAATCCACGAAGAATAGATCTTTTTAAAAACACTTTATTGAAGTACAAAACATACGGGTTGAAAAATAGAAAGATTACTATGAATGACATGAGATTTGTCGCGTGACTATCAGAGAATGAATGAGGCCGAGAGCCGTAGGCTCAGCCTATTTACAGGGGGAAGTCTCAACATGGATTAGCCAATGTTTTGTATTAATTATCGTCATATAACTATATGAATAATCAACTTCGAAGCATCTACTGTTAAGTACATTTGCCGTAACTTTATGGGTTTATTCAAGTTAACAGCTTGTAATATTTTGTAACTAGAAAGAGGGCATTGATAGGGCTTTACACCGGTATGGAGTGCCATTATATGTTTCTTCAAATTATAAGCTTGGACTGTTTCGTAGCTGCAGTGTTGACATTCATGGCGTTTTACTCCGGTATGGTGTGCCGCCATTATATGTGTCTTTAAACGAAAAGCTTGTACTGCTTTGTAGCTGGAGTGTTGACATTCATGAGGTTTTACTCCGGTATGGTGTGCCATTATATGTGTCTTTAAACTAAAAGCTTGTACTGCTTTGTAACTGCAGTGTCGACATTTATGGGGCTATTCACCGGTATGGTGAGACATTACAACATAATTCAAATGATGACCTTGCACTGCTTTGTAGTTGCAATTAGGACAATGACGGTATCTTACTACGGTATGTTGTGCCATTATATGTAACTTCAAATTACCAGCTTGTACTGCTTTGTAGCTGCAGTGAGGACATTGATGGGGTTTTACCCTGGTATGGTGTACCATTATATGTTTATTCAAGGTACCAGATTTCACTGCTTTGTAGCTGCAAAAAGGACATTGATGGGTCTTTTCTTCAGTATGGTGTGCCGATACACGATTATTCAAACTGCAAGCAAGCACTGCTTTGCAGTTGCAATGCTGACATTGATGGGGCTTGTCTCTAGTATAGTGTGCCATAAAATGTCTCTTCAAATTAGGAGGTTCTACTGTTTTGTAGCTGCAGTGTTGACATTTATGGGGCTTGTCTTTCGTATGAAGTGCCATTATAAGTGTCTTTATACTAAAAGGTTTTACTGTTTTGTAGCTGCAGTGAGGACATTGATGGTGCTAATCTTCAGTATGGTGTACCATGATATGTCTTTTCAAAGTAACAGGTTCGACTGTTTGTAGCTGCAGTGAGGACATTGATGGGGCTTTTATCCGGTATGGCATGCCATTATATGTTTCTTCAAATCACCAGCTTGCACTGCTTTGTAGCTACAATAAAGACAATGATGTAGCTTTTCTCCGATACGGTGAGCCATTATATGTGTCTCTAAACTAAAAGTTTTTACTGCTTATGCAAAAGCTTTTAGTACTTACAATGCAGACATTGATAGGGCTTGTCTTCGGTACGGTGTCCCATTATATGTGTCTTTAAACTAAAAACTTTTACTGTTTTGTAGCTGCAGTGAGGACAGTGATGGGGCTTGTCTTCAGTATGGTGACCCATTATATGTGTCTTTAAACTAAAAGCTTTCACTGTTTTGTAGCTGCAGTGAGGACATTGATGGGGCTAGTCTTCAGTATGGCCTGCCATTATATGTGTCTTTATTCTAAAAGCTTTTACTGCTTTGTAGCTGCAGTGAGGACATTCATGGGGCTTGTCTTTGATATGGTGTGACGTTATATGTTTCTTTAAATTATCAGCTTGTACTCCTTTGTAGCTGCAATGAGGACATTGGTGGGGCTTTTCTCCAGTATGGCGTACTATAACTTCATTTTCTAAAATTAAATCTTCTACTTTACCATCACATGACGTGATATACGTCTTTAAAGTACTATCATGCACTGAACCTGAAACAAACAATTAAAAACAGATGTACCACTGGCAAGTAAAGTATTATTAAGGAAGTATTTCGTAAATTTCTTCCCTTGGATGTCCTCTGGTTTTTATTAACACAATGTCATGGTGTTGTCATATTTTCGTAAATCTTTGTATTTTTCCCACAATCCAGGTGTCTTCTTTGATGTTGATTTGAGGCAAACATGACAATGGTTACAAAGAAGAAAACACCCAAGGAGAAAAAAACGACAATAAAGAAACCAATCATTATTTAATTCGAAAGCTAAGTTCAAACAAATACATTTTGTTTATTTTAACCAACAGTAGCTATAATTTTTTATGATACAGAAAATTAAAAAGTATAATAGCAATAAAGCAATACTGATGTAAGACCCCGTTCAGACCATATTTACAGCTCAGCATACATTACATATAACCTAAGTTCATTTCTCTGAAGATCATATTATTATAGGACCCTTGAAACTATGAGCTAATTCTTCTGTGTTGCTGTGATGTAATCTTTGATAAGGCTTTTAACCGGTAGGTAGGCTCAATACATCTTTCTTCAAATCTCAAGCTTGCGATGCTTTGTAGCTGCAGTAAGTACATTGATGTTCTCAAAAAAGTGTTTGTTTCTTCAAACAGGATGGTGATTTTCTTTTGTATGTTGTACTCTTATATGATTATTCAAATGATGAGCTTGCACGGCTTTGTATCTGCAATGAGGACATTGATGGGGCTTTTCTCCAGTATGGTGGGCCATTACATGATTATTTAAATGATGAGCTTGTACTGCTTTGTAGTTGCAAAGAGGACATCGATGGGGCTTTACACCGGTATGGTGTGCCATTATATGTTTCTTCAAATTATAAGCTTGTACTGTTTTGTAGCTGCAATGCTGACATTGATGGGGCTTTTCTCCAGTATGGTGAGCCATTATATGTTTCTTCAAATTGCAAGCAAGCACTGCTTTGTAGTTGCAATGAGGACATTGATGGGGTTTTACTCCAGTATGGTGTGCCATTATATGTACCTTCAAATTATGAACTAGTACTGATTTGTAGCTGCAGTGAGGACATTCATGGGGCTTGTCTCCGGTATGGTGTGCCATTATATGTCTCTTCAAACTGCAAGCTTGTACTGTTTTGTAGCTACAGTAAGGACATTGATTGGGCTTGTCTTCAGTATGGTGTGCTATTATATGTGTCTTTAAACTAAAAGCTTGTACTGCTTTGTAGCTGCAGTGAGGACATTGATGGGGCTTGTCTTCCGTATGGTGTGCCATTATATGTGTCTTCAAACTACGAGCTTGCACTGCTTTGTAGCTGCAGTGAGGACATTGATGGGGCTTGCCTTCAGTATGGTCTGCTATTGTGTCATTCTCTAAAATGAAGTCTCCTGTTTTGCCATCACACAAGATTATATTTCTCTTCAAAGTACTATCATACACTGCGCCTGAAACAAACAAATAAAAAAAGATGTACCACTGGCAAGTAAAAAGTTATTGAAGAATTTCTTAACTTTCTTCTGGTTTTCATTTTTTTATTCTTCGTGGGTGGCATATTTTCATGACAGCCTTAGAGAAAAAACTACAGAAAAAAAAACTAATCATTATTGAATTAGAAAGCTAAGTTAAAACAAATACTTTTTTGTTTTATTTAGATATTAAATGTAAATAGTGTAATAGCAATAAGGCGATAGTGATGTAAGATCCAATTCAGACCAAAATTACAGTTCAGTCTTCATTCTACAAACAAAACTTGAGGACTCCCATCTTTCCGTCTAAAGCTAACGAGATAGTAACTACTACACTTAAAATAATCTTGAAACATTAAATGATTTTTTGTAAATACATGACAGTGCGAGTCCTGTCAATCATGTCCCACGAGTTTGAGACTCTCAGGTCTAATCAGAGGTCTTAATCAGCCATCACTGGCTTGTGTTCAGTGCCTAGGATCAAGTAAGAGTGTGGGTCATCTTCTGAACCCATGCTTCTTCAAAGTATGCTATGTTGGGGGTTTCTTGACTGTGTATTTGGGTGTATGGTACGAATGAATATGGAACTAAAATATTTATAATACAGAGGTATTAACTTATAATGGCCTTCAAGGGTCCTGGGAAATCGCATCATTATAATAACTTTTATGACTGCCCATTAAAAATAAATTTATATAACACCAACATTTTTGACAATTAGATTGTCATCAAACAATTATCCCATCCATTTCTCCAAAAGACATATGTAAACAAATAAAACTGCTGAAAGTAAGAAAATTGCGAGAAGTAAACACAATCGCAACAATAGACATTAAAAATTTCCTCACTAAAATCTACAATTTTACAAGCATTTGTCAACACAGGCACTTGCCTCCATCCTGGAAAATAGCAAAAATCATCATGACCACAAAACCAAACAAAGACCGTGCAAACATAGGAAGCTATAGACCTATCAGTCTTTTCAACATTTTACCAAAAATACTTGAAAAACTTATAATCCCCAAAGCATCAAAAATCAGATTACATTCCTCTAATTGATAATAATTTGACATAAAATGATAACGACATTATCTTAATAAAATGGGCAGCCTTTTATTATTTTGCTAAGGAATTTAAATCTCTATTCCTTATAATAATCAATTCTGTTCTGTGTAATTGATTAATATTATTGAATATTAAAAAAGTTAATTCATGTAAACTTTGTAAAGATGAGTTTATTAGTTTATTGATTAATTAATTAAAAAAAATATTATTTCTGAGTTGATAATTAAAAATATTTTTGAATTGTGAATTTGTTTATGGCTCCTCGCTACTGTATTGATTCGAATAAAATATTTTTATAAATGGCTAGTTAAAGAATGTTAACACAGATAGACTTTTTACAAGAAGAGTTTATTTAAAAGTATAACGAGGTAACGGTTTTACTAACTACTGTCTTACGTCTAGTCGGGAAGAGAAAGTGTCGGCGGGAGTAGTGAGTCGGACTGAGTGAGTGAGAGTAGAATTTTGGGAAGGTATATATAGAGGGGAATGGATCAGTGCCACCTGGGAGATATCAGTGGATGTTGCTTCATCCGTTTAAGGCGTCATTGGGGCCATGAAGTCAGCAGAAGGCGAGTTTTTGTTTTATGTCTCAGCTGGTTAAGTGTTATCCGGGCCAGGCCAGGAGCTGACGTTTGGTATTTCATAATTCCTCTCGTCTTTGAGATTCTTGTTCCATCAAGAAGTAGGCAAGTAGTATGGAGCATTTATGTTAAGGTTGAGTCGGTAAAGTCCACTGGTGGAAGGATTTGTGTGGTGGAAGCTAGAGTAGGGTTATAGGTGATAATAGGAGGTGGAATACAAGTGGTTTTGAGATTACAGATTTTCGTTTTTTTACATAATATAATAATTTTAGTATTCCTATAATACTACGTATAAAAAAATGTTTAGTACATATGCATGCATATATAATTGTTTTCTAATTGACTATAGTCCTGATTTTCAGACACACATTACTCACAATTTTAAACAAACATAATAATAATTTATTCAAAATATCAATGCCTTTGCATGTCCATTGAAATAAAACATTTGGAGTGTAGCATGCTAGTGCAACTTTCATAACAAAACGTAACTCTAAGCAATTTCTCAAACAATGACACTTTTACAATCAACAACAGGATTTATTAAAACAAATTCTCTTAAATTACTAACTAAAATACAGCAAATCAATTGACCCTGGCAAATGTAGTGCCATTTATTTATTTTTACCTCTAATGATCCTTAATAATAAATTATGAGAACCAATTGATTCAAAGATAATGCTGAATGGCACATTAACAATTTAACTTATAAAATTTACAATTTTACTTCTAAAAATAAATAGATCAAGGCAAGCTAAGAAAACAACTGATATAAATAGTGGACCCAACAGTGAAATGGCAGCAAAAGGTTTAAAAAATGAAGATTGACAGGACCCAAAGCATTAGATTATTTAGTGAAAATTGAAGATATGGCCTGAATTATATAATAACTTCAAATACACACACACACACACATATATATTGTTGTGATATTGGATATTGGAGTTTTTATATAATATTTAATCCAACTTATCAAGAAGGCAAAATAAAAACAAGTGAGAGGGTATGAAAAAAACAAAAGGGAGTATAGTTGTTGTTGTATCATAATGAACACACATAAAAATTACTCTCTAGTTTTAGCCAGTTATAATTAGTTGTTGTTGTGGTTCTGAGAGAACACACACAGTTACACTCTAGTTTTGGGATCAGCCCGTAATACATATTATTAGCTTGAGATTGTGAGTAAGAAAAACTTAAAAACTTTGTTGGTTAGTGGTTATTGACTTAAAGCAGAACGGAAGATAAATAGCACGAAGAGAAGAAGTATTAATTTTGTTTAAAGAATGAAGAGAATTAAAGAAGAAAAGATATCGAATTTATAGACAAGTATTTATATAATTAATATAAGTTTATTTTTTTTATGTTTGTAAAATTAAATTCATCTTTTTGCCAGATTTATTTTTGTTAATAGAACCTAATAATAAATAGTAAATAAAATAAATTTAAAGTTAACAATAAAACTAATTTATTTAAAGAACGTAATATTTGGCGCCCAACGTGGGGCTGATAACGAAGTAATCTGGCTAAAGGATTGTTTAGATAGTGTCACGAAAATTGTGTTTAATAAAGATTAGGTTAAAAATTGTATTTGTGATTAAGATTCATATAGTTAAATTCAGTAATGGACAAAGATAAGCATAGTGCCAATACTGAACCAAATGAGCAAAGTATAATTGATAGATACGTAGATAAGGAGGAAATTAAGATGGAAAATATGTTAAAATTAATGATGGAAAATATTAACGAAAATAATTTAAAACTTGAACAAAATAATTTAAAAAGTGAACATTTTCCAGTTCCGGTTTTAAATCCGTTTCAAAGGATGTATTTTTTCATCCAGTTTTTGGTCCATACTACTCGTATATTTATTTTTGTTACATTGTTCGTCCATACTACGTTTATTTTCGTTAAATTTTTCATTAATATTTCGAATATGTTCGTCAATTTTTTCGTTAATTTCTCTAATACCTTCTTTCATTTCTTCCATCATTAACCTAAACATCTTTTCCAACCTACTCTCCTCCTGGCTTGACTCATTTAAACTAAAACTCTGATCATTATTTGATACGATTTCCATGACTGAACTTTAACAAGACAAATCTTAACCACAAATACAAATTTTAAACTTTAGACCTAACCTTTATATCAAATTAAACACAATTTTCGTGACACTTTTATCCAATCAATCCTTTAACCAGATTTCCTTATTAACATGTGCCTGTTTTGCGGGCGCCAATTATTAAAATATTTATTATCATATTATTGGTATTATTTATATTATAAATATTAATGGTAGATATTACGCAACGAATAGTGTTTAAACATTCATGAATCGTGAACCACGATATGTATATTGTTCATTTATGCCCGCTAATTTCGAGTTTATCTCAAAAACACCATCAAAATATCACAACAATATATTGGTTCTATTCCTTTGGTTTCAAGGAAGTTAGTAATTAAGTTTTTTATGCTCTCTTCTATTTTCCATTAGTATAGAATTTGGAGTCGGGTAATGTTCTAAGTATTGTTTTATAACGCCACGTGTTAGTACTTTTTCACGGTTCTTGTGAATAGTCGTTTTGAAAAAGTATCAATTATAGTGATTATGTATTGTTTTTCGTAATGTAAAGTGTCAATCATTAAATCTTCAAAAGGTTTTTCTGGTGTAGGTGTTAACATAAATTTAGCTTTAATTGGTTTTCGTTCATACTTAGTTTTTCTACATATCCCGCATTTGTTAGTAAAATTCGTAATAATTTGTTTCATTGAGGGGAAATAATATTGTTTTCTTAATTTGTCATAAGTCTCAGTTGTTCCTCTGTGTGTAGTCTTTCCTGTATGATAATTGGTTATTAGTTCTAATTGTTCTTCTTTGTTTTCTATGTCCTTTACTATGTTTTTGTATCTTTTTAATTTTATGGTTGGGTAATTATCTTGTATTGTTTGTGATATTGTCTCGAATGTCTTGTTGTACCAATTATTCAGTATGGGTAAGTGTGAGTCACAGTAGATTCCATAAGTTGTTTTTGGTTATAGGATTTGTTCAAACATGTTTCGTACGTCTTGTTGGCTTTGTATCCTCAGTTCGTGTCTTTCTTTCCCAAAAGGTTTTGAGAAGTTGATAGTCTTTTTTTCCTTTTTTGATGACTATTTGGTGCTTCTCTATATTTACTATTTTTTCGTAGTTTACAAACCAAATTTGCTCATTCGAGGATTTCTGAGAATGTATTGTGGCTCCGCAAGTACTTGTCTGATCATTTCCTGTTGGTGTGAATTCCATTTGTTCGTCAGTATTTTGTGTTTGTGGTGACATTGCTTATAGTTCAGTTATTACTGCGTCGTAGTCCGGATTGTTTTCTGTTTCGTTTTCTGAGTCATTTCCTGTGTTATTTTTCATTTTATTTTCTAATTTATTTTCCAAGTATATTTGGTCTCTTTTTTCTTTTATTTTATTTTCTAATTTATTATCCGAGTATATTTGGTCTCTTTTTTTCTTTTATTTTATTTTCCAAGTATATTTGGTCTCTTTTTTCTTTTATTTTATTTTCTAATTTATTTTCCGAGTATATTTGGTCTCTTCTTTCTTTTATTTTATTTTCTAATTTATTTTCCAAGTATATTTGGTCTCTTTTTTTCTTTTATTTTATTTTTCATGTTTAGTTGCTTCATGGTATTTAGTTCACCTTTATAGTAGATTTTATTAGGCTTTATTTCGAGCTTATGTTTTATACCGTTTATAATTATTTCGTCATTATGACATTTTATTTCGGCTTTTAATTCCTTCATTGTCTCGTATCCTAACAGAATATCGAAATGGTTGCTGGATGGATATATTAACATTTTTACCTTTGCACTAATTCCTAACAGCGGGTGTAAGTCTATTGTTGCACTGTGTGTACCTTCAGCTTTTCCTGTCGGAGTTTTAATGATAAGGTCTTCACGATTAATTCTTGTTCCCTTGGGTAATGCGTTTGGATTAATGTAAAACGAGTACGTGTGATTTAAAAGATATTCTGGTTTAGAGAAGGCGGATTGTTGTTGTTCGTGTTGTAATTTAAAAAAATCATTTTGTCTAGCTTCTAAGTAGTTTAAACGTTCAGTAAGTAATTGCATTTGATTGTCTGTGTGGTTTAGTTTGTTTACGGGTCTGGCAGATCGCAACTGTTCGGACCTAGCTCTAAAAACGGGTTTTGTCTGTTTTCTAATTGTTTTAGTCTTTCCGTTATTTGTTCATCTTTGTCTGTTTCAGTATGGTGAACCCTGTTACTAATTGTTTTCATTGAAACAGTTTGGTTCTCTATTTGTTGTTCGTTTTGATTAATTTCTTGTCGTGGTTTGTTAAAATACTGTCTTTATTCATGTGGTTTCCATGATTGGTTATGTCTTTCGTTATAGTCTCTGTTATAATTAGGTGTATATCGTGGGTAATTTTGTTGTGGTCTTTGATAGTTTTGTCTTAGTTCTTGTCTGGGTTCCCATGTTCTTCTAAAATTGGGGTCATAATGTTTTCCTAAATAGTTTGGGTTTCTTTGTTATGTGTCATTATACTGTTGCCTGGGTCTTTGTCTGTCAGTTTTGTCATAACTTTCTTCCATTATTTCGATAGCGGAAGTGGTCAATGTTCTTAGTAAGTCGCAAAGATTGTTTATGATACTACCCCGTACAAAGTTCCTTAGTTCTGGTACAAGTTGCTTTATACAGTGGTTAATTATCAATTTCTGTAATTGATCGTTCTATTGTTTTGTTGTCCCAGAAGTATCTTTTTAATTCGGCTATGAATTCTTCGATTGTGTCGTAGTTCCGTTTTCCACAAAATTTAGCTTGTACTGTTAATTTGTTCGACTTTGTGTAGCTAAGTAATTGTCTTGAATTATATTCTCTGTGTGGGTTGTCTAATGCTCCTACCGTAGAGGCAACATATAACAATTGGTTTAGAAATGTAACTAAGTCACTAGGATTTCCGTTGAATTCCAGAATTTGTTGGAAATCAGTGGCTTTGATTATGTGTTAGTTCATATTTAATGTTTGTGAGTTGTGTTTGAGTAAAGAATTTTGTATTTCTTGTATTGGTGGGTGTGTAGTCGGTATGTTAAGTATGGCTTCCCTTAGTATGCTCCTCTGTCACATAAGTCAAAATGTGCACAAAAACAAAATGTTAGTTAGTTATAATTATCAATTACAATTTTGTCTTCCTTCTTCTTGATGTTCTGGTCTTCCTTCAACAATTTTTGGTTCAGTATACCTTGGAGATGTATATCAAAATATACCAGCGTCTACTGATCCTGAAGTCCTGTTAATATTTCGTCGGGCTTCTCCTGGAACGAGTAGAGGATGTCTCGGGTCTTGCCTAGCCAAGTGCGGTGGATCAAGAATTGGGGAGATTCTACCAATGTTACGCTACGCTGCCGAAGTGCCTGCTCGAGCGCCAGTTAAAGAATGTTTACACAGATAGACTTTTTACAAGAAGAGTTTATTTAAAAGTATATCAAGGTAACGGTTTTACTAACTACTGTCTTACGTCTAGTCGGGAAGAGAAAGTGTCGGAGGGAGTAGTGAGTCGGACTGAGTGAGTGAGAGTAGAATTTTGGGAAGGTATATATAGAGGGGAATGGATCAGTGCCACATGGGAAATATCAGTGGATGTTGCTTCATCCGTTTAAGGCGTCATTGGGGCCAGGAAGTCAGCAGAAGGCGAGTTTTTGTTTGCAAAACAATCCTGGGCCTGGATCAGTGATAAATGGGTGATGTCTCAGCTGGTTAAGTGTTATCCGGGCTAGGCCAGGAGCTGACATTTGGTATTTCATAATTGGCTGCTTTGAAAATTGTATTTAGAGAATCATTTTAAATGGTTCAGTTGAATCAAGGGTGGTCGGTAGTCTTGTTTAACAAAAAACAAATTATAGATATCTATTACTGATTGAGGTCTCATTGTCCAAAAATTGAAAATTAGGGTCTCAGTATAAATTGTATTGCATGATACATAACATGAACGGTCTTGATAGGTTGAGATGGTAATTAAAGCTATTTATATTTATAGGCCTAATTATTATAAAAAGTATGCATAAGAGAAAGATATTAATTATACCATATTGAGGAATTCTTCAGTATAGCTTTAGTGTACTCACTACTGTCCATGATTAGGTCTTCTTAAAAATAGATACAGACAGCTCCAACTTTTGGCGCTTGTTTCTACTGAATAGAGGTCATTTCTGGAGTTAAATCTGTTAGCATGACATTGGCAATCGCACATACATTATTTTGGGGTGAAATAACGTTTTTCAAATTTTTAGCACGTAAATAACTTAGCCCCGTAATGCATCATTTGTAAGTACTTATAAAACCAAAGATTCTTCAGTAATGCATTAGTGTGTACTCACCCTCATCCGCAATTATCTCTTCTTCTTTACAGTGGATTGGATCACCTGCTTATAACAGTAAGAAATTATTTACTTATATATAATGAAGTGAACTATCTTAAAATAGTTAAAAAGCATTTATTATAACATTGATGTTACATTAAGATGTTTGCTCCCAGTGCATTACCAGAGGTATAAATCTAATTCATCGAACAACATAGTAATAGACATTTGCACGTATTCTTTAATGAGAGATACTTCAGTATTGCTTTAGTGTACTCACCCTCATCCGTAATTATCTCTTCCTCTTTACAGTGGATTGGATCACCTGCTTATAAGAGTAAAAAATTACTTACTTATATATAATAAAGTGAACTATCTTAAAATAGTTAAAAAGCATTTATTATAACATTATTGTTACATTAAGATGTTTGCTCCCAGTGCAATACCAGAGCTATCAATCTAAGTCATCGCACACAACATAGTAATAGACATTTGCACCTATTCATTAATGAGAGATACTTCAGTATTGCTATAGTGTACTCACCGTCATCCATAATTAGCTCTTCTTCTTTACAGTGGCTTGAATCACCTGCTTATAAGAGTAAGAAATTATTTACTTAAAAATAGGGAAGTGAACTGTCTTAAAAGATAGTAAAGAATGGTTCGTGAGGACCAAGATTCAGTGATGAATAAAAGTTCATCAATGTTAAGTGAACATGACTTGTTCTACCAGTTCAGCTTTTCTGCCGAGTTTGTCTGGAGGTACTCTGTATACTACCTTTTCTAGAAATTTTGAATGATATTGCCAACAAGATTGGCAGAGTTGCAAATTCCCTATTTAACCATAAGCAGCAGTTACTCACGTACAGTTATTAGGAAAATTGATCTTTGCAAAACAGTCTAAACTTTACTGATGATGACCTGTAATAATGTCATTCTTTCTAAATTATAAAATGATTAAAATTTTTGCTATTAAAAACTCTTTTATCTGTCATCAACTGTGTGATATTTCACCAGAAATAAATGTGATAAAAATAATAATGGTTTTTCGGCAACTAAGACCATTGTATCTGCCAGAAATACAAATTTTCATAATGACATTATGAACAAATATTGATAATTAATATAACTACTTCAGTATAATCAATAAAAATTAATCCCAGACCCAAAGCAAGGAATGATCAGCCTATTTTGGCTCTCTGGACATACCAGGTATAGATTGCAATGAGAGAACGGATGAATTGGCTAAACAAGGAGTGAACTCATCATTTGTTCATCCTAAGTCTGCCTAGATCCAAATTTGCCTCCATGTGGGAACGGTGGATATGGGCCAGGAGAGATGATAAACAGCAATAGTCCAACAATGTCGGCTGTGGACAAACAAGCCCTCCAAGGAAAACAACTCATTGTTAACAACCTATTGAATTTATAAAATCTTTTTTACCTTTAATAAGGTTTCTAACGTTTATTAAATGAGTCTTTGTTTAAAAATTTAAAATCAAAATGTGAACTGCTAAGAAACATGAAAAAAAAATTGAAAAATAACCATTTTTATCCAATAAGAAATTAATGACAGGATCATTTAATAGCGCGTATTTCCTCCTCTTGCCTTTATTACTTCTTGAAGACGCCTCGGCATACTTTCCACCAGTCGGGAAATGTCCGTTTGCTGGAGGTTAGCCCATTCTTCCCGAAGAGCCCTTTCAAGGTCCTGCAGTGTATCAGGAAGTGCTGAACGCGCTCTTATTCGTCTTCCGAGGTTATCCCATAAATGATCGATAGGGTTCAAATCTGGAGAACGTGCTGGCCAGGCTAAGACTTCAATGTTGTGCTGATGAAGGAACGTCTGTACTATGCGAGCGACATGTGGACATGCATTATTGTGCATTAGAAATGAATGATCGCTGATTTCGATGAGGATAGGCAACACATGAGGTTCCAAAATCTCATCTACATAGCGAGTGGCCATCAAAGACCCTCCACGAACAACAACCAATTCTGTGCAGCACTCCATTGAAATCCCATCCCACACCATTAAGGAACCACGTTGAAAAGGTTGGCTCTGGGTGAAATTACAGGCTGCATACCTTTCATTTCTTCTTCTCCACGCCCTTTCACACCCGTCTGGAGATCGTAGAGCAAATCTAGATTCATCTATAAAAAAGTACAGCACACCATTCGTCCATATTCAATGACTGTGTTCTCGAACAAAAGCCAGCCGTGTAACTCTGTGAGTTCTGGTCAATTCTGGTCCTCTTACTGGGCGAAAAGCCATTACTCCATACTCATTTAATCTTCTCCGAGCAGTACATTTGCACACCTCGAACTTCTTGGAGCTGATGAATCGCTTGAACAACAGTAAGGTGCCGGTTTCGTAAAATTCTTAAACCTAGGCCGTCCAGAACCGGCCCTTCTATGGTAAGACCCAGTTTCTCGAAAACGCCTGATGGCGTCTCTAGAGTTTCATAGGGAACTCCGATGGCATTAGCTGCATATCTAATGGAACGTCCATCATCAATAAGTGCCACACCACGTGCAACATCCTCAGCATGAAAAGGCATTTTTAAACTTAAAATTGAGAAAATTAAAATATCGAAGCCAAAAACTAAGAAATTTGCTGCACCAGAGCGCAAATGACACTGAATAAACATTTTTAATCCCATGGAAAGTAAACATTGGGAACGACAGTCCTTTAATTGAATTAAGGATTATGGGTTTCTATCCTCTATATTTACATTTCTAATTGAAAACAAATAAAAAAAATACATATTTATTCATAAAAAAAATTGACCAATCCAAAGCAGAAATATTTTGAGATGAAAACATGAAAATATCAGGTGGGTGGAATTTTTTGCCTGTCAGTATATTTATATAGCTTAAGGGCAGACAAAAAGGAAACATGGGTCTGGTTGCCAGGCCAATAAAAGCTACATAGGTTCCTATCCATCTAATTATCAAATAGCAAACTCCCAGCTGATAAAATGAAGCACCAATAGCACATGTTACATGCACCTTTCAAAAACATATTGGCCATTGATATTACTTAAGGAAGGTAAATAATAGCTCTTGTAGAAGATTTTAGACAAATTTTGCCGGAAATTGCATCAAGTATTCTCCTCTTTCTTCTGACTTTGCAGATTATCTAAAAATTGATAATGGAGAGTATCCCTCAATAACTGATGGACTTTCTGATGGTCCAGCTTTTATTGATATACCATCTTCTAAAATCAGAAGATGATTCAGAAAATGACATTCTTTAGTTTTCTAAATTGTTTAAAAAAGGTAAATTTTGATTAATGGTTTCCCTCCAAACAAACTCACCATCAAAACTGGTACTATTGTTATGCTAATAAGAAGCATAAGTGTTGCATAGGTACTTTTAAATGGAAGAGTGTTAAATATGTATGACAAGGTCCCAGATTGGCGAATAATTACTTGTAAAAAGAATATGCCAAAAACATCAATTTCTAAAATCGACCTTTCACTCCAGAATATCAGTTCCTCATTACTTCCAGACTACCATCAAACAAAAACTAATATGACAAAGTAACAAAACTCTAAAATTAATATTAAAAGAAATACTGTAAACCAGTCAAAGTATAAACATCTTTCCTTAAAACTCCTAGGGATTAACAAGAGCGGAATTTCACAGGGGTACAGCTAGTATATCCTTTGTGTGAGATTATTTAAGAATTTTTCCCATATGTATACATTAAATGCCTCAACTCTATAACCTACTTAATAAACACAAATTAAACTTTAAAAAAAAAAAACTTACAGTCAAATTCTTCTTTGATTTCTTGCTTGATGACCATAGAAGATTCTTTGACATCTGTAAATAAAACAATCAAATTGATTGAAAATTTGACTAGAATAATCGTTCTACATTTATATTAAAAAAGCAGTAAAAACGTAGTAGTTACAATACCTGTGGTATCCATCCTAATAAATTTAATCCAAAAACAGACTTGAAATAACAACTACAATGAAATCACAACTGTTGCTAAATGAATCTAGTGTCGTCCGTGAAGGAGCGTCACAAGCGGCTGCCAAAGAACTATTTCATCTTTCATGTTTTAGTACTTGCCTTAAATGTATTTACATAGTCCTTGTTCGTATACTCTTTACCATTATCAGTTCTCAGAATTTTAATTTTGCGTCCTGTCTGCTTTTCCACTATTTTTTTAAACTGTTTAATCCCTCCAAAGTCTGATATTTATATTTTATATAAACTAATTGTTGTAAAATACACCATCTGGAGTAGAAATATCTACATCCGCCCCAATAGATGTGTTATTGATTGGTCCACATACGTCACTGTGAATTAAGTATAACATTGCTGGCTCTTGATTTGCTTGTCACAAATGGTGTTCGTGTTTGCTTTACCTCTAAGCTTGTTGACACCACAAATCATACTCCTAGGAATCATCTTCATGTTAGACCTACTTAGATGGCCACCATCTCAACTTAAATTCACAGATTGAAATTCTTGAAAGTGTTCGAAAGAGGTCGAGAAAAAGTGGAAACGACCAAGGGAAGTATCTTAAATGCAAAATTTGACTCCGCGATTGAAAAAAAAAACGCTGGCTACATTCGCTTAAAGCAATTTAATGACTGCATTGAGCCGGAACCCGATAACAAATTGCCCGATAACTTCGGGTAGATGTTTTATGTTCCTTTTCAATGTTAAAAAACATCGTGTTAGCGCTCTAAATAAAAAGAAAATATAAATTTAGTTTTTTAATAATTGGTTTATTTATTTTTTCTTCAATCTTCAGGTCGTATTAGGTTAGCGCTCTCAATTAAGGACAAATGTAGGTTAGGTTTTAATTTTAAACAGCAACAGTTTTTACATTTGTTTTTTTGTTCTCAAGAATTTATTTATGTATAAAGGGAGATATTATTACTATTATTATGTTAAGTATTATTATTTATGTATAAAAGGAAGATAGTGTGACAATAAATTTGAAAAATCTTTTATTGGAAGAATTATTTAGAATACTATTTCTTGCTGTCCTCATGTATTTTTTTGTACCAATTAATTTTATAGTCCTTCAGGGGAAGAACCAGCAAGTAATTATAAGGTGAGTAGATTGGCGGATTGCAAACAATTTGCCGCTACTGCCGATTCACATCGTAAGTGACTGACAACATAATTTTGTGGAAAAAATTTGAAATGTACAAGATTGTATATTTTTTTATAAACGTGTTGAAAATTAACTTTTTCTAACATTGTTTTCATTATTATTATTTTTAATAGTTTGTACTTAATATACTGACAATATACGTAAAACAAATTTATAATATCTCAATAAATTATTTTATTGCATCTCGTATTATTGTTATTTTAGATTTCATTACACCAAGAGATGTTGTAAATTAAACAAAAAAATGATTTAGGTCTGTTTTAGGTGTTATATGCATGGTCTTACACACTTAGGTTTTTACTGCATGAAAATCCCTTAAACTTAGTTGCAGAGACATTAAAACTAAAAATTATTAGCTGCTTTTTATGTCAACTCGCTGGTGTGAAGTTAAATAATCATTGGTTTATGAGAAACCATAGTTACAATGTCAGGATACAAATCTGCAACTTTTGAATTTTCATTCAGAAACATTCTAATTTAAAATTATATATTTACAAAAAAATGATTTTGGCCTGTTTTAGGTGTTATATGCATGATCTTACACACTTTGGGTTTTTACTGCACAAAAATCCGTTAAACATAGTTGCAGAGACTTTAAAACTAAAAATTATTAGCTGTTTTTTATGTCAACTCGCTGGTGTGAAGTTAAATACTCATTGGTTTATGAGAAACCATAGTTACAGTGTCAGGATACAAATCTGAGACTTATTAATTTTCATCCGGAAACATTTTAATTTAAAATTATATATTAAAAAAAAAAAAATGATTTTGGCCTGTTTAAGGTGTTATATGCATGGTCTTACACACTTAGGTTTTTACTGCATGAAAATCCCTTAAACTTAGTTGCAGAGACATTAAAACTAAAAATTATTAGCTGCTTTTTATGTCAACTCGCTGGTGTGAAGTTAAATAATCATTGGTTTATGAGAAACCATAGTTATAATGTCAGGATACAAATCTGCAACTTTTTTTGTTACCGATTAGGATATTCATCAGAACAATATTTCTATCTGTACTGCATTTTTTCACTTTGGACAATTTGTGAAAGGTTTCGGCATTGTAATTGATAAATAATTCATATTTACCAGAACCCGTTTCGAAAGTCCAATAATTTACTTAATAACAAAATCAAACCGGCAAGCGTCAAGAAAGAGATAAAATGAGTAAACCTGTGGTCTTTGACCTTTGCTGGTGGCCTAGTTGGCGGGCAGCTTTATTCGTATTGATCTGACTCCATAAGATCTTAGAAGTCCCGACAGTGCACTATGTTCAGGAGAAGAGGAATAGGGTAGGTATTATAGGTAGTTTATGTGGTCTTGGAATGACCACGAATTCACACTCGGTATCTAAGGGTAGGCGAAAGCCGCCCGGATCTTAAAGGCGAGTGTGAACCCGAGAAAGGCAGACTGGATCGCTGGGGGAGACGCTACTAGTGTGTCATCCGCATGGAAGTGCAGAGAGAGAGAGAGAGCAGTGTTCTTCAGGTGCCGGGTTCCGTAAGTCCAATTCCCCCCCCCTTAAAAATGATTATTTTCATTATAGACCCTCACTCGAATCTATTTACATTGCAGTTTCATATTTTCTATAGCAATGCTACATTATATACAAGGTCTGAATTCCGTAGAAAATTATATAATTTAATACAAATATATTGATACACATTATACTTGACTTCTTTTGATAAGACTCTATAAGGCGATGGGGCTGTGACAAAACCCCAAATCTGGGCCTTATATAAGCTAGTCAGAGGCGGGAGTAGCCTCACCCTGCCCCCTAGTGTCCTTCAGCTGTTTCCCCCTCTCTTAGCTGGCACTTTTTGAAGGTTTTTAAAACATGGAAACATAGGCGGATATTTTCTGGGCCAAGAAGAGGGGAACTTCTTTTTATTTATTTGTGGGGAAGAAGTTGGCACAATAATGACCATTCGGAAAAAATTCTGAACATCTTTTGTTCAGGGTATTTCCCCATATTCCTACTCTGAGAGGTAGAACTGGGGTACTGGAAATTCGGCTAATGGATCCCGGGATAATAATAATTATATTATTGAATTCTAGATATATAAAATATTATTTATTTATTTGGTTTGATTTATATTTTATTTTAAGCAAGAACCATTTATTCAATTACTTCAGTATGTGTACATTATTTTAATAGCTAGAGGTTATTTGTAAGTTTTACTCGTCATCAAGGAACATTTTAAATATCTAATAATTTTCAAGTGGAGGCCTGGAAACTGTATAGAGATGAAAGACTGTTTGGAGACCCGGAAGAGTGCCTAGAGGCAGTGCAATATTTCCTGTACCATGCGATTAAAGCAAAAGCAGTGCTCGAAATGAGAAGAACATGGCCAACGTCCCACTGCCATTGTGGGCTTTAGAGAACCAGGTGACAGTAACTACCAAAGCTAATAACTTTCAAAAGTTCAAATGGGATCTCCACGACCGAAAAACTCCAATGAGATACCTTATCCACCCAAGCATACATCGAGGAGCTTCTTCTTTGTACAGAGCCGCCCATCTTCGGGAACCAGGTCCCATCTCTCTCCCTGAAAAAAGGACCATCCAGGAAACTCCTCATTGAGGAGATGGTCCAGATTAAAGACCTGTATGTGTCCATGACTTGGATAAAATTTCTCTAACTGAAAAGTATGAATTGTGAAATGTAAGCAGCATGTATTCCACCAGAATTCTCAGTAAGATCATGCTGTTCATGTGTAAATATTTGTGCATAGATATGTGTGTTTTTTTTTAAATAAAAACATATTTGCTATAATATTTTATTTTTATTAAATCGAACCTCATACAGGTAGGTGTAGAATAAAGTGTCTTTACTTTTTCCACTATTTTATGGATATTATCGGCGTTAATGCGACGTCAACGCTGGTTAAAACGTACAATCGCTTTATTATCTTTAAATTAGAATAAAAACATTTTGTGGTGTGCATTATGTAAAATTAAATACAAGTAGAAAGTAAAAAATACCAAGGAAGGGAATTATTATTATTGTTTGAGCCAATCTAAAATTTAAAAACAGAAAACTTAAATCTTAAAAAAAAGAAAAAATTATTTCATTGGCTATCGCTGCTACTGCTACCTATGAGATACAGCAGGAACGACCTCGCGCGTTGGACACCTGTTTTGGGGTTGTCGAGACCAGTCACTATGGATCCTAACTTCGTTGTAGTAGCATCAGAAGTTATCGGTTTGAATCTGATGGAAGTCATAACAGATACATGGTTCGGAAGTTTTTTTTTATCCTTCGCCTGAAATCGAGGAAAGCAGTCAAAAACCATCCATTAGGCCAGAAGCTCCTGCCCGAGGCTGGACCGTTCGCCGGACAGGTAAAAGGGGATTGATTCCTAAAATTTTCCTTTCAATTTCGATCTCTCCGATCCCGAAAACCACCCCTTTTCCCTTACAGAGAGACGGGTCAGTGGCGACGGGATTCTGCTATTGGTGGTAAGTTTGAAATTTATTGAATCTAAAATTATTAATTTATTGATTATTAATATAATTTGTTGCTATGTTTTACTCGATTTCGGTATTTGTCGTCGTTATTTGATATCACAGTCCACTGTTGGTTCTCTATCAGAGAAATAACTTGAAAACTCGTTCGTTCTAATTTTGACCTATAATTGTATTGGTGATTTATCCGCGTTCACAATTATGGTAAATAGGTAGTTTACTGGACCATTGCAAATGCTTCATTCTTTTCGGTATGTTGCGCCATTATATGTGTCTTTAAATTAATAGCTTGTACTGTTTTGTAGCAGCAGTGAGACATTGTTAGGGCTTGTCTTCGGCATGGTATGCCATTATATGTTTCTTAAAATTAGTAGCTCGTACTGTTTTGTAGCTGCAGTGTTGACATTTATGGGGCTTGTCTTCAGTATGGCGTGCCATGACATGATTCTTTAAAGTACGAGCATCTACTGTTTTGTAGCTGCAGTGAGGACATTGATAGGGCTTGTCTTCGGCATGGTGTGCCATTATGTGTGCCTTTAAACTACCAGCACGTACTGCTTTGTAGCTGCAGTGCTGACATTGATGGGGCTTCTCTTCAGTATGGCGTGCCATTATATGTGTCTTCAAATGATGATTTTGTACTGCTTTGAAGCTGCAGTGAGGACATTGATGGGGCTTTTCTCCAGTATGTTGTGCCATGACATGACTCTTCAAAGTATGAGCATCTACTGTTTTGTAGCTGCAGTAAGGACATTGATGGGGCTTGTCTTCGGCATGGTGTGCCATTATATGTGCCTTTAAACTACCAGCACGTACTGCTTTGTAGCTGCAGTGCTGACATTGATGGGGCTTCTCTTCAGTATGGCGTGCCATTATATGTGTCTTCAAATGATGATTTCGTACTGCTTTGTAGCTGCAGTGAGGACATTGATGGGGCTTTTCTCCAGTATGTTGTGCTATTATATGTGTCTTCAATTGCTGAACTTGTACTGCTTTGTAGCTGCAGTGAGGACATTGATGGGGCTTTTCTCCAGTATGGTGTGCCATTATATGTGCATTTAAATGATGAGCTTGCACCGTTTTGTAGTTACAATGCAGACATTGATGGGGCTTTTCTCCGGTATGGTGGGCCATTACATGATTATTTAAATGATGAGCTTGTACTGCTTTGTAGCTGCAATGAGGACATTGATGGGGCTTTTCTACAGTGTGGTGTGCTATTATGTCATTCTCTAAAATGACTCCTACTTTACCATTACATGACATTATATGTGTCTTTAAAGTATTTTCATGAACTTCACCTGAAACAAACATTAGAAAAATATTATTTCTGGCAAGTAAAGAATTATTTAAAAGTTTTTCTTAAATTTCTTCTGGTTTTCATTTTTTATTCTTCATAGGTGCCATATTTTTGTTGCTCTTTATATTTTTCCCACAATCCGTTGTCTTCTACAGTTCATTTGAGACAAAGCTGGCAATGAACATAAATAAGAAAGAAAACATGACACCAATCGAAAAAATATGACAAAAATGAAAACCAATCATTACTGAATTCAAATGTTAACAAATACCTTTTTTTATTTATTTGATTTATTTTCCTCACAGTAACTATGATTTTTTTTAATTATAGAAATGTAAATAGTGTGATAGCAATAAAGCAATATAGATGTAAGATCCTATTCAGATTATATTTTCAGCTCAGCATTTGTTGAACATACAAAGAGAAAGCAGGAATACTTCCATCTTTCCATTTTAAGTTAACAAAATTTAATGAAATCTTATTAAGTAACTGTGATCTCCTGGCACAGTTATTATGAAGCTTCATCACTTAATAACTTATAATCACTTTGAAACACTAAATGATTTTGTATAAATAAATAACAGTGTGGGTCCTAATAATGGCCTGTTCTCCAAACATGTACTAATGTAATATGTCAGGGGTTTCTGGACTGTGTATTTGGGTATATGGTAAGAATGAATATGGAACTAGAATATTTATAATACAGAGGTATTAACTTATAATGACCTTTAAGAGTCCTGGGAAATCACATCATTATAATAACTACTATGACTGCCCATTATAAATAAATTTATACAACGCCAACATTTTTGACAATTAGATTGTCATAACCAGGTGGCTTTATAACAATTATAATATTTATGAAGCATTTTGTCAAAATATAAACAAAAAATAAAATAGAAATTAATTAAAAGGATTATTAATAATCAAAAGATTTAAACAATAACGACCAATAATAATTAGGATTAAAAAAAATTGAATTTTAAATGATGATTAACAGTGGTGGTTTTAAGAGTTTAAATAGTTACTATTAATGATTGCTATTTAGATAAAGAATTATGTTGAATTTATATCCCTCTATTTCACTAATTTAAGAAATAAAAATATATGGAAGTCAAATGATTACTGTAGTCTCCGCATTGTTGAGTATTAGATAGTAAATATGGTTTGAAGCCGACTTCATTTGAGTGTATCTCCTGACTTTAATTTATAATTACAAAATCTACTCTAAATGATAATTTGACATAAAATTATGAGGGCATTATATTAATAAAATAAGGAGACTATCATGCTGAGGAATATAAATTAGTATCTGTCGGCGTGTTATTCGAAAAGTGAGAAAGTTATGAACACCCTTTTCACACCGAGAGGACCGCTCCTTTTAGGCGACACAGACTGAGGGCTCGGGACATTTGGTCTTGATATAACCCCATCAATGAAGACACTGATGTTTATTGTGAGCATAGATTTTAATATGTAAGGGGTCTAAAATTTTAAGTCAGGATAGATCACCAACAGGATCATAAATTTTGTTCATATTGTCATGATATTTAGATGCTTTGCCTTTGATTTAAATTTTAAATTAGCGGCAGAAAAGAGAGGCAAACAAGTTGGGAAAAGGAGGGGGTACTTGAAAAACAAGATGACTAAGAGGTTGTTCTGCTGGTTATCCTGGAGGGATGCATTGGATGAAGATTTGAAGTTGGGAAGATTTGAAGATTTTTTGTTGTTGGTGTAGTGAATGAAGTGAGAAGAAAAAGGACTAACAGTTATTCAGTATATAAATAATTATAAAGGTAAATAGAAATTCTTATTAACATATTAATTTGTCACAGACTGGTGGATTAAAAAGTTAAAGAAAATTTTGTTATTTCTAATCTACCCTCAGATATATAAACATAACAATTGGCGCCCGAAAAAACTAAAGTTCAAGTGTTTGTGATTCCGCTAGATATGCTTAGCTTAGTAAGGTGATTTTGTTGTGGTGGTTTCCTCAGTGGAACCCGAACCCCTCTGGAAGTTTAAAAAGAACCATACATAATGGGCCATGAACAGGGACTTGATTAATTTGAAAAACGTGAAGAATAAATAAATAAAATACCCTTGTACCCAAACAAAAGTCTGTATTTATCAATTTAATGAGGAAAAACGAATCGAAACAACCAGGAAATATGGCCGAATATAACCAGGAGGAAATAAGTAAAATAATAGGTGCCAGAGTCGGTTCCCCAGAAGATAAAGGATAACAGTGACATGCTTACAATGATAATGGAAGCAAACAGGAAATTGATGGAAGAGATGAATAAAAAACTTGAGGCGAATAGAGAAGAAGATAATAAAAATAGAGAAGAAGATAAAATTAAAAGAGAGGAAGATAAGAAAGAAATTATTAGAAAATTTGAAGAAATCAAAGAAAAAATACTAATAAAAGTAGAAGAATATAGAAAAGAAGACAAAAGGGAAGTAGATGAAAAGTTGAAGTAAGTAAAGAATGAAATTGAAATGACAAATAAAAAATTTGAGGAAAATGAAAATAAAAAGAAGTTCAAAATTGTCAAGAAGATAAATTACAAGAGATGAAAATCAGAATAGATAATGTTGAAAAAATTAAATTGTGCAAAGAAGGTACCAATTGGTACTCTCCAATGAAGGATATTGAGGTTAAAAAATTTGACAACTTCAAAAGTCACTTCCCAAATCAATTTTTGGAGGATTTAAAAATATGTTTCAATACAGTCAAACCGGAACGAACTTGGAAAAATTTATTTCCCGTAAATTGGGAGGTGAAGCTTTGAATTGGTGGACAACAAAGAATTTTGTAGTGAAGGAGTTTGAGGATTTGGAAATGGAATTTTTATCGGAATTCGGAGAAAACAACATAAAAAATTATGTGGACGAAATTATTATTTTTTCGGAAACTTTCAATGACCATATATTACATTTGAAAATAATGTTTGAACATTTGCTTAAGGCAGGAGCAACATTAAATTTTAATAAATGCAAATTTATACAAACCCAAATTAAGTTCGTGGGAAATATTATAAGTAGAGAGGGTATAACAAAGGAACTAGATAAAACAATGGCTATGCGAAATTTCAAACGACCCGCAAATAAAAAAGAGATTCAATCATTTTTGGGCATGGTGGACTTTTACAATCATTTTACATCAAAATTCTCTGAATTATCTGTACCCTTGACCGACAATATAAAAAATCAATACACCTTGGAAGTGGGAAGAGGAACAAGAGATGGCCTTTACCAGATTAAAGGAAGACATGTGTAACTATGTTAACTTAAACTACCCGGATTTTGAGAAAGAATTTTTTTTTACAATGTGACGCTTCCGATTTAGCTGTGGGAGGAGTATTATATCAAGTTGATGGAAAAAACAATAAGCTACTAATCGCTTTTTACAGTAAAAAATTAAACGAACGAGAAAAAAGAGTTTACACCGTTACAGAAAAGGAATTATACTCAATTATAATTGCAATTAAAAAATTCTATGCCACTAGTTCGCATGTAGAAATCCACCACCTCGAATACAGAGATGGATAATTTATCTACAAGGACTGAACCTTAACTTTAACTATGTGCCGGGTAAAGAAAATCAAATTTCTGATGCAATAAGTCGGAATATAAGTGGCATAAAACAGTTCAAAGCCTCACAGTCCATGGAGGATTACTACCTCAAATATCCAATGAAATCACAAAATAACAATGGAGATAGAATCAAGTTTCAGGATGGAGTCAAATATGTTAAAGTAAAGGACAAATGGTTGACAGAGATACTAATAGAATGCCTAAATGAACTAGTAAGAGAAATACATAAAGGATACTACCATATAGGATACATGAAGACATGGAAATTAATTAAAGAAAACTACTACATAAAATATCTAAAAAATTTGATAAAGAGGTTCATTAAAGCCTGTCATGAATGTCAAATCAGTAAGTCATCACCATGTGAAAAAACACAATTAGGTGTCATTAGATCGAAACGTCCACTAGACTTAGTGTCAATTGGCTATGTGGGACCTTTCCCAACAGGACAATTTAGATACAAATACATTTTGGTAATCATGGACAATTATACAAAATTGTACCCAACAACTAAAGCGAATTTAAGAGAGACAAAAAATAAATTAATTCAATATATAGAACATAGCAATGAGATTGGTCAGATTAACAAAGTTCTAACAGACAATGCGACCACTTTTACCACCGAAAAATGGAATGAATTCCTGACATCAAAAGGAATCAAAAGAATCCTTACTGCTATAAGAAGACCCAAAAGTAACCTAGCTGAGAGAGTGAATAAAGAAATCGCACAGTACCTTCGAGTCAAGTTGGGTGAAAAACACAACAGTTGGGTAAAACACCTGAAGGGAATAGAGGACTGCATGAATTGTACTTACCATTCTAGTATAGAACATCTGCCATATACCGCCATGTGGGGACTTAATGCACCACGGCCATGGGAAAAAGTACAAAGCCAGAATCTAAAGCTATCACAAGAGGAACACAATAACATCCTACAAAATATTCAGCGACTGAACAAGGAACACTTTAAAAAATATCATACCAATTTGACTCAGACCTGGTACTTGTCAGATCAAATATTATCAGCAATGCCGAAAATCAAATAGTTGGCAAACCATCAAATAAATGTGAAGGACCATATATGATAAAACACAAAATGAGAACTAACATCTACCTATTAGGTGACCTCACAGCTGATACCATCAGAGGCATCTTCCACGCATCCCTCTTAAAAAAGTATTTTGCCAAGGAAAGATTTACTCAAGTTAGCAATGAACCACAAGACATGACCAATAAGGAGTGACCATTGAAAAAAAAAACAAAAAATTTCTTCATTAATTTTATCAAAGAGGGGGAATATGTAAGGGGTCTAAAATTTTAAGACAGGATAGATCACCAACAGGATCATAAATTTTGACCATTTTGTTCATATTGTCATGATATTTAGATGCTTTGCCTTTAATTTAAATTTGAAATTAGTGGCAGAAAAGAGCAGCAAAAAAGTTGGGAAAAGGAGGGGGTACTTGGAAAACAAGATGGCTAGGAGGTTGTTCGGCTGGTTATCCCTGAGGGACACATTGGATGAAGATTAAAGTTATATATAAAATTTATTAAAAGATATATAAAAACGTAATAGTATACACAATTAAACCTGAACTAAATGTTACGTCATTTATTGAGAAATGCTTCAGTAATGCTTTGGTATACTCACCATCGTCTAATATTAGTTCTTCTTCTTTGAAATGGATTAGACTACCTGCAAATAAGAATAAAATTGTCAATTTAACCAAAACTTTTTTTTCCCCTCCCCCTTCCTGAGGTGAACCTCAAAAGGGGTTTATATATTCTTAAACCATAGAATTAATTGTCTATATGGAATTCCTCCTGAGAAACTGTATGTGTGTAATGTACTGGTCTTCCGGCTCCTTTCTCTCCTACTCCCCATGGAGTTATTGGATCCATCTGACTCAAAGGGTTGACTTCTTTAAGTCTGTAGCAATTAGCTCGGGTAGTCTTAAGTTGAGTTAGCCTTTCCCAGGCAATTCGAACCAGGGAGCATGAGTAGAGGGGATTGGAGGAAGAATGTTGGGCTCGTGCGCATCTCTCTCATATGGATACCTAATATAACTACCTCAGTATAATCAATAAAAATTAATGCCAGACCCAAAGCAAGGAATGATGTCAGCCTATTTTGGGTCTCTGGACATACCAGATATAGATTGCAATGAGAGAACAGATGAATTGGCTAAGCAAGGAGTGAACTCATCATTTGTTTATTCTAAGTCTGCCTAGATCTAAACTTGCCTCCATGTAGAAACAGTGGATATGGGCCAGGAGATGATGGACGAGCAATAGTCCAACAATGTCGGCTGTAGACAAACAAGCCCTCCAAGGAAAACAACTCATCGGTAACAACCTGCAGCTGGCAAAACATTAGCCTTATAAAAGGCATTTTCGCCAAAAACTGCAGATAAAGCTAACACCTATTCTTAATGGGCATTTCTGAACTCAATTAGTCTTCTCAATGGACAAGGAAAACTCCTACCAATTCTTAGGAGTATGCAAAGCACTTAGCATTGTGGGATATTTTAGACATTTTCCCCATAGTAGCCAGGTGACATGGTAGACATGTGAGGCAAGCAGATATGTTTATAATATATGAGCAGACAAAAAGGAAATTCTGGTTGTCCAAATACAACTTACAAATATTGTTGTGATAGTTTGATGTTGTTTTTGAGATAAACTCGAAATTAGCGAGCGTTGAAGAACGTAAAAACGATCGGTGGTTCATGCCTATGAAAGGATGAACGTTTTTATTGCCGTTATATTAACTATTAATATTGATCATATAAATAATTAAGTATAAAAATATTAATATCGGATTTATTAACTTCAAAACAATAAAAGTTAATAATATCCGAAACAACTGGCATTGTACAACCAGTTAAAATACCAATAAGGCAGTGCAAAGGTTCAAGAGAGGGAGAGCAGCCTGGCTAGAGATGCACTTGCATCCGACTTGGCAACGAGACGAGATCACGCACTTTTTCATCTGGTACCGGGGAGACGAGAGCTAAGAAGAAGCCGACTCCCATGGACTTTCACCCGGCACGCCAACAAAGGAAGCTGCAGGTATAAGCTATGGCGTAGAGACGCATCGAGGACAAAAGAAGACAACGCATCATGGAACAAAGAACTCAAAGAAAAACTGGCCAGTCACTTTAGTTATAAGGTACAATTTAACTTTAGTTTTTAATAATGTTATTTTATTACGTACGTAGTTGAAATGTATATTAAATCAATTTGTAAATAAACAATTTTTCCTTTTGCCAGAATTATCCTTTTTAAATTAACAGAACCTTAAGATAAAGATAAAGTTAGTTATAAATTATATAAAAAAAAATATATTATAATTAAAATATTTTACTAATATATTACCCACAGATTCCCCCCTCCATCTAACTACCTAATGAAGCACAATACACCAATGTATGCAAACTAATAGTAATAGCTGAATAAAGCAATTATGCGTGACAGATATATATATATACATTGAAGACTTGAACACTATTAGACATTTGCACATATTCATATAATGAGAGATACTTCAGTATTGCTTTAGTGTACTCACCGTCATCCATAATTAGCTCTTCTTCTTTACAGTGGATTGGATCACCTGCTTATAACAGTAAGAAATTATTTACTTATATATAATGAAGTGAACTATCTTAAAATAGTTAAAAACATTTATTATAACATTATTGTAACATTAAGATGTGTGCTCACACCCAGCTCAATATAGCTCAATACCAGAGCTATCAATCTAAGTCATCGCACACAACATAGTAATAGACATTTGCACGTATTCATTAATGAGAGATACTTCAGTATTGCTATAGTGTACTCACCGTCATCCATAATTAGCTCTTCTTCTTTACAGTGGCTTGAATCACCTGCTTATAAGAGTAAGAAATTATTTACTTATAAATAAGGAAGTGAACGATCTTAAAAGATAGTCAAGAATGGTTCATGAGGACCAAGATTCAGTGATGAATAAAAGTTCATCATTGTTAAGTGAACATGACTTGTTCTACCAGTTAAGCTTTTCTGCCGAGTCTGTCTGGAGGTACTCTGTATACCACCTTTTATAGAAATTTTGAATGATATTGCCAACGAGATTGGCAGAGTTGCTAATTCCCTATTTAACCATAAGCAGCAGTTACTACCATGTGCAGTTCTTAGTAAAAATGATCTTTGGAAAACTGTCTAAACTTTACTGATAGTGAACTCTAATATTGTCACTCATTTCTAAATTATAAATAAAATGATTTAAATTTTGGCTATTAAATACTCTTTTATCTGTCATCAACTGTCTGGTATTTCACCAGAAATAAATGTGATAAAAATAATAATGGTTTTTTGGCAACTAAGAACATTGTATCTGTTAGAAATACAAATTTTCATTATGACATTATGAACAAATATGGATACCTAATATAACTACCTCAGTATAATCAATAAAAATTAATCCCAGACCCAAAGCAAGGAATGATGTCAGCCTATTTTGGGTCTCTGGACATATCATATGTAGATTGCAATGAGAGAACGGATGAATTGGCTAAACAAGGAGTGAACTCATCATTTGTTCATTCTAAGTCTGCCAAGATCCACATTTGCCTCCATGTAGGAACAGTGGATATGGGCCAGGAGAAATAATGGATAAGCAATAGTCCAACAATGTCGGCTGTGGACAAACAAGCCCTCCAAGGAAAACAACTCATCGTTAACAACCTGCAGCTGGCAATACATTAGCCTCATAAAAGGCATTTTCAACAAGCACTCAAGATAAAACAGACACCTACTCTTAATAGGCATCTCTGAACTCAATTAGTTTTCTCAATGGAGAAGGAAAACTCCTATCAATGCTTAGGAGTATGCAAAACATTTAGCAACCTAAGTTTTTACATTTCACGGTGCGATAGGATTCGATTAGGAGAACATAACTCCATCAAATAGAGATCATTACTTGACTTCCTAAAGAGCTCAAGGAGGTATGTAAATATGTGGCAAGGAAATATTTATAAAGCTTAAGGGGAGACAAAAAGGAAATATGGGTCTGATTGTCAGGCCAATAAAAGCTACATAGGTTCCCATAAGTCTACATAAGGTCAACATAAGTCCAGCTTTTATTGATATACCATATTCTTTAGTCAGAAGATTCAGAAAATGACATTCTTTAGTTTTCTAAATTGTTTAAAAAAGGTAAATTTTGATTAATGGTTTGCCTCCACATAAACCCACCATAAAAACTGGTATTATTGTTATGCTACTAAGAAACATAAGTGTTGCCTAGGTACTTTTAAATGGAAGAGTATTAAATATGTATGACAAGGTCCAGGATTGGGGAATAATTACTAGCAAAAAGATTATGCCTAAAAATATTAATATCTAAAATCGACCTTTCACTCCAGAATATCAGTTCCTCATTACTTCCAGACTACCATCAAACAAAAACTTATATGAAAAAGTACCAAAACTCTAAAATTAATATTAAAAGAAACACTGTAAACCAGTCAAAGTATAAACATCTTTCCTTAAAACTCCTAGGGATTAACAAGAGCGGAATTGCACAGGGGTACAGCTAGTATATGATTTAGGTAAGATTATTTAAGAATTTTTCGCATATGTATGCATTAAACGTCTCAACTCTATAACCTACTTAAGAAACGCAAACTAAACTTTAAAAAAAACTTACAGTCAAATTCTTCTTTGATTTCTTGCTTGATGACCTTAGAAGATTCTTCGACATCTGTAAATAAAACAATCAAATGTTATTGAAAATTTGACTAGAATAAACGCTCTACAGTTATACTAAAAAAGCAGTTAAGACATACTAGTTACAATACCTGTGGTATCCATGTTAATAAATATAATCCGAAGAAAGACTTGAAATAATAAATACAATTAAATCACAACTGTTGCTAAATGAATCTAGTGTCGTTCGTGAAGGAGCGTCACAAGCGGCTGCCAAAGAACTATTTCATCTTTCATGTTTTAGTACTTGCCTTAAATGTATTTACATAGTCCTTGTTCGTATACTCTTTACCATTATCAGTTCTCAGAATTTTAATTTTGCGTCCTGTCTGCTTTTCCACTATTTTTTTAAACTGTTTAATCCCTCCAAAGTCTGATATTTATATTTTATATAAACTAATTGTTGTAAAATACACCATCTGGAGTAGAAATATCTACATCCACCCTAATAGATGTGTTATTGATTGGTCCACATACGTCACTGTGAATTAAGTATAACATTGCTGGCTCTTGATTTGCTTGTCACAAATGGTGTTCGTGTTTGCTTTCTCTAAGCTTGTTGACACCACAAATCATACTCCTAGGAATCATCTTCATGTTAGACCTACTTAGATGGCCAAGCCTTTCTACGCCAGAGGGAATAGACAAATTCAGTATTTGGATAAGTGTCAAGTCTCAGCGCTGAAGCTGTTACGCTGTACCCCTCATCTGTAATGTAACACCGATTTGTGTAGAAGCAAAACGTTAATTTGTGTCATATATGTAAAGCAGTATTGTTGTTATAATCCACTCTTACAATACTTTCTCAAGGTTGGAATCCCGAAATCTCAACTTAAATTCACAGAGGACTCTTACGCAACACACCAGTTGTATGTTAGACGCGGCCACGGAACGAGTGGTTTTTTTTGACTTGGGGTACGTCTAATCGAGAAGAGATCCTGACACAGGGACATTTCTCGACCGAGATACCTATGGGACACTTCAAAGACGACCGCTCACTGAATGTCATTCGTCAGCAGCTCCCATCGAAGTGTTGATCACTGCCATATCGACATCGACGCACTGCACATCTTCAATCTTCAGGTCGTATTAGGTTAGCGCTCTCAATAAAGGACAAATGTAGGTTAGGTTTTAATTTTAAACAGCAACAGTTTTTACGTTTGTTTTTTTGTTCTCGAGAATTTATTTATGTATAAAGGGAGATATTATTATATTAAGTATTATTATTTATGTATAAAAGGAAGATAGTGTGACAATAAATTTGAAAAATCTTTTATTGGAAGAATTATTTAGTATACTATTTCTTGCTGTCCTCATGTATTTTTTTGTACCAATTAATTTTATAGTCCTTCAGGGGAAGAACCAGCAAGTAATTATAAGGTGAGTAGATTGGCGGATTGCAAACAATTTGCCGCTACTGCCGATTCACATCGTAAGTGGCTGACAACATAATTTTGTGGAAAAAATTTGAAATGTACAAGATTGTATATTTTTTCATAAACGTGTTGAAAATTAACTTTTTCTAACATTGTTTTCATTATTATTATTTTTAATAGTTTGTACTTAATATACTGACAATATACGTAAAACAAATTTATAATATCTCAATAAATTATTTTAGTGCATCTCGTATTATTATTATTATTTTAGATTTCATTACACCTAAAGATGTTGTAAATTAAACAAAAATGATTTTGGCCTGTTTTAGGTGTTATATGCATGATCTTACGCACTTTGGGTTTTTACTGCACGAAAATCCGTTAAACTTAGTTGCAGGGACCTTAAAACCTAAAATTATTAGCTGTGTTTTATGTCAACTCGCTGGTGTGAAGTTAAATAATCATTGGTTTATGAGAAATCATAGTTACAGTGTCAGGATACATATCTACGACTTTTTAATTTTCATTCAGAAACATTCTAATTTAAAATCATATATTTACAAAAAAAATGATTTTGGCCTGTTTTAGGTGTTATATGCATGATCTTACACACTTTGGGTTTTTACTGCACGAAAATCCAATAAACTTAGTTGCAGAGACTTTAAAACCTAAAATTATTAGCTGTGTTTTATGTCAACTCGCTGGTGTGAAGTTAAATAATCATTGGTTTATGAGAAATCATAGTTACAGTGTCAGGATACATATCTGTGACTTTTTAATTTTCATTCAGAAACATTCTAATTTAAAATCATAAATTTACAAAAAAATGATTTTGGCCTGTTTTAGGTGTTATATGCATGATCTTACACACTTTGGGTTTTTACTGCACGAAAATCCGTTAAACTTAGTTGCAGAGACTTTAAAACTAAAAATGATTAGCTGTTTTTTATGTCAACTCGCTGGTGTGAAGTTAAATAATCATTGGTTTATGAGAAACCATAGTTACAGTGTCAGGATACATATCTGCGACTTTTTAATTTTCATTCAGAAACATTCTAATTTAAAATTATATATTTACAAAAAAAACAACATAAATTGTAAAATACCTTTGTCGCAAATCGCAAGGTTTTAACAACATTAGCCAATTATAAGCTCAGAAGGATTATAAGTCTTAAATCTTGATGTACCGATTATTTAATGTGCTGTGAGAAATATTTATAAAAATAAATCATTAAAATTATCAAAACAAAACTATGTTCGAACTTTTTCTCACAGCTTGGTGGATATATTTTGCATGTATGTCAGTTTGGTAGAAAATCGGGGAGCTTTTTTGCTACCAATTAGGATATTCATAAGAACAATATTTCTATCTGTACTGCATTTTTTCACTTTAACTTTGGACAATTTGTGAAAAGTTTCGGCATTGCAATTGATAAATAATTCATTTTTACCAGAACCCGCTTTGAAAGTCCCATAATTTACTTAATAACAAAATCAAACCGGCGAGCGCCAAGAAAGAGTTAAATGAGTAAACCTGTGGTCTTTGACGTTTGCTGGTGGCCTAGTCGACGGGCAGCTTTATTCGTATTGATCTGACTCCATAAGATCTTAGAAGGTGGGCCCCGACAGTGCACTATGTTCTGGAGAAGAGGAACAGGCTTGGTATTATAGGTAGTTTATGTGGTCTTAGAATGACTCGGTATCTGAGGGTAGGCGAAAACCGTCCGGATCTCAAAGGGAGTGTGAACCGGAGAAAGGCAGACTGGATCGCTGGGGGAGACACTACTAGTGTGTCATTCGCATGGATGTGCAGAGAGAGAGAGAGCGGTGTTTTTCAGGTGCCGGGTTCCGTAAGTCCAATTCCTCCCCCTCCCCTTAAAAATTATTATTTTCATTATAGACCCTCACTCGAATCTATTTACATTGCAGTTTCATATTTGCTGTAGCATCGCTACATTATATACAAGGTCTGAATTGCGTAGAAAATTATATAATTTAATACAAGTATATTGATACACATTATACTTGACTTCTTTTGATAAGACTCTATAAGGCGATGGGGCTGTGACAAAACCCCAAATCTGGGCCTTATATAAGCTAGTCAGAGGCAGGAGTAGCCTCACCCTGCCCCCTAGTGTCCTTCAGCTGTTTCCTGCACTACTTTCCCCCTCTCTTAGCTGGCGCCCTTTGAAGGTTTTTATTATTAAAAAATGGAAACAGGTGGATATTTTCTGGGCCGAGAAGAGGGGAACTTCTTTCTATTTATTCGCGGGGAAGAAGTTGACACAATGACCATTCTGGAAAAATTCTAAAAATCTTTTGTTCAGGGTATTTCGCCATCCTCTCACTCAGAGAGTTAGAACTGGGGAACTGGAAATTCAGCTAATGGATCCTCGGATAATAATCATTATATTATTTATTTGTATTATTGAACTCTAGATATATAAAACATTATTTATTTATTTGGTTTGATTTATATTTTATTTTAAGCAAGAACCATTTATTCAATTACTTCAGTATGTGTATATTATTTTAATAGTCAGAGGTTATTTGTAAGTTTTACTCGTCATCGAGGAACATTTTAAATATCTAATAATTTTCAAGTGGAGGCCTGGAAACTGTATAGAGATAAAAGACCCGGAAGAGTACCATGCGACTAAGGCAAAAGCAGTGCTCGAAATGAGAGGAACATGGCCAACCTCCCACTGCCATTGTGAGCTTTAGAGAACCCACTGACAGTAACTACCAAAGCTAATAACTTTCAAATGTTCCAGCCGCTGTTGGAGTACAGCAGGGATCTCCACGACCGAAAGACTCTGCGAAGATACCTTATCCACCCAAGCATACTCTGTACTTCGAGGAACTTGTTCTTTGTACAGAGCCGCTCATCTTCGGGAACCAGGTCCCATCTCTTTAACTGGCAAAAGGACCATCCAGGAAACTCCTCATTGAGGAGATTGTCCAGATTAAAGACCTGCATATAAAATTTCTCTAACTGAAAAGTATGAATTGTGAAATGTTAGCAGCATGTATTCCACCAAAATTCTCAGTAAGATCATGCTGTTCATGTGTAAATATTTGTGCATGGATATGTGGTAGGTGTAGAATAAATTGTCTTTACTTTTTCCACTTTTTTATGGATATTATCGGTGTTAATGCGACGTCAACGCTCATTCAAACGTACAATCGCTTTATTATCTTTAAATTAGAATGAACAAATTCTGTGGTGTGCATTATGTAAAAGTAAATACAAAAAGAAAGTAAAAAATACCAAGGAAGGGAATTATTATTAAGGTAAACAGGTAGGTTAATGGACCATTGCAATTGCGTCATTCTTTTCGGTATGGTGCGCCATTATATGTGTCTTTAAATTAATAGCTTGTACTGTTATGTAGCAGCAGTGAGGACATTGTTAGGGCTTGTCTTCGGCATGGTGTGCCATTATATGTGCCTTTAAACTACCAGCACGTACTGCTTTGTAGCTGCAGTGCTGACATTGATGGGGCTTCTCATCAGTATGGCGAGCCATGACATGATTCTTTAAAGTACGAGCATCTACTGTTTTGTAGCTGCAGTGAGGACATTGATAGGGCTTGTCTTTAGCATGGTGTGCCATTATATGTGTCTTTAAATTAGTAGCACGTACTGCTTTGTAGCTGCAGTGCTGACATTGATGGGGCTTCTCTTTAGAATGGTGTGCCATGACATGATTATTTAAATTACCAGCACGTACTGCTTTGTAGTCTCAGTGAGGACATTGATGGGGCTTCTCTTCAGTATGGCGTGCCATGACATGTTTCTTTAAAGTACCAGCTTGTGTTGCTTTGTAGCTGCAGTGAGGACATTGATGGGGCTTGTCTTCGGCATGGTGTGCCATTATATGTGTCTTTAAATATATAGGTTTTACTGCTTTGTAGCTGCAGTGTTGACATTTATGGGGCTTCTCTTCAGTATGGTGTGCCATGACATGACTCTTTAAATTACGAGCATCTACTGTTTTGAAGTTGCAGTGAGGACATTGATGGGGCTTCTCTTCAGTATGGCGTGCCATGACATGTTTCTTTAAAGTACCAGCTTGTGTTGCTTTGTAGCTGCAGTGAGGACATTGATGGGGCTTGTCTTTAGCATGGTGTGCCATTATGTCATTCTCTAAAATGACTCCTACTTTACCATCACATGACATTATATGTGTCTTTAAAGTATTTTCATGAACTTCGCCTGAAACAAACATTAGAAAAATATTACTTCTGGCCAGTAAAGAATTATTTAAAAGTATTTCTCAAATTTCTTCTGGTTTTCATTTTTTATTCTTCATAGGTGCCATATTTTGTTGCTCTTTATATTTGTCCCACAATCCGTTGTCTTCTACAGTTCATTTGAGACAAAGCTGGCAATGAATATAAATAAGAAAGAAAACATGACACCATTCGAGAAGCTAAAAAAAAAAGAAAACCAATCATTACTGAATTCAAAAGTTAATAAATAGATTTTTTTTATTTATTTGATTTGGATTCCTCACAGGAACTATGATTATTTTTAATTATAGAAATGTAAATAGTGCAATAGCAATAAAGCAATAAAGATGTAAGATCCTATTCAGACTATATTTTCAGCTCAGCATTTGTTGAACATACAAAGAGAAAGCAGGAATACTTCAGGATATATTTAAAGGATCATTATTAATCAAAAGATTTAAACAATAATGACCAATAACAATTGAGATTAAAAAAAAATTTAAGTTGAAATGATGATTAACGGTGGTGGTTTTAAGAGTTTAAATAGTTACTATTAATGACTACTATTTAGATAAAGAATTATGTTGAATTTATATCCCTCATTTCACTAATTAAAGAAATAAAAATATTGGAAGTCAAATGATTACTGTAGTCTCCGCATTGTTGAGTATTAGATAGTAAATATGGTTTGAAGCCGACTTCATTCGAGTGTATCTCCTGACTTTAATTTATGATTACAAAATCTACTCTAAATAATAATTTGACATACAATTATGAGGGCATTATATTAATAAAATAAGGAGACTATTATGCTGAGGAATATAAATTAGTATCTGTCGGCGTGTTATTCGGAAAGTGTGAAAGTTATAAACACCCTTTTCACACCGAGAGGACCGCTCCTTTTAGGCGACACAGACTGAGGACTCGGGACATTTGGTCTTGATATAACCCAATCAATGAAGACACTGATGTTTATTGTGAGCATAGATTTTAATATTAAGTCTATAAGTGAATGTAATCGTCTCTCATTTAAATTCATTATATTTGTGAATTTCAGTCTTATGAATACAAACAAATCTTATTGTTAATTTGATCAATTAAATTCCTTCCATTCATCACCACGATAAATTACTTGATAATTTAACTTTGTATTAGAATTAATTGGGGCAGGAATAAATCCAATCAATATTAAGCAATCTTATTTTTATTAAAACTTCAATGACAATGATCAACATTCAGAGTTTGATAGAGTAATCAAATCTAGTAGTTTGAATAAATAAATGGCATCCCTAACTTAATTGAATAAAATATTTTAATTATTCGACTGGAGCATAGAGGCGTTACTATTCGAATAAGTGGCAGTTAAGGCCTGGGCACTGTCAGTCTTAATACCAAAACATCGGGATGTAAACATTCCGATTGTATGTGTATAAGATTAAGAGCTACGAATAACGCAGTCTTATACTATCGTTTGCCCTATTTATTTCTATTACCTCTATCTCGATCTTATAGTAATAGTACATACATTGATATATGGTGGGTGATACATTGAATATATATTTTCCTACATTGGATATATTTTCATATATTATATACTGTTATGATATTTTGATGTTGTGATTTTTGAGATTAACTACAAATTAGCGAGCGTACATGTACAATATACGACCCGTGGTTCACGATTCATGAATGTTTGAACACTATTCGTTGCGTTGTATCTACCATTAATATTTATGATATAAATAATTTAATTTATTAAACTCAAAACAAGATAAGTATAAATATATGAAACAACTGGTTGTCCTATGCCAGTTAAAGAAAGATCAATAAAGCAGCAGAAAGGAGTAAAGACTGGGATCGCCACGGACTCGGGCTCATTCATCTTTGACCTGGGAGGAGAGGAGTAAGCCCCAGGAGGGACGCTAGCCCAGGTAGTAACCCACACTAAGGCAGGGCACTCTTTCACTGACGGCCCGACTCAGAAGACGCTATCCTAACCATGTTGCGGCCCACAACGGACGCTCACGACATATAAGACGCTATCCCCACCATGTTACACCACAAGGACGCTCAAGAAAAAGAAGAAAATCAACAAGGAAAAACCAGTCCGCGTATTAATTAAGGTACAATTTACCTTTAGTTTTTAATAATGTTTAATTTATTTCGTACGTACTTATTTGAATATTAATTTAATGAATTTGTGTAAATAAACAATTATTCCTTTTGCCAGAATTATCCTATTTTTATTAACAGAACCTTAAAGATAAAGTAAAAGTTAAAGATAAAGCAAATGTAAATAAATTATATAAAAGAAATAATAAATATTATAATATTATGTTGGTATTTTTATATGCATTTTCCTACATAGGATATATTTAAATATATTATATATGTTGGTATTTTTTATATGTATACAGAATTAAACCTGAACTAAACGTTACATCATATGTTGAGAAATGCTTCAGTAATGCTTTGGTATACTCACCATCATCCAATATTAGTTCTTCTTCTTTGAAATGGATCAGACTACCTGCAAATAAGAATAAAATTGTCAACCAATTAAAGTATTTCTTATTCTTATTAATAAAACAAAAAAAATATATTAGTGACCAACCAGTCAAAAATGAAATATATTTTTAAACTTTTTTTTTCCCCTCCCCCTTCCTGAGGTGAACCTCAAAGGGGGTTTATATATTCTTAAACCATAGAATTAAATCTCTATGGAATTTCCCCTGAGAAACTGTATGTGTGTAATGTACTGTTCTTCCAGCTCCTTTCTTTTCTCTCTTACTACCCATGGAGATATTGGGTCCATCTGACTCAAAAGAGTTGACTTCTTTAAGTCTGTAGCAATTAGCTCGGGTAGTCTTAAGTTGAGTTTGCCTTTCCCAGGCAATTCGAACCAGGGAGCATGAGTAGAGGGGGTTGACGAGAAGAATGTTGGGCCCGTGCGCATCTCTCTCCTCACTACCTCACCCGCAAACCCAAGGTAGACATAGTATACAATAATGTTTAAGGTCATTGCATGTTGACAAGTCGTTTGCCGACTCCTTTTTGGCCTTAAATGAATATCTGGTCTGTTATGTCATTATCAACAAGGAAACATTTCAGGTTGCATGTGATCGTCTAACAGAGAGGACCAAGATTCAGTGATGAATATAAGGTCATCAACGTTCATTGAACATAACTTGTTGTACCAGTTCAGCTTTTCTGCAAAGTCTGGAGGTACTCTGTACGCCACCATTTCAAGAAATTTTGAATGATATTGCCAACGAGATTAGCAGAGTTGCTAATTCCCTATTTAACCATAAGCAGCAGTTACTCCCACCTACAGTTATTAGGAAGAATTGTCTTTAGAAAACTGTCTAACCTTTACTGATAGTGAACTCTAATATTGTCACTCATTTCTAAATTATAAATAAAATGATTAAAATTTTTGCTCTTTTATCTGTCATTAACTGTGTGATGCTTCACCAGAAATAAATGTGATAAAAATAATAATGGTTTTTTGGCAACTAAGACCATTGTATCTACTAGAAATATCAATTTTAATTATGACATTATGAACAAATATTGAAAATTAACATAACTACTTAAGTAATCCAACATAATGTTACAAATAAAAGCACTGTATATTTTAAAGATGGACCAGGTCAGAATGTTCGCATGGCTTAAAGTGTATTTAACTTGCCATTAAGTATGCACTAAACTTCATCATAACCAATAAAAATTAATTCCAGACCCAAAGCAAGGAATGATGTCAGCCTATTTTAACTTATAAATAATGAAGTGAATTGTCTTAAAAGATAGTAAAGAATGGTTCATGAGAACCAAGATTTGGTGATGAATAAAAATTCATCAATGTTAAGTGAACATGGCTTGTTCTTCAGCTTTTCTGCCGAGTATGTCTGGAGACACTCTGTATACCACCTTTTCTAGAAAATGTGAATGATATTGCAAAGGAGATTGGCAGAGTTGCAAATTCCCTATTTAACTATAAGCAGCAGTTACCACCATTTACAGTTCTTTGTAAAAATGATCTTAGGAAAACCTTCTAAACTTTACTAATAGTGAACTCTAATATCGTCATTCTTTCTAAATTATAAAATGATTAAAATTTTTGCTATTAAAAACTCTTTATCTGTCCATCAACTGTGTCAAAAACAAATCTGTCATATTTCACCAGAAATAAATGTGATAAAAATAATAATCGTTTTTCGGCAACTAAGAACATTGTATCTCCCAGAAATTCAAATTTGGATTATGACATTATGAACAAATATTGATAATTAATACAACTACTTCAGTATAATCAATAAAAATGAATGCCTGACCCAAAGCAAGGAATGATGTCAGCCTATTTTGGGTCTCTGGGCATACCAGATATAGATTGCAATGAGAGAGCAGATGAATTGCCTAGGCAAGGAGTGAACTCATCATTTGTTCATTTTAAGTCTACCTAGATTAAAATTTGCCTCCATGTAGGATATGGGCCAGGAGAAATAATGGATAAGCAATAGTCCAACAATGTCGGCTGTGGACAAACAAGCCCTCCAAGGTAAACAACTCATCGTTAACAACCCGCAGCTGGCAATACATTAGCCTTACAATAGGCGTTTTCGCCAAGAACTGCAGATAAAGCAAACACCTATTATTAATAGGTATTTTTGAACTCAAATAGTCTTCTCAATGGAGAAGGAAAACTGCCAATTCTTAGGAGCATACAAAACATTTACCAAACTAAGTTTTTACATCGCAGGGTGCGATAGGATTCGATTAGGAGAACATAACTCCATCAAATAGAGATCATAACTAGATTTCCTAAAGAGCTCAAGGAGGTATGTAAATATGTGGCAAGGAAATATTTATATAGCTTAAGGGCAGACAAAAAGGAAATATGGGTCTGGTTGCCAGGCCAATAAAAGCTACATAGGTTCCTCTCTATCTAATTATCAAATAGCAAACTCCCAGCTGATAAAATGAAGCACCAATGGCACATGTTACATGCACCTTTCAAAAACATAATGGCCATTGATATTACTTAAGGAAGGAAAATAATAGCTCTTGTAGGAGATTTTAGACAAATTTTGCCGGAAATTGCATCAAGTATTCTCCTCTTTCTTCCGACTTTGCAGATTATCTAGAAATTGATAATGGAGAGTATCCCTCAATAACTGATGGACTTTCTGACGGTACAGCTTTTATTGATATACCATATTCTTTAGTCAGAAGATAATTAAGAAAATGTCATTCTTTAGTTTTCTAAATTGTTTAAAAAAGGTAAATTTTGATTAATAGTTTCCCTCCACACAAACCCACCACCAAAACTGGTACTATTGTTATGCTACTAAGAAGCATAAGTGTTGCCTAGGTACTTTTAAATGGAAGAGTATTAAATATGTATGACAAGGTCCCAGATTGGCAAATAATTACTTGTAAAAAGAATATGCCAAAAAACATTAATTTCTAAAATCGACCTTTCACTCCAGAATATCAGTTCCTCATTACTTCCAGACTACCATCAAACAAAAACTAATATGACAAAGTACCAAAACTCTAAAATTAATATTAAAAGAAATACTGTAAACCAGTCAAAGTATAAACATCTTTCCTTAAAACTCCTAGGGATTAACAAGACCGGAATTTCACAGGGGTACAGCTTTTGTAATGAATAAAAGGATGTAATAATAACCTCGAAACGTGATGAAAACTGATTTATTCAGAGCGCACAAAAAGGTTCAGAAACATACATAAAAACATGTGTAACTACAACTAACAGAAAACTCACACTGCCGTACGTATATAGTGGTGACATAATCACATATACATAATAGGTTACATAATATTAGCTAAATGGGGAATTATCAACAACACCCACTCTTAGTTCCACATTCGGTCTAAGATTATACTTTAACAAGATTTACAAGTTTACAGAAATATTCAAACTTATTTTCTGGTAATGCCTTAGTTAATAAGTCTGCTATTTGTTCTTTAGACTCAATATAATTTATTTTTACAATTCCCTTACTCACTAGGTCTTTAACATAGTTATATTTAATATCATAATGTTTTGATCTTTTTGTTTCTAAGGTTTGAGCTATTTTAATTGTCCCTTGATTATCCTCATATAAGTTTATAATATTACGTGAATTAAACACCTCATTTAATAGTTTGTTAATAAAAACTGATTCAACTAAGCAATCACCCAATGCATAAAATTCGGCTTCTGTTGTACTCAGAGCCACAACCGATTGCTTACGGGAAGCCCAACTGACAACATTATTGTTAATTTTTACCACAAACCCACTAGTGCTCTTACGATCGTTAGTATCATGAGCATAATCTGCGTCAACATATGAGTGTAAACTTAATGTGGTGCATTCAGACCTTTTAAATAGTAACCCAACATCTACAGTAAATTTTAAATACCCTATTATTCCTTTTAAATGTTCCCATGTACTGTAAACCAGTCAAAGTATAAACATCTTTCCTTAAAACTCCTAGGGATTAACAAGAGCGTAATTGCACAGGGGTACAGCTAGTATATGCTTTATGTAAGATTATTTAAGAATTTTTCGCATATGTATGCATTAAACGTCTCAACTCTATAACCTACTTAAGAAACGCAAACTAAACTTTAAAAGAAACTTACAGTCCAGTTCTTCTTTGATTTCTTGCTTGATGACCTTAGAAGATTCTTCGACATCTGTAAATAAAACAATCAAATGTTATTGAAAATTTGACTAGAATAATCGTTCTACACTTATACTAAAAAAGCAGTTAAGACATACTAGTTACAATACCTGTGGTATCCATGTTAATAAATATAATCCAAAGAAAGACTTGAAATAATAACTACAATTAAATCACAACTGTTGCTAAATGAATCTAGTATCGTCCGTGAAGGAGCGTCACAAGCGGCTGCCAAAGAACTATTTCATCATTCATGTTTTAGTACTTGCCTTAAATGTATTTACATAGTCCTTGTTCGTATACTCTTTACCATTATCAGTTCTCAGAATTTTAATTTTGCGTCCTGTCTGCTTTTCCACTATTTTTTTAAACTGTTTAATCCCTCCAAAGTCTGATATTTATATTTTCACCTGCTTATAAGAGTAAGATATCAATAACTGATAAATAATGAAGTGAACTGTCTTAAAATAGTTAAAAACATTTATTATAACATTATTGTTACATTAAGATGTGTGCTCAATATAGCTCAATACCAGAGCTATCAATCTAAGTCATCGCACAACATAGTAATAGACATTTGCACATATTCATTAGTGAGAGATACTTCAGTATTGCTTTAGTGTCCTCACCGTCATACATAATTATCTCTTCTTCTTTACAGTGGACTGGATCACCTGCTTATAAGAGTAAGATATCAATAACTTATAAATAATGAAGTGAAGAGTCTTAAAAGATAGTTAAAAATGTTGATTAAAGCATTAATGAATAATGAAATATTATGATGTTAGTTACTAATGCAATTCCAGAGTTATGTTTGAGTGATCTCACAACATGATAGTAGACATTTTTACATATTTATATAATGAGAGATGTTTCAGTAATGCTTTAGTGTACTCACCATCGTCCATAATTAGCTCTTCCTCTTTACAGTGGACTGGATCACCTGCTTATAAGAGTAAGATATCAATAACTTATAAATAATGAAGTGAAGAGTCTTAAAAGATAGTTAAAAATGTTGATTAAAGCATTAATGAATAATGAAATATTATGATGTTAGTTACTAATGCAATTCCAGAGTTATGTTTGAGTGATCTCACAACATGATAGTAGACATTTTTACATATTTATATAATGAGAGATGTTTCAATAATGCTTTAGTGTACTCACCGTCATCCAATATTAGCTCTTCCTCTTTACAGTGGATTGGATCACCTGCTTATAAGAGTAAGATATCAATAACTTATAAATAATGAAGTGAAGAGTCTTAAAAGATAGTTAAAAATGTTGATTAAAGCATTAATGAATAATGAAATATTATGATGTTAGTTACTAATGCAATTCCAGAGTTATGTTTGAGTGATCTCACAACAAGATAGTAGACATTTTTACATATTTATATAATGAGAGATGTTTCAGTAATGCTTTAGTGTACTCACCATCGTCCATAATTAGCTCTTCCTCTTTACAGTGGATTGGATCACCTGCTTATAAGAGTAAGATATCAATAACTTATAAATAATGAAGTGAAGAGTCTTAAAAGATAGTTAAAAATGTTGATTAAAGCATTAATGAATAATGAAATATTATGATGTTAGTTACTAATGCAATTCCAGAGTTATGTTTGAGTGATCTCACAACATGATAGTAGACATTTTTACATATTTATATAATGAGAGATGTTTCAATAATGCTTTAGTGTACTCACCGTCATCCAATATTAGCTCTTCCTCTTTACAGTGGATTGGATCACCTGCTTATAAGAGTAAGATATCAATAACTTATAAATAATGAAGTGAAGAGTCTTAAAAGATAGTTAAAAATGTTGATTAAAGCATTAATGAATAATGAAATATTATGATGTTAGTTACTAATGCAATTCCAGAGTTATGTTTGAGTGATCTCACAACAAGATAGTAGACATTTTTACATATTTATATAATGAGAGATGTTTCAATAATGCTTTAGTGTACTCACCGTCATACATAATTATCTCTTCTTCTTTACAGTGGACTGGATCACCTGCTTATAAGAGTAAGATATCAATAACTTATAAATAATGAAGTGAAGAGTCTTAAAAGATAGTTAAAAATGTTGATTAAAGCATTAATGAATAATGAAATATTATGATGTTAGTTACTAATGCAATTCCAGAGTTATGTTTGAGTGATCTCACAACATGATAGTAGACATTTTTACATATTTATATAATGAGAGATGTTTCAATAATGCTTTAGTGTACTCACCGTCATCCAATATTAGCTCTTCCTCTTTACAGTGGATTGGATCACCTGCTTATAAGAGTAAGATATCAATAACTTATAAATAATGAAGTGAAGAGTCTTAAAAGATAGTTAAAAATGTTGATTAAAGCATTAATGAATAATGAAATATTATGATGTTAGTTACTAATGCAATTCCAGAGTTATGTTTGAGTGATCTCACAACAAGATAGTAGACATTTTTACATATTTATATAATGAGAGATGTTTCAGTAATGCTTTAGTGTACTCACCATCGTCCATAATTAGCTCTTCCTCTTTACAGTGGATTGGATCACCTGCTTATAAGAGTAAGATATCAATAACTTATAAATAATGAAGTGAAGAGTCTTAAAAGATAGTTAAAAATGTTGATTAAAGCATTAATGAATAATGAAATATTATGATGTTAGTTACTAATGCAATTCCAGAGTTATGTTTGAGTGATCTCACAACATGATAGTAGACATTTTTACATATTTATATAAGGAGAGATGTTTCAGTAATGCTTTAGTGTACTCACCGTCATCCAATATTAGTTCTTCTTCTTCTTTAAAATGGATTATAGTACCTGCAAATCAGAATGAATTAATTAAATTCCCAATTTAACCAATTACAGTGTTTCTTACATTCATTAATAAAATAAACAAAAAATATACAGGGCCTAATCAGTCAAAAATAAAATATATCTGAAACCATAACATAATCGTCTGTGGAATTTCTCCCGAAAAGCTGGTTGTATTAGTATTCCGGCTTCTCTGTCTCCTAGGAGCTATTGTCCCCATGGAGCTATTGGCTCCAACTGACTACTGACTTCAAGTTTGACAATTCCTTTCTGGTCTTAGTTGAACATCTGTTCTGTCGGATGATATTTCAAAAGTGAGAACCAAGATTCAGTGATGAATAAAGGGCCATCTATGTTAAGTGACCCTTGCTGTACCAGTTCGGCTTTTCTGCAAATTTTGGAGGTACTCTGTACGCCACCATTTCAAGTAATTTTTATTGATATTGCCAAAGAGATTGGCAGAGTGGAAAATTCCCTTTAGCAGCAGTTCCTGCCACTCCCTCGAATTAATCAATCTTCCCTCGATTCATTTGATCCCGTGAATTATTTCATAATAAGAAATGAATAAAGATTTCTACTTGGTTCTTCCCTATCTACAGTGCAAAGTTTAACCTCATCGCTATTAACTACAGTCTTCATTTCAATATCTAATAACCGACAGCATACTCGATGAAATACAGTATTTACAGAATGAAATATGTTGGTACATAAATAAAAAAATAATAATAATTTTTAAATTGGGAATTAAAAAGTACAAGAATGAACCTCACCTGTTCCACTGCTGAACTGGCATCTTGACCCTCTCAAGAAAGTAGAGAGCATAATAAACCCATGAGGAAGGTGTGTAAATCCCATCTTCATTCCTGTATGACTTCTTCAATTTCTTTCGGAAATTCTTTCTTAGACTGCTTATTTTTGTTTTCACATCCTCCCTCTTGGCGGCTCCAAGCTTCATTTTCATTAAAAAGGTTTTGAGGAGGTCAACAGCTGAATTTCTCACTGCTTTCTTTGAATATGATGAGATGGTTGGATTCCACAGTTCTGGGAAGAACTCATCACACTGTTCTATGAAGTGGCAAAGGGCCCCTTCTTCCTCATTGGGACCAGGTGAGCAAATGATACCGTCATTAGTAAGGACTAAACTTCCTGAAATGGAGTTGGCCATTGTCATATTGGGGAGACGCTACTAGGTAAAGTTTTTATCACCCCAGGAGACCGTCTTCTGCAAGGAAGAGATCTATTTCAAGGAGGTGCTAGTTTTAGAGAGACAAAGGCAGATAATCCCACTAGGAAGATGTGGGGTTTGACAACCCCGGACTAAAACATAGCAAGTTAGGAAAGAGAAGATGCGGAGGTAGTTGAATAAGAAAGCCATGGTTCGAATAGAGCAGCAAGCACCAGTGCAGAGAGAGAGAGAGAGAGAGAGAGAGCAGTGTTCAGTTCAGGAGCCAGTTTCCAAGAGTATGGGAAAAAACCCTTAATCTGGGCCTTATATAGGCAGGTCAGAGGCGGGGCTACACCTGCCACGCTCCCTAGTAGCAATGCCCAAAAAACTGCCCGAATCCAAAAATCAATATCGACAGCCAATCCAATTTTTCACATTCTACGGTCAATATTATTGACAATATGATAAAATATTATCCATATTATTAATAGTATAAGACCCACTTTAGGAGAACTTAGCTCCATCAAATAGAAATCAATACTTGACTTCCTTAAGAGCTCAAGGAGGTATTTATATATAGTAATGTTATGTTGAAGTGATTTGAAAGAAGGATTATTATATGATATAAAACATCGCATAATATAAAATTAATTATAAAAGGTTTAAATCCAAAACAAGTGAATGTAACAACAGGAAGTATGACAGTAATTGAAACAGCTGAGAAAAATTCTGGGACAATGTTCTATAGTTATATAATGCTAAGAATATTGTAATCCTAATATTATATAAAAGGGTAAAAGCCCCTTCTAGTGTATACCTGCCTCGGGAATTCATGGAAGTCACTGGTGTTTCTTGTTATTTTTTAAGTAAGCGAGGCCCACTAGCATCTCTTCAATCCTTCCTGTCTTGTGAGCGGGTCAAAATGAAAGAGAGTGCTTCTCGCTATCTCGTCGTTCTTATACTCTCTGTTGCCTTCTTGATTTTTTAACTTTCTTATTTTCCAATGCCAGTTGTCTCAGATATTAATAACATTTCTTATTTTAAAGTTAACAAATGCAATATTGAAATATTTATATTTAATTCTTGATATTATTTATATGATAACTATTAATATTAGATAAAACGGCAACAAATAATGTCCATCCCTTCATAGACATGATCCATGGGTCGTTTACCGCTCATTTACGCCCGCTAATTTCGAGTTTATATCAAAGGCAACATGACGAACTCACAACATCTGAATATCACAACATTCGGGTCCGCTCCGATTTAAAAATTTTTTTGAGCTTGTCTATAAAAAATTTTTTGTTTCACTTCACTTTTGATTTTACTTTCACTTTTTCAGCACTTTAACAATTTGGATTTTCTTACAACTAAATTACAATATCAAAATGTGTCACCAAAATTTAACATGGTTCCAAATGTAATTGTATCATACAGACATTTTAACATTTAAATATTGTAACACCCCCGTGCCTACCGGGAAATAGGAAATTTTCCTTTGGAAGAGGTTGAGAAATCCGGGAACGGGAAGTTAGGAACCTGGAAAGAAGTATGGAACTTATCAGCTAGCCTGCACCAATTTATAACCGGGTGAATTGGTTGGGAAAGATACAAATAAAAACGATACATAAACTCCTTTTTCTACGCCAAAACTACTGGTTTATTAAAGTTAATTACTCATTTTAAACAATTTCTATAACATATAATGCTCATTGTATATTGATATAATAATTGAATGTCCTAAGCTCCCACGGGGATCAATGTCCCCCACACCAAGTGAATTTGCTTGAGTTACCTTTAATACAGTCCGTTCCTAAGATCCGTCTATCTTTCCTCCTTTAGAACACTCACTATTTCTCACAGGTATCTCCGTATCTTCAATCGACGCTTACACACATACGAGATAACCTTCCTCGTTTTGTTACAACATGTGTTCTTCTTATTTCAATGCTGATGTCAAAGGCACGCGTTTATCCTCTTCCAGCCGTCTAGGAAGTGCAGATACCAGTCGGTGCCGGTAATCTAATCTCTCGGAATGGTACATACTCAACGCTGTTTTGTTACACCACCTCCCCCTTACAAAAAGAGTGGACCATAGGGGCCACTCTTTCACCCGTCGCACCGTAGAGCTTGGACGTTAAGGATAAAGACAGGTTAGTGTAAAGAAACCACCAGTCTACTTGGGTCTCAAGAATATAGGGGAACGTGGAGCTACCAAGGGTTCACCCCCTACGGGGGCCCAAGTGGCGTCTCGTGGGTCGTCCACTTGGCTACTTCCCGAGTCGTCCTCTCCATCTTCTCCTGAACTGGTTCTGGGAGTCATTTCCCCAGCCCTTCCTATTGGCTCTAGGCTACTGGGATCGTCGGTATTTTCCCGCATCCACGGGGGAGTAACCCAGTCGGGGATACCCGGTGATCTTCTTAGCGAGGGTGGCGTTGCGGTCACCCTTTCCTGACTGGGTCCGGGTAACGCCTCTAGTTCGGCACCTTCCTCCCTTTCCTCCACTTCGTCGTCCCCGTCTTCGTAGTTATATTCCTCCCAAGGCTCCGTCTCTTCCTCACTGACCTCCTCCATTTCTGGAGTCCATCGTTCTTCCAGTTCACTCTCCTCGTCGCTCTCCTCTTCCTCTAGGTAATTACCTACCGCCGGTTTCAGACGGTTGATGTGGACAACCAACTGGCGTCCAAATTGTAATTGCAGCTTGTACGTGACCGGAGAAATCTTTTTGATCACCTCATATGGTCCGGTCCATGGCCGATGGAACTTCTTGCAATGTCCCGGTTTGATCACCGGCACATGCAGAAAAGTATACTCTCCCACCTTCAATTCCCTGGGTTTCCGCGCCTTGTTGCATTGCGCTGTCCGACGGGCCCAGGCCTTCTCCATCCTTTGGGATGCCTCCTCATAGGCCTGATTCAGCCTTTCTTGAAGCCGTATTACCGACTCTTCTACTGGGGCTTCCCCATCCACTGGCGTGATTTTACATTCCATCGGTGTCTGTACTTCTCGCCCATACAAGAGGTAATTCGGCGAGTATCCTGTTGACGAGTGAGGAATAGCCCGATAGGCCATCAACGCGTAAGGTACCCAACGATCCCAATCCCGTCCATCTTGTCGCACGTAATGAGCAACCGCTTCCGCTAGCGTCCGGTGCAACCTCTCCACCATTCCATTTCCTTCCGGGTGGTATGGAGTGGTCTGTATCTTGTTGGTTCCCAGCAACCTACACGTGTTCTTCATCAAGGAAGATCTGAAATTCCTTCCTTGATCCGTTACCAGCCTCTCCGGGGCTCCATGCCGAGTCACTACTCCTTCCACGAAAGCCCTGGCCGTTTCTTCTGCCGTAATCTCTTTCAGGGGAATGGCCTCGGCATACCTAGTGAAATTATCGATCATGGTTAGCATGTATTTATACCCGCGTCCGCTTCTTGGTAGGGGACCAACAATATCCATCGAGATTTGCTCGAATGGTCGGGTAGGGAAGAAAGGAGCTTCCAGTGGAACTTTCAAGCCCGTTGGAGACTTCCTTCGCTGGCAGCTGTCACACTGGGTTACGAACTCTTTTATATCCGTATTTATGTTTGGCCAGTAAAATCCCTCCTTTACCAACAACGTCGTTCTCTCAATACCCGGATGTCCAGCCCACCGGGCCTCATGACACTGCCGCATTACGGCTTCTCTTAACTCCTCCGGTGCAGCCAACTTCCAAGTTCCCACGTCGGGGCTGCCGTTGGTCCAGTATAACATCCCCCTCGCATCTTTGGTCCCCTGGTCTGGCTGTTGTGCAACGGCCTTGCACCAGGCGTCCTTTTGTTGCGCTGCCCGCAATCGTACCTCGCTGAAACCCGGGGTCCTCATCCTTACACCTCGTACCGCCCTACTCAAGGCATCTGCATTGGTATGCTTTTTACCCGCCTTATGTTCTACCTCGTAGTTAAACTCTTGGAGTCTCAAGGTCCACCACATCAACCTGGATGAAGGTTCTCTTAAGCTCAACATCCATCTCAGGGCCGAGTGATCTGTTATTAACTTGAACTCTCGTCCCAGTAGATAACACCTGAACTGTCGGGTGGCCCATATCACCGCCAATAACTCCAGTTCCGTGGGTGAGTAGTTCCTTTCTGGTCCTCTCAACTGTCGGCTGGCGTAACATATCGGTCTTTCTACCCCGTCGCGGACCTGCGACAGCACTGCTCCAAGGGCGATCGAGGAAGCGTCGGTTGCTAAGATGAACGGATCCCGAAAGTCCGGGTATATCAGGACACGATCTGACATTAAGTTCGTCTTCAATTCGTTGAACGCATCTTCCGCTTCTTGCGTCCACTTGTATGTGGCATTCTTTTTAGTGAGTACCGTAATTGGATCGCAATCTCTGCGAACTTATCCACAAACCGTCGGTAATACCCCGCCAGCCCAAGGAACGATCTTACCTCCTTCACATTCCTTGGTCTGGGATAACTCTTCACGGCCTCTACCTTTGCCGGGTCCGTCCTTACTCCGTCCTCGCTTACTACGTGGCCCAGGTAGGCAACTTCCTTTCGCACGAATCGACACTTTTCTCGGTTAATTTTCAAGTTTGCCTCTTGTAATTTCCTTAACACGTTCCCGATCCTCTGTGCCTGCTCCTCGATTGTCGCGCTGTACACGATTACATCGTCGAGATACACATAGCATTCCACTCCCTTTATCCTGCTTAACAGGCAATCCATCAGCTTCTGAAAGGTCGCGGGCGCCCCCGCCAGCCCAAAGGCCATCCTTCTATATTCATAATGGCCATCGCCAGTAGTGAATGCCGTTTTTTCCCGGTCTTTCTCTGCTACAGATATCTGGTGGTACCCACTGGCTAAGTCGATAGTCGTGAAATAACGACTCCTACCCAACTGTTCCAACGTCTCCTGGATTAGTGGTAGCGGGTACACTTCCACCTTGGTGACCGCGTTAAGACCCCGAAAATCAGTGCAAAACCGAAACTTGGTTTCCCCGTTTTCTGATTTCTTCTTGACCAGTACAATGGGTGCCGACCACGGGATGGATGACGGTTGGATCACGCCGTTGTCCAGCATTTCCTGTATATGCTGTTTCACAACTGGCCTCTGGTGGAAGGGTACCGGGTATGGTCTTTTTGCCACCGGCACTGCCTCGCCTGTCTCGATCGTGTGTTCCACTCCCAGGGTGCATCCTCTCTCGTCCGGCGGATCGAACAGTGCCCCATACTGGTTAAGCACTTCCTCGATCATCTCTCGGTCGCATGGCTGCAAGTGGCCGAGTTCCTTGTCCCAATTACGCTTCTCATGGGCTTCCCCCTGCTGTTGCTTTACTGCTCCTACCACCGTCCCAACCTGGTCGTTTACCTGAGCCCTCGTTGCCATTCCTAGCGTTTGCCCCCGGTCGATTACAATTCGCTCCCCTGCTAGATTCACTACTCTAATTTTCACTCTTCCGTCGCTCACTCTGTCCACTACTCTGCCGGTTCTCAGTCCCTTTTGTGGTTGAACCTCGGGTTCTATGATCACTTCTTCATCATCTACCAAGTCCACTACCCCTGCTACAATTGCTTCCGCGTACTTCGGAATCACATATCTTTCCGCGGCTTTTACTCGGCATTCCCCTGGCTCTCCCGGATCCGGCTCTCGCTCCGTCAGTCCTTGGTCCCTCCGGTACTCTTTCCTTCGGTTTGGTCTCCCCTTTCGTCGCTTGGGAGTGCTTCGCCCTTCTCCGTCGCCTTCTACTTCCCTATTTATACTATCAGCGTTCTCCCTTGAGATTATGATCTCTGCCTGAGGGCCTGCTTTCTGCGTAACCCCATGCGCCTCCGTTCGCTCGTGGCCTACGCACCTAACTTTCGCTCGTTTACCGATCCGTACCGCCCCAGACTCTGTATTTAATTGTATCGCTAGTTTCTTCATCAAGTCTAGCCCTAGTAGCCAATCGAAGGATGTGTCCAAGGCAGCGATTGTGAAGCTATGCTCTATTTCCTGATACTCTACCCGGCACGTTAGCTGTTGTTCGCCTAATATCTGTAGAGACTGACCGGTCACCCCTCTGGCCCTTACTTCCGATTGTGCTATCCTCACGCCCGGTATTGCCTCCTTGAGTACGGAAATCTGGGCTCCTGTGTCGACTAGCAACCGCCGTATCCACCCCGATAATTCTATTTCCAGACTCAACCCGTCTCCCCCTTGCCGCGTTATAGTCGGCAATAGCCACTGGCCACCCTCGTTGTTCAACAACGGTCCGTCCTGGGTTTTTGGGAAGGACCTAGGCCTTTTGGGTCACTCTCTTTCACAGCGGGCGATTTGCAATGGGACGAGTAGTGGCCTGGTTGCCCACACCGGTAGCAAACCCTAGGGCCGTCCGGCCTTCGTCCAGTCTTTGGAGGCAGGCTTCGTTGGCCAGGACAATTCCTTGCTATGTGCCCCTTTTTGGCACAACGATAGCATTGTATTTCTGCCAATGTCGGTTGGGTTTCGCCTTCTCTTCCTCGGTTATTTGGCTGTCGGTACGCCGCGCATACACACGCCGGGCTTTGCGCTTCTCGTTGCCTTCCGGCTGAATCCACCTCTGGTTCCCGTACCGCATATACCTGCTTCCCTCCCTGATGCTCTTGCAGAGCTTGTTCTAACTCTAAAGCCATTCGCACAGCTTCCTTTAACGTCCTTGGCCGGCCGAACAGGACTTGTTCGCCAACTTCCCCCAGCAGACCCCGTTTGAACGTCTCTAACACCTTTCGGTCCACCTCATTTGTCCACCATACCTTCTCTTCCACACTCAGGGCCGGTCTGCTCATTTTTCCGCCCACCACAATGCATCTGTCTGCGAACTCCTGTATTTTCTCCTTATAATGTTGGCTCATGTCTTGCAACACCCTTTCATAATACTCGAACGTGTTCGGGTCACCAAATCGCTCTTTTAAGGCTTTGCAGAGATCCCCGAACGTCATCCCCCCTTTTAGTTCCTCCGTCCCTCGGACGAACGTAGCCGCTTGGCCCTGTAGCTTTAACCGGCATATCCATACTCTATCTACATCATCCCATGACCCGCAATCCGCTACTTCCGCCAGGTATTCTAAAAACTCCTCCACCGGCCTGGCTGTGGCCTCGCCCCCCCAAGGCTTAACTAAGGACTGCAAGGATAGGTCCTTTCGATTCGGTTTAGTGACCGGTTTCGTTTCACTCGCCAGCTGAGCCTGCAGCTCTTCAATCTTTTGTTGAAGCTCGGCCTCTTTTAATTTAAATTCGTCATTCCTAACCAACGTCTCTTCCAGCTTCCTTTTTAACTCTTCTGTAGCCATTTTGGAGCGTAAATTTAATTTGCGGTTTTATTGCAACCACCCCACACCTGACACCACTGTAACACCCCCGTGCCTACCGGGAAATAGGAAATTTTCCTTTGGAAGAGGTTGAGAAATCCGGGAACGGGAAGTTAGGAACCTGGAAAGAAGTATGGAACTTATCAGCTAGCCTGCACCAATTTATAACCGGGTGAATTGGTTGGGAAAGATACAAATAAAAACGATACATAAACTCCTTTTTCTACGCCAAAACTACTGGTTTATTAAAGTTAATTACTCATTTTAAACAATTTCTATAACATATAATGCTCATTGTATATTGATATAATAATTGAATGTCCTAAGCTCCCACGGGGATCAATGTCCCCCACACCAAGTGAATTTGCTTGAGTTACCTTTAATACAGTCCGTTCCTAAGATCCGTCTATCTTTCCTCCTTTAGAACACTCACTATTTCTCACAGGTATCTCCGTATCTTCAATCGACGCTTACACACATACGAGATAACCTTCCTCGTTTTGTTACAACATGTGTTCTTCTTATTTCAATGCTGATGTCAAAGGCACGCGTTAATCCTCTTCCAGCCGTCTAGGAAGTGCAGATACCAGTCGGTGCCGGTAATCTAATCTCTCGGAATGGTACATACTCAACACTGTTTTGTTACAAATATATTACATTAAATTTTTAATTTCCAAGGTTTTACATTGCTTGCTTGACATTAGTTTTCAATAAGGTTTTCAATTGATTTTAATTTTCAAGTTTTTAGATGTATTTTAACATATTTTAAAATTTGATTGTACAAATAAACATTCCAACATCGAAATACAAAACATTAAACTTCAATTTCCAATTTTTTACATGCGCCTGATTGATATTATTTTATAATAAGTTTTTTCAATCGATTTTAATTTTCAAGTTTTTATAGATGTATTTTAACATATTTTAAAATTTGATTGTACAAATAAACATTCTAACATTTTAATACGCTACAATAAACTTTACTTTCCAAGTTTTTACACGTGCCTGTTTGACATTATTTTATAATGGGGTTTTCAATTAATTTTAATTTTCTATTGTTTATATATATCAAGTTTTACATGTCATCCGATTAGCATTATTTTCATAATAATAAAAATAAAATTTTTTTTTTTATAATTATAATCCATGGCACAAAAAACATCCCTGAAATTGTTTTCAAAGTCTTCCCATTTATTAATTTTCATGTTGTTAAAAATAAACCAGAAAAAGGGGATTTCACTAAAATGAGCTGAAATTTTGAATTCAAATTTATTCCAATTCAAACTTTTACCTACTGTATTTTTTTAATATATTTAAAATTTCTACCGGGTCAGATTTTTAAAATTTTTGAATCTCTAACTTATTATGACTATCCATTATTCGTATTAAATCACGATCAATTACCAATTTAGGTTCACTATAGTTACACGAAATTTTAATTGTAATTTGCTCCATTATACTTTTTATATCCTCCACTTCCATCTCCTTTTTACCTTTATCAATACTTTCTTTTTTATATGTACCTAAATCATTTTTGTTCATGATCTACGCATTTATTTTCGGTTTCTAAGTTATATCCTTTAAAATCATTTATTTGATTTTCCAGTTCCGGTTTCAAAGCTGTTTCTAAAAGATGTATTTTTTCATCCAGTTTTACATTTAAATCTTTGAAAGAATTTTGTAATTCTTGCTCAATTATTTCAAATTTTTTGTCGATTTTTAATTTTTTTTTATTATTTTCATCCGCCAATTCATTGATTTTTTTAGATGTGTTAAAATTTTCTTGAAATTTCTTCAAATATTAATCTCAACATCTTTTCTATCTTACTCTCCTCCCGGCTCGATTCATTTACGTTTTCTATGACTGAACTTTAACAATATAAATCCCAACCACAAACACAATTTTTTAACTTTAGACTCTAACCTTTATATCAAAATTAAACAAAAATTTTTGTGACACACTTATCTAAACCATCCTTTAGCCAGATTTCCTCATTAACATGGTCACCAAATATTATGTTTTTCATCTATATTGTTTTCTTTTTAAATTTAATCTGAGGTTTTTAAGGTTCTGTTAATATAAAAAAGGAAAATTGTTTAATTACAAATTGATTCATTAATTTAATATACATATGTGATAAAATTACAATGTTAAAACTAAACTTAAAATTTACCTTAATATAATCACGACTGGCCAGATTTACTAAATTGTGCGTTCTTTTCTGTTCGTTTCATCTGGGTTCTTTGATCTCCGCGTGGGTCTTCCTTTGTGCTTCATTGTCGTCTTTGTGCCACGAGGTCAGTACACGTCCACTGCTAGCAACTCTTCAATCCTTCCTGTTCGTGGGCGGGTCAAAATGAAAGAGAGCTGCTTCTCGCTGTCTCGTCGTTCTTATGCTCTCTGTAGCCTTCTTGACTTTTTGACTTTCTTATTTTAATGCCAGTTGCCTCAGATATTATTAACTTTTCTTATTTTAAAGTTAACAAATCCAATATTGAAATATTTATATTTAATTCTTGATATTATTTATATGATAACTATTAATATTAGATATAACGGCAACAAATAATGTTCATCCCTTCATAGCCATGATCCACGGGTCGTTTACCACTCATTTACGCCCACTAATTTCGAGCTTATATCAAAGGCAACATCACGAACTCACAACATCTAAATATCACAACATTATATATATATATTTTTATTTTTATGACAAGAACAGGCATAAAAGATATTTAAGGTAAAAATAAACACATTAACGAATTAGAAATGGCTCTTAATGACTATTATATGACTAAAGAAGACTATGGACACCTTCCACACACTAATGGTGATCCGACTAATTTGATAACATTCATTAAACCACTAGAAAAAATATATTCGACAGTATGTAACGAAACTATCACCAATAGAATACATAATGAACAAAGACTCATACACATAGCTCTTTCTAGACTCACTGGTGATGCGCAACAATTATGCATGTATGAAGATTTCTTATCAATAAACGACTTAAAATTACATATAATATATCACTTAAAGGATAGTCGGACAACATCACACCTACAGTATGAAATCTCTCAGATTCATATTTACAGAACACCCACCCTATAGACTTCATTAAAAGAATTATCCCACATCAAATTGTAATTCAGAACCGTATACTAATTGACACCTCTATATGTAATAAACAACAAGAAATATTATCACAAAAGGTACTAATTGTAGATCAGGTTCTTAGAAATTTACCATCAAGACTTATGGACGCACTCAACCATTTTATTATTAACAACTTGATACAAATGAAAAACGTTTTGTATAATAACTGTAGGATTATAATGGAAGATATGTATCCTCAAGGAAACACTAGCAACAGTCAACAAGAATACCAACCTAGACAAAACTTCAGGCATAACAATTATAGGAGAAATGACTATAATGGGCAACAATTTCAACCCCGACAGTACCAAAATAACTCTAGAAATAATTTTCAACGAAACAATAACTTTGAACATAGCAATAACTATCAGCAACGTTATGAACCCCGTCAGAACTTTAGAAATAATGAAGAACGACTTAACTTTCAAAGACCTGAACAAACATCATTCCCATCACAACCATTCAATCCACATTCATAAAACACTGTGTCGATGCAAACTGTTTGAAGCAACAAAGTGCAGCACTTAGACGAAACTCGCCCACTAGAACAAGAGAACGAAGCATTGAAACAGAAAGTTAAAGATTTGGAGGACGAACTTGAACATTTTTTTAGGACTAGGCAAACCACAACCGTCCCCCAACATCAACTAAAACTAGTGAAGGAAACTCCATCATTTACTGACTTACTCGGAGACAATTGGTTAATAGACACAGTGTCAGAAATTAACTACATACACCCATGTTCCGTACCTGTAGGAACTGAAATTAAGTCGAAAGATTTCATAGTGGTAACACCAGCAACAGCATCGCTACCAAGCGAAAAAGGCAATGGCTCAGACATTCTAAATTTGGCACCAAGATTGGGTTTGACCCGTGATCTATTAGTTAAGTTTAAAATTTACAACTTTAGTAGCAAATACAAAATATTATTAGGAATGGAAACAATGCAAACCCTAGAAACATAAATTAAATTGGGAACGAATAATGAAATTAAAATGAATAAAATAGACGTAATAATTAATAATGGTCAGATATTATATAATGAATTATATTTAATAAAGAATAAAAAAGAACTAGAAACTCTTGCAAGACATGAACAAATAACTAAAGATAATAAAATAAAATCATCACATGACTTAACCTCTGCAGAACTTGATGATATGGAAATAGAAGAAGCCATAGAGGACGAAATTAGTGTAGTAGCTACACAGCACTCCAAATACTCTATTAACGAACAAATTTTTATAGCCCCTGACGACAAAGCAATAAATGGTGAAAACACCAAATTGTAATAACCAGAGGACATAAAATTTACCAAACCGTTTAATAAAAGAAGATATGACATTTCTTTCTATAATGAGGAAGAATTAGACCAAATATTAGGACAAATTATTCACCCAAAACATGTTTATGGAATTTATTGTGAATCGAAACTCAATGTAATGATTACTACTTGGTATGACGAACAATTCAATACTTTATCAAGAATCATACAGAAAAAATATCCTACTGTTAAGATAACAAGATAAAAAGAACCTGTACTAAATGTAACAGACAAACACGAACACAGATACAAACCTGTTATACCTTTTATTGACAAACGAAACAAAATAATAAAAGTACACACAGATAATGTAGTTAGAAAAAGAAAAAGCAAAAAGAGACATTTCATAGCACAAGAACAGAATGTTTCAGATGGAGAACAGATGGACATTGAAACTGACAGTGACACTCACAATAGCTGCTAATAATAATAATAATAAAATCATGGAAGTAATCAACGGTATAGATAGGACCCAATATGCTATGAACCTAACCGAACTTTACGAAACGGACTCATTCATTACATCATACAATTACCAAAGAAAGGACCAAAACTAAGTTCAATCTATCTTTTACCTGCGCCTGTACGAAACGACAATAATGTAACAACCACTGTAGTACCAAACAATTTAACCGAATTAATGAATACATGATATGTATTTAATTCTGTACAATATACAAGAAACCTTTGTTGTAACTTTTAACTATATAAAATCCAACCCATTTTGTACATTATTTTAAGATTAAGAATATTAGCAGTGATTGCATAAAAACTTAGATGAATGTATTACCACAAATATTGTGGCTCCTACTCCTTTCATTCATTCATTACGATTTTATAGATGTATATTTAACTTTTCATCTATCATATGTATTCATTGTAAGCAATAGTGCCTTACCTATATACTTACCCTTCTCTATTATTAAGTTAGATACTAAGGAAATCATTAATAACCCAAATTGAGAAAATTGTATTTAGGAACTAATGTATTGTCTATAAAACATGTTATTTCTTAATATGACCATCCTATCCAGGAGTTCGGTAATTAAAAACGGGAGAAGTTATATAATGCTAAGAATATTGTAATCCTAATATTATACATAAGGGTAAAAGCCCCTTCTAGTGTATACCTGCCTCGGGACTTCATGGAAGTCACTGGTGTTTCTTGTTATTTTTTAAGTAAGCGACTGCATCCCTCCCAATTCCTGAAACAACCCTTCTCATATCCACAAATTTCTCAGCTTTAGTTCCAGTCCCCACAAGTTCGCAGTTGTTGTTTTAAAATACTCTCCTCTACAAAGATTATTTAACTTATATTAACTTTAAAAAACTTACAGTCAAATTCTTCTGTAATTTCTTGCTTGATGGCCTTAATAGACTCCTTCACGTCTGCTAACAAAACAATCAAATTCATTGCAAATTAGACCAGAATAATCATTCAATTCAGTATAATGAAAGAAATTGTATTAGAATTCATTTACAAATTTAGATATCTTCATTACTTTCCAACAAACCATTCTAAAGGAGTTAAATACAGAATAGTTATATTACCTGCTGAATCCATCGTAAATAAACTAAATATAATCCAAAATACAGACTTGAAATAAAAACTAACTACAATGGCACACCGGTTTTGTACTAAATCTAGTGTCGTTCGTGAAGGTGGCGTCACAAGCGACCGCAAAGAACTATTTCATCTTACATTTTATAGTACTTGCCTCAAATGTATTTGAATAATGAAGTTAAATTCAATTCTAATAAGCGTGTATTCAATCATTTCTACGCCTAAATTACAACAAAATTGCTGAAAGACATTACAGTTTACAGACGTTTTTTTTATCATGTTGGTACACATGTCTCTGAAATACGTTGAAATTTGCAGCTGTTTTCAAAGTTTACTTTTTTAGTAGCAGTCCCTAAGGTTATACGTGTTTTGGTGTTCTCCGCGATTTTTAGTTTCGAAAAAAATGGATCATAGAATTCGTATTAAAGTTTGTCAAAAAATAATAATAAAGTGTAGCAAAGTTTTTGAAATGTTGACAATGGCTTTTGGTGAATCTACCGTGGGTAAAGGAAGTGTTTATGATGTAACATGGGTATGACGTAGAAACCAAGGCGCAATTTTCGCAATGGAAGCGGCCTGAAGAGCAAGACCGAAACAAATTTGACAAGTTCGATCAAAAGTGAAGGTTCTTCTCACTGTTTCTTTCGATTTCAATGGCATAGTGCATCATGAGTTCCTGCCAGAAGGTTGGACAGGTCAATAAAGTATATTACTTGGAAGTAATGCGCCGTTTACATGAAGATTTCCGTCGAAAACGAGAGGAATTGTGGCAAAAAAAATTCGTGGAAATTGCATCACGATAACGCTGCCACTCACACCTCACTGATTGTTCGTAATTTTGTTTTGCAAAAAACACTGTTTTGTTACCTCAGCCATCGTATTCACCGGACATGGCTCCCTATGACTTCTTTTTTGCTCCCGAAGTTGAAGAAAACATTGAAAGGACGACGTGTTGACACCATTCATGAGATAAAAGAAGAATCGCTGAAGGAGCTAAGAGCTTTCCGAAAATATCTGAGGCGGATTTCTCTGAAGGGGACACAATTGCTATCGATGAATAATTAAAAAAAATTAATATAAACAAAAATCATCGGTACTTTTTGATCAAACCTCGTATATCAAATTTGTGAAGAGACTTCACGCTTCACTAAATACTCCAGCCAAATTTTCTTTGCCACCATTAGAGACAAACCTGTTGTTAGAGACCGAAGTTCCCCCAAAATCAGGATCCAGTGGGAAACGAGACTAGTCGCATCCACGGATTAGCCGCTACATTATTTGAGTCTGTGTCGTCATGTATATTATAGTGCCCAAATTTTTTTTTTTTCAGATTTAAAATATTTTTATAAAAAACTAATTTTATTATAATCATAAAATGTTATCATAAATAACATTCTGATCCAATCTTAAATCATCAAAGAGGATTAGTTTATTGTATGTCAGACATTATAGCACAATGTGTTGCGGGGGGAGGGGCTTTTCGTGATTGAAAGGAAAATCTCCCCTTAGGAGATCCCTAAGGAATGCCGGTCCCACCTTTGGTGAGTAGTTGCGAACGAGCAAACAGAGGAGGGGATGGTAAGGGAAAACGCCGAATTCGTGCAATGAGTGATCCCACAAATGTTTGGGGAAAATAGCGTGTAAAAAACCCAATAAGGGCACCTGAAAAATTACAATAAAAGAAAAGCTAAGCAAAATTAAAAGAAAGTAAGTAAAAATTTGCATTAAATTAATTCAATAAAATTTATGGAATTAATTTATTAAACTAATAAATTGTTTAAAATTATCCTAAAAAATGAATAGGAAAATGACCAACAACCTTTCCAGCATATGATAATATGTAGATTTTCTAAAAGAAAACCAACCAAATTTTTAAACAGGTTCATCATAGTTTAATTGGCAAACGATCAAATAACAAATGAACATATTAAAACAACCTTAATATGAAATCTTATTTATTAAAATGAAAAGAAAAGTCGACTTTCGAAATTTTGGGAGAAAACTATAATAAACTATGATAACTTAATATATTACACATATAAATGTTTTGTTTGATTTATATCAAAATGAAACGTTGGAAATAATAAGTTTTAAAAAAAATGATGTTGGAATAGTCTATATTCACGAAGTATTCCTCGAATAACGAAACGTAAAGAATTTTCGATGGAATCTGTTGTTACAGTGAGGTATAAATAATAACAAAATCCTGCACTGATAACAAGGTTACCTTCCTGGCGAGAGTGACGGTCAGTGTGGCTACCGATAGCGGAGAAATACCTCGGTGCAGCGAACCGGCGAATCTTGCAATCTTGAGCTATCGAGTCTCCAATCGGCAGTGGTGGGGGTGCTCCAATCTTCCATCTAATAGTAACTGCCGATGAGGGGGGTATATATGTATGACCTTCAGGTGAGGAGGTGAGAGTGCCTGAGTGAAGAAAAACAGGCGGAGACAATGCCGAAGTCATTTGCACACTACTTAACAACTCAACGTTCACTCGCCAAAGCTGGATCCAGACTCCTCCAGTGGTGGGGCTTACCGTTAGAACCAGCCTGGTTCTAAAAAAAAACAAACTAAACTTGTTCCTCATAACTGGAAAGGCATTAAAATAAAATCGATAATTTCGATTCAATACACTAATAATTCGAATTAAAAAAAAAATAAATAGACCTTTTATTTGGGCTTAAACACAATGTGTTTAATGGTTTCACTACCACTGCATTTTTCACACAAAGTGCAGTTAGCTAAGCCTATTTTGTGCAGATAGTTAGGTAGTGGTACAAATATCAAAGGTCCTTCTGGTCGATATCATCTGCGATAGTAATGCTTGAGTTTGAACTGTCCATAGATTTCATTTGCCTATCTATGTTTACGGTTTTTGGTTTTTCCCTCACAAATCTTGTGAATTACATCCATAAATATCATGAACAGCTCACCGCTGTGAGCTGAGCCTAGCACCTTGCTTAACTCTGATAAATTGTGAACAATCTTAACGTTCTCACATTGATGAGTACTATCTATACAGCATCTGTGTAGGTGGTCTAGTTAACTTCTATGAGGTCAGGAGATGCATTTTTCTTCTCCAAATTTTCTTTTGACACGGAACTGACTGCCTTTATAATTCTAGAAGAATCTCATTCTTAATATATATTGTATCCTTACATTGTTTACATACATACCCCCTTAAAATTCTTTCACTTTATTTCAGAACTTTTTCAAATACTCGAGGAAGGCATTTTCCAGAGTATTTCTAAATCCTCTCTAAGACTGTCTCCTTGCCTCGCTCACAGTTACTTTGAAACATCCCTTTTAATCACGTATTATTCCAAGTTATATCTTGTTTTATGAGCCTTATGCTATTCTGTTGCGGCAAAATTTCGTTATTCTAACAGTAAGTATTTTAGTAACCTAGCAGCCTGCAGTCTTTTGTCCCGGTAACCTAGCAACCTGCAGTCTTTAGTCCCGGTAACCTAGTAACCTGCAGCCTTTGCCTAGAACAGACCCACATGTGAAGGAATTCTTGTGGGAGACGCGTCTAGTCAACCAGCTCCAACCTTCAACATCTCCTTCAGACAACATTCATCAGGGCATTGCTCATCGCCTCGGTGGCGGATGTTGAGTTAGCTCCAGGTGTAAGGGTCTCCCATTGAGAAGTTCCTTATTTCAACTCTTCTCAAGAGAGTGTCAAACAAACAGACCGTCGCCATTAGCAGCCCTGGCCTGTCCAGTTAAGCGTGCGTCAGCAAATGACTATTAAACTGCGAACCAAGACAATTTATATACAATATTCTTTATAACCTTCACTTATTAGTTTTAAGCTATATGTACAGTTAAATAAAAATACTCATAAATAAAATAAATGGTAGAGCGAGGAGCGCGGATGCTGCGACCCTGGTTAAAAGATACTATTTTAGATGAGTTAAATATCCCACATAACCAATTGGACATAACTGAAGATGACAACTTCGAGCTGTCAAAAGCTTCTTTTTTTTTTATCATTTATTAAGAAATTATCAGTTGTGGAAAGAATAAAGCTGTTGGATAATTTTAATTTACGTAAATTTGTTTTTGTTTTTTAATATTTATATAAGATCTTCTTTTCCTTGTCTAGGGAATTTCATAATTAATTTTAATATGTACATTTTATAATTAATTAAATTATCATAAGACATAAAATTGTTATTCATTTGCATCCTGTTGCAACAGGCGAATATTTTACAGACGCGAGGTGAATTTCAGTTTAGAAAGCCCTCCTCACTTTCTGATAGGGCCAATAATCATTAATTTTTTTTAAATGAGTCATTTCGCGAGCTTTGCCGGGAGAAAGTTATATGTAGTTGCATATTGGTTTGTTTATAAGTTAAGGTTCGGACGTCGTAGGCAGCCAGCCTAATCCTTAAGTCATCGGGATGTAAACATCCCGAATGTATTTAGAGAGGCTTTAAAAGGCTCAAATAAAAACAGTCTTGTGACAACTCTCGTTCTGTAACTACATTCAACCTCTTTCCTTTTTCTTCTCGTTTTTCGTTGACGATCGTTAACTGGTGCCGAAACCCGGAAGCGGAGTGGGTTCGAGTCATTAACGTGCGAGTTGGCTTTTGTTTTTTTTTCCTTCTCATTCACTTTAGTGTGATTTAATTAAAGTAGGTAATGGTGGACTTGCGGCCGGCAGCGTTTGGAGTTCCACAGTTACCTAAAGAAACCATGGCTGAAGCCCATGAGAACTCACTGGCATGGATTAAGGTGCGGGCAGTGACGTCACAGGACATGAGGAAAATGATCTCAGACCTCGAAAAATTTTCTTGGGAACTAGGTGAGTTGAATCATTTTCTCAAAGGTGAGGATAGAATTATGGAGAGGATACAAGGCAAGATGGACGAAGGGTTACTCGACCCAGGTGACGCTAAGTCAATAAAGGCAGACCTGGTGTGCAGGGTGAAAAGGAAGGTGCTGAACCTGATACAGGCGGACGAGGAAACCCCATGGGAGATAGTAAAGACGAGACTGAAAAAAGCATATGGGGGGGGGGGGACGATGGACCCCAGAGGAGGATATCTTCCAAATGTTTCAAGAAATTAAATCTCCGAGACAGAATAGTGGACAGTATGCTGCAGTCCTGGTTGTCCGCTACAATAAAATAAATGAGAAAATGAGGGAGACAACTAGCGCCGATGAAGTAGAGGGCAGGATGGGGTTCCTGTCTACAATCTTAAAGGTACAATTAGCGAAGGAGACGGGAAGGAAGGAAGGGTTCCCTAATGAGCGATCGTTCCTCGAATGCGCCCAGGCGATGATAGATGCTAGCGAAAGAGAAGAAGAAGTAAAAATGAACGAAGATGACAACGATTGGAGCCAGATCCCATATAGGAGAAAAAGGACCCCAAAAGCAGTGTGGAAGAGACAGAAAACGCCGTTTGCCGGTAGAGGCAGGAGAGCGACAAGAGAGAGAAGATTGGGAGTGACGAGGCCTAGGTACGCACCTCAGAAAGAAGAAGGAAATGTCATGGCTGTGGAAAGACGGGCCATCTGGTAGCTCAGTGCCCTCGCACTAAGTGCTTTGAGTGTGGGGAAGAAGGACACATAGCAAGACAATGTCCATACTTGTTTCGTAGAAAGGAATTTCACAAAGCAGAACCGATGGAGGTGAATAACCAGGAAATCCGGGAGAGGCGGAGCGCGACACCAAGAGAAAATGAATCATCGGGCGACGAGTCATCAGGGACGTCAGGGACAGGCGGAGAGGAGTCGAAGCGCTGCGGGAGCAGACGACGAGAGTGGCAGAAGAATCCCTCGCGCAGATGGGAGCGGCGTACGGAGGCCTGAGGAGAGTGGCAGAAGAGAGGCGACCGAATCCTAAGGAGCAATACAGTGCGGGAAAGGATGTGTGGTTTGCCAATTATCGAGTTCGGGAAGGGGGAGAGGTGCCTCATTGATACTGGCAGCACCAATACAATAATGTCTCGTGGTGCGTTAGAGAGGTTGCGTGGAGAAAAGAGGGCACACCAGATCAAGGTATGTAAGTGTAAATTACTTACTCTTGGGGGACCCTGCGAAGTAATGGGAGAAGCGGTCGTGGGGCTGGACGAATGGGCGAAAGTAATGGGTGACATAAAAGTACACGTCGTGGAAGACATGCCGCGGGAATACCAGATAATAGTGGGGTGTGATTTACTGGGAACATTAGACGCGCGCATTGAAAACGAGGGTGAGAACTGGAGGATCAAAATAGGGCAGCGAACCTATTGAAGCCGGGGGGGGGCGTAAGGGGCGAAACGGAGCACTTAGGAGCGGTTAAGAGAGTGGAGGATTGGAGGGAGAGTCTGCGGAGCGAGTTTAGGGATATTTTTTTCACTGAAGGGGACACGCTAGGAGCAACGGGGAAACGCTACATGAGATCCTGTTAAAAGTAGAGCGGGTGACGTATGTGAAGGAGAGGCGGTATCCGCAAGCGCTCAGACAACACATTATAAAGGAGATCGAGGATCTCAAGCGCCAAGGTATCATCAGAGATAGCACGTCTCCGTATAATAGCCCTTTGTGGGCAGTAAAAAAGAAAAGCCGACCAGGAGAAAGTGAGGGAAAATACCGAGTCGTGGTGGATTTTCGGAAACTTAACGACAATACCCTGGACGAAAAATATCCAATACCGCGGTTCGAAGACATCCTAGACAGACACAACGGTGCAAAAATTTTTAGCACATTAGACCTAAAAGCAGGGTACCATCAGATCAAGCTAGCTGCGCATGACCAACATAAAACGGCGTTCTCGTTTGAAAGAGGGCATTTTGAGTTCGCGAGAATGCCGTTCGGTCTCAAAAATGCTCCTATAACCTTTCAGCGTCTCATGGACGAACTTCTGAGAGGAATGGACGAAAATATGTGCCAAATTTACATGGATGACCTGCTGATCTTCAGCCGAACGGAATCGGAACATATTCAACACCTCCGGAACGTATTTAAGAGATTAAGGGATTTTGGGTTGAAACTGTCAATAGACAAATCGTCACTGGGGCAGGAGCGGATTAGTTTTTTAGGGCACACAATCTCACAGGAAGGGGTTCAACCAGACTCGACGAAAGTAGAAGTGATCTAGAAAATGGAGGTGCCAAAAGACGTAAAAGGGATTCGGAGATTACTGGGCACGCTCAATTACTACCGCCGTTTTGTGCCAGACATGGCAGAATATATGGTACCCATTAAAAACTTATTACGGAAAGGAGCACGGATAATGATCACGCCGCTCATAGAGTAGAATATCCGCAAATGCTTGGCACGTTTGCAGGAGGCGCCGATTTTGGCTTTCCCTAACTTCGAGAAGGATTTCACGATCACCACCGACGCAAGCGACTATGCCTTGGGGGCAGTATTGTCACAGGAAGGCGGGGACGGGGAAAGGCCGGTGGCTTACGCGAGCAGACGCCTGACGGACACGGAGGCGCGGTACAGCGCTCTGGAACGAGAACTCCTCGGGATAGTGTGGGCCATTGGGCACTTCCGTCCGTATGTATTTGGCAGAAGGTTTCGAATACATACGGATCACCGACCTCTTCAATGGGCCGGAAAACTCAAAGAATCCTCCTCAAGGGCAACGAGGTGGAAGGAATTCTTAGCCCAATACAATCTGGATATCGTATATAAGCCAGGCAAAGACAACGTCGTGGCAGATTGGCTGTCGCGCGCTATTATGGTGAACGCCATAGAAAAAGGGGAAGCATCGAGCGGTATGAGGCAGTTTATTGAGAAATGGACGCCTGGAGAAGCGGGCAGGAGCAGCACGCGGAAAGATAGTGACAGGAGTGCGGATCCACCATCAGACGAGTCTATAGGGGAGAGACCGCGTGATATGGAGACGACGGATGAAATTATCAATGATAAGCGGAGGCAGATCATTTGGAAAACTCAAACATCGCGTGCTCTGAAAATACTCCATAGTACTTACGGCAGGAGTCAGATCGCGACGATTTGGTCACCACCGTGAGTTCGAGGAGATCAAATTTGTCAGGCTCTCAAGGACGTGTCCAAACCTGGCAAAACACACCATTTATTCGTGGGCAACATGACTGTGTGGGAAAAAATTAAAAAGCTGTGGCAGAAAGAGCTGTTGGGGGTGGATCGCTCGTTCATTTGGGGTCTTTCCGTGGTCCAAACCCTGCAGGACGAGAAGCAACAACGCGAGGTAACACTGGCGTATCACCAAGGGAAAACCAACCACCGCGGTGGGCAGGAGACGGCACAAGCACTACGAAGGCGCTATTTTTGGTGGGGGATGCAGCGGACTATTCAGGAGATAATCGGAGCATGCGAAGTTTGCAGGAAGACAAAATATGATAGACACCCCCCGCAGGGACTCCAGGAAGAATCACCCACGGCAGAAGCACCATTGACGGAGATTCAAGTGGACACCTTCACGTGGCGGGGTTTTAATTGGGTCACAATCATCGACCCATTTAGCAAAGTGGCTATGGCCTACGCGGTAGGGGACAAGTCATCAGATTCCGTATTTCAAGCCCTCAACACATGGTTTCAATTCTACGGCATACAGGAGAGGATCTCGTCGGACGGGGGACGGGAGTTTGACAATGCAACCGTGAGAGCCGAAATGCAAAAACGGGATATGGCATGGCATTTTAATACCCCCGGGCATCCCAAGAGCAGGGGAACCATCGAAAGGTTACACAGCACCCTCAGCGACCACTTACGCGTGTACCAGGTGGATAAAGGCCTGTTGGCGAACGTAGCGATGCCCATGGCGGTGGCGGCATAAAACCACTCGATACATGCCACGACGGGGTTAGCACCCTTTGAAATTTTGTTCGGATTACGAGTGAGAGCGAGGAACTGGCCAGAGACGGTGGCGGATGAGGGAATGGTGGCACAGCTCCATAACACCCACATACAGTTTGGAAAGATGTGGTACAAAGTACGCGATAAGATTATGCGCGAAAAATCCAAGCGCGTGGCACGGGCAAATTTGAAGGTGCGGGATCGCATAGGAGCAATATCGATTGGGACCGTTGTGTACAGAAAAGTCGTGTCAAATCGTAGTAAGGAACTTGTTCGGTACGAGGGGCCCTTTAAGGTCATCATAATTCGGGAACATAATCTCGTGACCATCGAGAGCATGACCACCCCAAAGGAGAGGCGAACCGTTCACATTGAGCAGTTGAAACTCCCACCACAGGGGGGAGGGTGTTGAATGTGCGTAACATGGTCTGCCCTCGATCTGATACGGAGCAACTGATCCGGAATCATATACTTCACATGTGAAGCTCAGAGAGAGTTTTTGTTTTCATTATTAAATTGTGGATAAGTTCCATTTTTTTTTTTTTACCTGACAGCCACCGGGTCAAGGGCGAATGTATTATGTTTTATTATTATTCTTGTTTTATTTCTGTATTATCTCTTTTCTTTGTGTTCTGTTGTTTTGTGTGGACTATGAATATATTAGTCCGTAAACGTGATGTAAGGGATTACAGGCTGTGTGCTGCATGCGCCAGACCTTGGAGTTTTCGAAGAGATATGCGTAAGCTGGCAGGGGGGAGTTAAGGTTCGGACGTCGTAGGCACCCAGCCTAATCCTTGTAAACATCCCGAATGTATTTAGAGAGGCTTTAAAAGGCTCAAATAAAAACAGTCTTGTGACAACTCTCGTTCAGTAACTACATTCAACCTCTTTCCTTTTTCTTCTCGTTTTTCGTTGACGATCGTTAACTTAGATATGCTTATTCAAGCCTGGTTAGGCCTTTTATTTTTAATATTGTGATTGGCACCTTCGTTTCCCCTGTATTTTATATTATAACTCAAGTTTTGCTGATTAATTTCTGAATAATAAGTGTATGTAACATCCACAATAAGTGGGGGTGGGGAGGGGAACTGAATTTCTTTTTATGTTGCATTTGCTGAAAGAAATCTCGTTTCTTCTTCATTAGAATCTAATAATAATTGTACTATTTTTCACTGAACAATTATAATGTTAATGCTCGCCTTTCTTATGTTTAGAGGAGGTAGTGGGAAACTGTGTATTTATATTTACAGCCCTATGTAGAGGCCAGCCATACATTAACGAGGTTTCCAATCCCTTATTTCTTAGGCAAATTAACATTTTTTTAAGATCAAATATCGATAAATGAATTGTCAAATGTGTAGTCACCCCACCCAAAATTTGATTGATTTATATTATTTTTAAAATACACACTTTAGGTCCTTGAATGGCACCAGTATTATAAAATCATATCTTTAGCAAGGACTCGCAAAGAACTCAGCTAGCAAAGTGGCTTATATATAAAAAAAGAAGACTTTCTGGTTTTCCCAAAAAAACAACAACAATAAAACTTTAATAGCGGTATCAGCTGATTAAGTTAATTTTTACTAAATGGATTTTGATATTGTACTTTTTACGCATAACCTTTAGGAACCTTTGAATTATTTTCCCTTTAAAAAACCATCATAATAATTAACGGCTAAAGAAACAAGGGACTCAATGACTCGAACAAGGGACCTCTCCAGTATTTAGTGAGGGCTCTTATTTATTAAGGAGGTCCCGATATTGCCAGTAATTTTTTCTTCGGCTGTTAATAACTGACTTGGCAGTGTAAATATTATGGTGTGTGTAATGACCGTTAATGATAGAGGCAAGAATACGAGTATCACAATATATGTCTTTTAAGCCACCTGTTGAAGCTAGATACATGAAATTCAACATACAAGTCCCGTTTGATGTTGGGTAAACATAAACGATGTGCCCAAGACTTTATGTGATAACTTGGTCCGAAAATATATGTAAAGAAAATGTATTTCTTTAATTTGAATTAGCGCGCCGCGCCAACGTAGATAATGCAGGCGTTGAAGAGAATGATACTAGCGTTATCAGCAGGGAGGTTACGTGAGTGTTAGGCAAGCAGTGAAAGCAAGCTAAACTTAATATTTGACTTTAATTATTTGTTATTATAAAACAAACAGAATCGACAGCAGAATAAACATTGAATGTCGTTTCTTTGTTTTACAGGTATGAATTTAGATTTTATTTGTAAACCCGTAAACTAATTATCAATTAAAAGAAAATAAACTTTGTTTTACAGAGCAACACAACCTTGTTTTTCTGTCGTCCCTAAGAACCATTATATATATATTTTACACATTCTCTAGGGTGAATGAAATGTCATTAATAAGGTCTCGTAGAGACATTTTTACTTTTGATATTAGTAATTTAAATATTTTAACCATTTTGTTGTGATAACATTTTGGAAACTATATATATGTTTATTACAATTAACCTCCAGTATTTTCAATATTTTTGAATAATCATATAATTTTTTGTTCTTATATTTACTAATAAATTAATCATCACAGTTTGCGTAATTTAAATCAAAACTTAAAGCATGTATTATATAAATAAAGTCTATCTTGTTTTGTAGCCACTACAATATTAAAATAAACTGGTTGTGTTGTAAATAAAATAAGAGTTCCGTGGGATGACATTTTATTGTATTATAATTCTTTTCCCATCCACTTGACTTAGCATCTAATTAGCATATGCTGATTCAGAGCTATGTCACAATTTTTAGCAATTCAAACAAAATACCTGGGATCATAAAGCTGTCTATTCAATTACTTCAGTATGTGTATATTATTTTAATAGTCAGAGGTTATTTGTAAGTTTTACTCGTCATCGAGGACAATCTCTCTCCCTGGCAAAAGGACCATCCAGGAAACTCCTCATTGAGGAGATTGTCAAGATTAAAGACCTGCATATAAAACTCTGTACTTCGAAGAACTTGTTCTTTGTACAAAACTGCCCATTTTCGGGAACCAGGTCCCATCACCCTCCCAGGCAAAAGGACCATCCAGGAAACTCCTCATTGAGGAGATTGTCCAGATTAAAGACCTGGATATAAAATTTCTCTAACTGAAAAGTATGAATTGTGAAATGTTAGCAGCATGTCTTCCACCAGAATTCTCAGTAAGATCATGCTGTTCATGTGTAAATATTTGTGCATAGATATGTGTTTTTTTTTAAATAAAAACATATTTGCTATAATATTTTATTTTTATTAAATCGAACCTCAAACAGGTAGGTGTAGAATATACTGTCTTTACTTTTTCCACTATTTTATGGATATTATCGGTGTTAATGCGACGTCAACGCTCATTGAAACATACAATCACTTTATTATCTTGAAATTAGAATGAAAACATTTTGTGGTGTGCATTATGTAAAAGTAAATACAAGTAGAAAGTAAAAAAAACCAAGGAAGGGAATTATTATTATGGTAAATAGGTAGGTTATTGGACCATTGCAATTACTTCATTCTTTTCGGTATGGTGCGCCATTATATGTGTCTTAAAATTAATAGCTTGTACTGTTATGTAGCAGCAGTGAGGACATTGTTAGGGCTTGTCTTCGGCATGGTGTGCCATTATATGTTTCATTAAATTAGTAGCTCATACTGCTTTGTATCTGCAGTGTTGACATTTATGCGGCTTCTCTTCAGTATGGCTTGCCATGACATGATTCTTTAAAGTAGGAGCATCTACTGTTTTGTAGCTGCAGTGAGGACATTGATAGGGCTTGTCTTTAGCATAGTGTGCCATTATATGTGTCTTTAAATGATGAACTTGTACTGCTTTGTAGCAGCAGTGAGGACATTGTTAGGGCTTATCTTCGGCATGGTGTGCCATTATATGTTTCTTTAAATAAGTAGCTCGTACTGCTTTGTAGCTGCAGTGTTGACACTTATGGGGCTTCTCTTCAGTATGGCATGCCATGATATGTTTCTTTAAATAAGTAGCATGTACTGCTTTGTAGCTGCAGTGTTGACATTTATGGGGCTTCTCTTCAGTATGGTGTGTCATTATATGTGTCTTTAAACTAAAAGCTTGTACTGTTTTGTAGCTGCAGTGTTGACATTTATGGGGCTTCTCTTCAGTATGGTGTGTCATTATATGTGTCTTTAAACTAAAAGCTTGTACTGTTTTGTAGCTGCAGTGAGGACATTGCTGGGGCTTCTCTCCAGTATGGTGTGCCATGATATGTGTCTTCAAATGACGAACTTGTACTGCTTTGTAGCTGCAGTGAGGACATTTATGGGGCTTTTCTCCAGTATGGTGTGCCATTATATGTACCTTTAAATTAGTAGCTCGTACAGCTTTGTAGCTGCAGTGTTGACATTTATGGGGCTTCTCTTCAGTATGGTGTACCATTATATGTCTATTTAAATCAGTAGCTCTTACTGCTTTGTAGCTGCAGTGAGGACATTGATGGGGCTTTTCTCCTGTATGGTGTGCCATTATATGTGTCTTTAAATTAGTAGCATGTACTGATTTGTAGCTGCAGTGCTGACATTGATGGGGCTTCTCTCCAGTATGGTGTGCCATTATATGTTTCTTTAAATTAGAAGCTTGTACTGCTTTGTAGCTGCAGTGTTGACATTTATGGGGCTTCTCTTCAGTATGGTGTGCCATTATATGTGTATTTAAATCAGCAGCTCGTACTGCTTTGTAGCTGCAGTGAGGACATTGATGGGGCTTTTCTCCTGTATGGTGTGCCATTATATGTGCCTTTAAATTAGTAGCACGTACTGTTTTGTAGCTGCAGTGAGGACATTGATGGGGCTTCTCTCCAGTATGGTGTGCCATGACATGTGTCTTCAAATGATGAACTTGTACTGCTTTGTAGCTGCAGTGAGGACATTTATGGGGCTTTTCTCCAGTATGGTGTGCCATTATATGTTTCTTTAAATAAGTAGCACGTACTGTTTTGTAGCTGCAGTGAGGACATTGATGGGGCTTCTCTCCAGTATGGTGTGCCATGACATGTGTCTTCAAATGATGAACTTGTACTGCTTTGTAGCTGCAGTGAGGACATTTATGGGGCTTTTCTCCAGTATGGTGTGCCATTATATGTTCCTTTAAATTAGTAGCATGTACTGTTTTGTAGCTGCAGTGAGGGCATTGATGGGGCTTCTCTTTAGTATGGTGTGCCATGACATGATTCTTTAAAGTATGAGCATCTACTGTTTTGTAGCTGCAGTGAGGACATTGATGGGGCTTCTCTCCAGTATGGTGTGCCATGATATGTGTCTTCAAATGACGAACTTGTACTGCTTTGTAGCTGCAGTGAGGACATTTATGGGGCTTTTCTCCAGTATGGTGTGCCATTATATGTTCCTTTAAATTAGTAGCTCGTACTGCTTTGTAGCTGCAGTGTTGACATTTATGGGGCTTCTCTTCAGTGTGGTGTGCCATTATATGTCTATTTAAATCAGTAGCTCTTACTGCTTTGTAGCTGCAGTGAGGACATTGATGGGGCTTTTCTCCTGTATGGTGTGCCATTATATGTGTCTTTAAATTAGGAGCATGTACTGATTTGTAGTTGCATTGCTGACATTGATGGGGCTTCTCTCCAGTATGGTGTGCCATTATATGTTTCTTTAAATTAGTAGCTTGTACTGCTTTGTAGCTGCAGTGTTGACATTGATGGGGCTTCTCTTCAGTATGGTGTGCCATTATATGTGCCTTTAAATTAGTAGCCTGTACTGTTTTGTAGCTGCAGTGAGGACATTGATGGGGCTTTTCTCGAGTATGATGTGCCATGACATGATTCTTTAAAGTATGAGCATCTACTGTTTTGTAGCTGCAGTGAGGACATTGATGGGGCATTTCTCCAGTATGGTGTGCCATTATATGTGCCTTTAAATGATGAGCTTGCACTGTTTTGTAGTCACATTGCAGACATTGATAGGGCTTTTCTACAGTATGGTGTGCTATTATGTCATTCTCTAAAATGACTCCTACTTTACCATCACATGACATTATATGTGTCTTTAAAGTATTTTCATGAACTTCACCTGAAACAAACATTAGAAAAATATTACTTCTGGCCAGTAAAGAATTATTTAAAAGTATTTCTTACTTTTATTTTTAATTATAGAAATGTCACTAGTGTAATAGCAATAAAGCAATAAAGATGTAAGATCCTATTCAGACTATATTTTCAGCTCAGCATTTGTTGAACATACAAAGAGAAAGCAGGAATACTTCAGGATATATTTAAAGGATCATTAATAATCAAAAGATTTAAACAATAATGACCAATAACAATTACGATTAATAAAAAATTTAAGTTGAAATGATGATTAACGGTGGCGGTTTTAAGAGTTTAAATAGTTACTATTAATGACTACTATTTAGATAAAGAATTATGTTGAATTTATATCCCTCATTTCACTAATTAAAGAAATAAAAATATTTGGAAGTCAAATGATTACTGTAGTCTCCGCATTGTTGAGTATTAGATAGTAAATATGGTTTGAAGCCGACTTCATTCGAGTGTATCTCCTGACTTTAATTTATGATTACAAAATCTACTCTAAATAATAATTTGACATAAAATTATGAGGGCATTATATTAATAAAATAAGGAGACTATTATGCTGAGGAATATAAATTGGTATCTGTCGGCGTGTTATTCGGAAAGTGTGAAAGTTATAAACACCCTTTTCACACCGAGAGGACCGGACCGCTCCTTTTAGGCGACACAGACTGAGGACTCGGGACGTTTGGTCTTGATATAACCCAATCAATGAAGACACTGATGTTTATTGTGAGCATAGATTTTAATATTAAGTCTATAAGTGAATGTAATCGTCTCTCATTTAAATTCATTATATTTGTGAATTTCAGTCTTATAAATAAAAACAAATCTTATTGTTAATTTGATTAATTAAATTCCTTCCATTCATCACCACGATAAATTACTTGATAATTTAACTTTGTATTAGAATTAATTGGGGCAGGAATAAATCCAATCAATATTAAGCAATCTTATTTTTATTAAAACTTCAATGACAATGATCAACATTTAGAGTTTGATAGAGTAATCAAATCTAGTAGTTTGAATAAATAAATGGCATCCCTAACTTAATTGAATAAAATATTTTAATTATTCGACTGGAGCATAGAGGCGTTACTATTCGAATAAGTGGCAGTTAAGGCCTGGGCACTGTCAGTCTTAATACCAAAACATCGGGATGTAAACATTCCGATTGTATGTGTATAAGATTAAGAGCTACGAATAACGCAGTCTTATACTATCGTTTGCCCTATTTATTTCTATTACCTCTATCTCAATCTTATAGTAATAGTACATACATTGATATATGGTGAGTGATACATTGAATATATTAAAACTTCAATGCCAATGATCAACATTCAGAGTTTGATAGAGTAATCAAATCTAGTAGTTTGAATAAATAAATGGCATCCCTAACTTAATTGAATCCTACATTGGATATATTTTCATATATTATATATTGTTGTGATATTTTTATGTTGTGATTTTTCAGATTAACTACAAATTAGTGAGCGTACATGTACAATATACGACCCGTGGTTCACGATTCATGAATGTTTGTTCATTCATTCAGCAGCAGAAAGGAGTAAAGACTGGGATCGCCACGGACTCGGGCTCATTCATCTTTGACCTGGGAGGGGACACAAGCCCAGGTAGTAACCCACACTAAGGCAGGGCACTCTTTCACTGACGGCCCGACTCAGAAGACGCTATCCGAACCACGTTGCGGACCACAACGGACGCTCACGACATATAAGACACTATCCGCACCATGTTACACCACAAGGACGCTCAAGAAAAAAGAAGAAAATCAACAAGGAAAAACCAGTCCGCGTATTAATTAAGGTACAATTTACCTTTAGTTTTTAATAATGTTATTTTATTTCGTACGTATTTATTTGAATATTAATTTAATGAATTTGTGTAAGTAAACAATTATTCCTTTTGCCAGAATTATCCTGTTTTTATTAACAGAACCTTAAAGATAAAGTAAAAGTTAAAGATAAAGCAAATGTAAATAAATTATATAAAAGAAATAATAAATATTATAATATTATGTTGGTATTTTTATATGCATTTTCCTACATAGGATATATTTAAATATATTATATATGTTGGTATTTTTTATATGTATACAGAATTAAACCTGAACTAAACGTTACATCATATGTTGAGAAATGCTTCAGTAATGCTTTGGTATACTCACCATCATCCAATATTAGTTCTTCTTCTTTGAAATGGATCAGACTACCTGCAAATAAGAATAAAATTGTCAACCAATTAAAGTATTTCTTATTCTTATTAATAAAACAAAAAAAATATATTAGTGACCAACCAGTCAAAAATGAAATATATTCTTAAACTTTTTTTTTCCCCTCCCCCTTCCTGAGGTGAACCTCAAAGGGGGTTTATATATTCTTAAACCATAGAATTAAATCTCTATGGAATTTCCCCTGAGAAACTGTATGTGTGTAATGTACTGTTCTTCCGGCTCCTTTCTTTTCTCTCTTACTACCCATGGAGATATTGGGTCCATCTGACTCAAAAGAGTTGACTTCTTTAAGTCTGTAGCAATTAGCTCGGGTAGCCTTATGTTGAGTTTGCCTTTCCCAGGCAATTCGAACCAGGGAGCATGAGAAGAGGGGGCTGACGAGAAGAATGTTGGGCCCGTGCGCATCTCTCTCCTCACTACCTCACCCGCAAACCCAAGGTAGATATAGTATACAATAATGTTTAAGGTCATTGCATGTTGACAAGTCGTTTGCCGACTCCTTTCTGGCCTTAAATGGATATCTGGTCTGTTATGTCATCATCAACAAGGAAACATTTCAGGTTGCATGTGATCGTCTAACAGAGAGGACCAAGATTCAGTGATGAATATAAGGTCATCAACGTTCATTGAACATAACTTGTTGTACCAGTTCAGCTTTTCTGCAAAGTCTGGAGGTACTCTGTACGCCACCATTTCAAGAAATTTTGAATGATATTGCCAACGAGATTAGCAGAGTTGCTAATTCCCTATTTAACCATAAGCAGCAGTTACTCCCACCTACAGTTATTAGGAAGAATTGTCTTTAGAAAACTGTCTAACCTTTACTGATAGTGAACTCTAATATTGTCACCCATTTCTAAATTATAAATAAAATGATTAAAATTGTTGCTCTTTTATCTGTCATTAACTGTGTGATGCTTCACCAGAAATAAATGTGATAAAAATAATAATGGTTTTTTGGCAACTAAGACCATTGTATCTACTAGAAATATCAATTTTAATTATGAAATTATGAACAAATATTGATAATTAATAAAACTACTTCAGTATAATCAATAAAAATTAATGCCAGACCCAAAGCAAGGAATGATGTCAGCCTATTATGGGTCGCTGGACATACCAGATATAGATTGCAATGAGAGAACGGATGAATTGGCTAAGCAAGGAGTGAACTCATAATTTGTTCATTCTAAGTCTGCCTAGATCCACATTTGCCTCCACGTAGGAACAGTGGATATGGGCCAGGAGAAATAATGGATAACAATGTTGGCTGTGGACAAACAAGCCCTCCAAGGTAAACAACTCATCGTTAACAACCTGCAGCTGGCAATACATTAGCCTTACAATAGGCGTTTTCACCAAGAACTGCAGATAAAGCCAACACCTATTGTTAATAGGTATTTCTGAACTCAAATAGTCTTCTCAATGGAGAAGGAAAACTACCAATTCTTAGGAGTATACAAAACATTTACCAAACTAAGTTTTTACATCGCAGGGTGCGATAGGATTCGATTAGGAGAACATAACTCCATCAAATAGAGATCATTACTAGGTTTCCTAAAGAGCTCAAGGAGGTATGTAAATATGTGGCAAGGAAATATTTATATAGCTTAAGGGCAGACAAAAAGGAAATATGGGTCTGGTTGCCAGGCCAATAAAAGCTACATAGGTTCCCCTCCATCTAATTATCTAATAGCAAACTCCCAGCTGATAAAATGAAGCACTAATGGCACATGTTACATGCACCTTTCAAAAACATAATGGCCATTGATATTACTTAAGGAAGGAAAATAATAGCTCTTGTAGGAGATTTTAGACAAATTTTGCCGAAAATTGCATCAAGTATTCTCCTCTTTCTTCCAACTTTGCAGATTATCTAGAAATTGATAATGGAGAGTATCCCTCAATAACTGATGGACTTTCTGACGGTACAGCTTTTATTGATATACCATATTCTATAGTCAGAAGATAATTAAGAAAATGGCATTCTTTAGTTTTCTAAATTGTTTAAAAAAGGTAAATTTTGATTAATAGTTTCCCTCCACACAAACCCACGACCAAAACTGGTACTATTGTTATGCTACTAAGAAGCATAAGTGTTGCCTAGGTACTTTTAAATGGAAGAGTATTAAATATGTATGACAAGGTCCCAGATTGGCGAATAATTACTTGTAAAAAGAATATGCCAAAAAACATTAATTTCTAAAATCGATTTTTCACTCCAGAATATCAGTTCCTCATTACTTCCAGACTACCATCAAACCGCAACTAATATGACTAAGTACCAAAACTCTAAAATTAATATTAAAAGAAATAATGTAAACCAGTCAAAGTATAAACATCTTTCCTTAAAACTCCTAGGGATTAACAAGACCGGAATTTCACAGGGGTACAGCTAGTATATGCTTTATGTAAGATTATTTAAAAATTTTTTGCATACAATAAATGCCTCAACTCTATAACCTACTTAATAAACACAAACTAAACTTTAAAAAAACAAACTTACAGTCAAATTCTTCTTTGATTTCTTGCTTGATGACCATAGAAGATTCTATGACATCTGTAAATAAAACAATCAAATTTATTGAAAATTTGACTAGAATAAATGTTCTACAGTTATATTAAAAAAGCAGTTAAGACATAGTAGTTACAATACCTGTGGTATCCATCGTAATAAATGTAATCCAAAAACAGACTTGAAATAACAACTGTTGCTAAATGAATCTAGTGTCGTTCGTGAAGGAGCGTCACAAGCGCCTGCCAAAGAATTATTTCATCTTTCATGTTTTAGTACTTGCTTTAAATGTATTTACATAGCCCTTGTTCATATACTCTTTACAATATCAGTTCTCAGAATTTTAATTTTGCTATAACTGTTTAATCCCCTCCAAAGTCTGATATTGATATTGTATATAAAATAATTGTTGTAAAATACAGTAACATTTCTGGAGTAGAAATGTCTAGATTAAGATGTGTGCTCCATCTCAGCTCAATACCAGAGCTATCAATCTAAGTCATCGCACAACATAGTAATAGACATTTGCACGTATTCATTAATGAGAGATACTTCAGTATTGCTTTAGTGTACTCACCGTCATCCATAATTAGCTCTTCTTCTTTACAGTGGATTGAATCACCTGCTTATATGAGTAAGATATCAATAACTTATAAATAATGAAGTGAACTGTTTTAAAATAGTTAAAAACATTTATTATAACATTATTGTTACATTAAGATGTGTGCTCCATCTTAGATCAATATAGCTCAATACCAGAGCTATCAACGTAAGTCATTGAACAACATAGTAATAGACATTTGCACATATTTATTAGTGAGAGATACTTCAGTATTGCTTTAGTGTACTCACCGTCATCCATAATTAGCTCTTCTTCTTTACAGTGGATTGAATCACCTGCTTATATGAGTAAGATATCAATAACTTATAAATAATGAAGTGAACTGTTTTAAAATAGTTAAAAACATTTATTATAACATTATTGTTACATTAAGATGTGTGCTCCATCTTAGATCAATATAGCTCAATACCAGAGCTATCAACGTAAGTCATTGAACAACATAGTAATAGACATTTGCACATATTTATTAGTGAGAGATACTTCAGTATTGCTTTAGTGTACTCACCATCATCCAATATTAGTTCTTCTTCTTCTTTAAAATGGATTATAGTACCTGAAAATCAGAATGAATGAATTAAATTCCCAATTTAACCAATTACAGTGTTTCTTACATACATTAATAAAATAAACAAAAAATATACAGGGCCTAATCAGTCAAAAATAAAATATATCTGAAACCATAACATAATCGTCTGTGGAATTTCTCCCGAAAAGCTGGTTGTATTAGTATTCCGGCTTCTCTGTCTCCTAGGAGCTATTGTCCCCATGGAGCTATTGGCTCCAACTGACTACTGACTTCAAGTTTGACAATTCCTTTCTGGTCTTAGTTGAACATCTGTTCTGTCGGATGATATTTCAAAAGCGAGAACCAAGATTCAGTGATGAATAAAGGGCCATCTATGTTAAGTGACCCTTGCTGTACCAGTTCGGCTTTTCTGCAAATTTTGGAGGTACTCTGTACGCCACCATTTCAAGTAATTTTCATTGATATTTCCAAAGAGATTGGCAGAGTGGAAAATTCCCTTTAGCAGCAGTTCCTGCCACTCCCTCGAATTAATCAATCTTCCCTCGATTCATTTGATCCCGTGAATTATTTCATAATAAGAAATGAATAAAGATTTCTACTTGGTTCTTCCCTATCTACAGTGCAAAGTTTAACCTCATTGCTATTAACTACAGTCTTCATTTCAATATCTAATAACCGACAGCATACTCGATAAAATACAGTATTTACAGAATAAAATATGTTGGTACATAAATAAAAAAATAATAATAATTTTTAAATTGGGAATTAAAAAGTACAAGAATGAACCTCACCTGTTCCACTGCTGAACTGGCATCTTGACCCTCTCAAGAAAGTAGAGAGCATAATAAACCCATGAGGAAGGTGTGTAAATCCCATCTTCATTCCTGTATGACTTCTTCAATTTCTTTCGGAAATTCTTTCTTAGACTGCTTATTTTTTTTTTCACATCCTCCCTCTTGGCGGCTCCAAGCTTCATTTTCATTAAAAAGGTTTTGAGGAGGTCAACAGCTGAATTTCTCACTGCTTTCTTTGAATATGATGATGCTCGGGGGGGGGGGGGGAGAGAGAGAGAGAGAGAGAGAGAGAGAGAGAGAGAGAGAGAGAGAGAGAGAGAGAGAGAGAGAGAGAGAGAGAGAGAGAGAGAGAGAGAGAGAGAGAGAGAGAGAGAGAGAGACTCCAAGAGTATGGGAAAAAAACCTTAATCTGGGCCTTATATAGGCAGGTCAAAGGCGGGGCTACCTAGTAGCAATGCCCAAAAAACTGCCCAAATCCAAAAATCAATATCGACAGCCAATCCAATTTTTCACATTCTACGGTCAATATTATTGACAATATGATAAAATATTATCCATATTATTAATAGTATAAGACCCGCTTTAGGAGAACTTAGCTCCATCAAATAGAAATCAATACTTGACTTCCTTAAGAGCTCAAGGAGGTATTTATATACAGTAATGTTATGTTGAAGTGATTTGAAAGAAGGATTATTATATGATATAAAACATCGCATAATATAAAATTAATTATAAAAGGTTTAAATCCAAAACAAGTGAATGTAACAACAGGAAGTATGACAGTAATTGAAACAGCTGAGAAAAATTCTGGGACAATGTTCTATAGTTATATAATGCTAAGAATATTATAATCCTAATATTATTTATATATAATGCTAAAAGCCCCTTCTAGTGTATACCTGCCTCGGGAATTCATGGAAGTCACTGGTGTTTCTTGTTATTTTTTAAGTAAGCGAGGCCCACTAGCATCTCTTCAATCCTTCCTGTCTTGTGAGCGGGTCAAAATGAAAGAGAGTGCTTCTCGCTATCTCGTCTTTCTTATACTCTCTGTTGCCTTCTTGATTTTTTAACTTTCTTATTTTCCAATGCCAGTTGTCTCAGATATTATTAACATTTCTTATTTTAAAGTTAACAAATGCAATATTGAAATATTTATATTTAATTCTTGATATTATTTATATGATAACTATTAATATTAGATAAAACGGCAACAAATAATGTTCATCCCTTCATAGACATGATCCACGGGTCGTTTATCGCTCATTTACGCCCGCTAATTTCGAGTTTATATCAAAGGCAACATCACAAACTCACAACATCTGAATATCACAACATTCGGGTTCGCTCCGATTTAAAATTTTTTTTGAGCTTGTCTATAAATAATTTTTTGTTTCACTTCACTTTTGATTTTACTTTCACTTTTTCAGCACTTTAACAATTTGGATTTTCTTACAACTAAATTACAATATTAAAATGTGTCACCAAAATTTAACATGTTTCCAAATGTAATTGTATCATACAGACATTTTAACATTTAAATATATTACAATAAATTTTTAATTTCCAAGGTTTTACATTGCTTGCTTGACATTAGTTTTCAATAAGGTTTTCAATTGATTTTAATTTTCAAGTTTTTAGATGTATTTTAACATATTTTAAAATTTGATTGTACAAATAAACATTCCAACATCGAAATACAAAACAATAAACTTCAATTTCCAATTTTTTACATGCCCCTGATTGATATTATTTTATAATAAGTTTTTTCAATCAATTTTAATTTTCAAGTTTTTATAGATGTATTTTAACATATTTTAAAATTTGATTGTACAAATAAACATTCTAACATTTTAATACGCTACAATAAACTTTACTTTCCAAGTTTTTACACGTGCCTGTTTGACATTATTTTATAATGGGGTTTTCAATTAATTTTAATTTTCTATTGTTTATATATATCAAGTTTTACATGTCATCCGATTAGCATTATTTTCATAATAATAAAAATAAAATTTTTTTTTATAATTATAATCCATGGCACAAAAAACATCCCTGAAATTGTTTTCAAAGTCTTCCCATTTATTAATTTTCATGTTGTTAAAAATAAACCAGAAAAAGGGGATTTCACTAAAATGAGCTGAAATTTTGAATTCAAATTTATTCCAATTCAAACTTTTACCTACTGTATTTTTTAATATATTTAAAATTTCTACCGGGTCAGATTTTTAAATTTTTTGAATCTCTAACTTATTATGACTATCCATTATTCGTATTAAATCACGATCAATTACCAATTTAGGTTCACTATAGTTACACGAAATTTTAATTGTAATTTGCTCCATTATACTTTTTATATCCTCCACTTCCATCTCCTTTTTACCTTTATCAATACTTTCTTTTTTATATGTACCTAAATCATTTTTGTTCATGATCTACGCATTTATTTTCGGTTTCTAAGTTATATCCTTTAAAATCATTTTTTTGATTTTCCAGTTCCGGTTTCAAAGCTGTTTCTAAAAGATGTATTTTTTCATCCAGTTTTACATTTAAATCTTTGAAAGAATTTTGTAATTCTTGCTCAATTATTTCAAATTTTTTGTCGATTTTTAATTTTTTTTTATTATTTTCATCCGCCAATTTATTGATTTTTTTAGATGTGTTAAAATTTTCTTGAAATTTCTTTTATTTTCTTCAAATATTAATCTCAACATCTTTTCTATCTTACTCTCCTCCCGGCTCGATTCATTTACGTTTTCTATGACTGAACTTTAACAATATAAATCCCAACCACAAACACAATTTTTTAACTTTAGACTCTAACCTTTATATCAAAATTAAACAAAAATTTTTGTGACACACTTATCTAAACCATCCTTTAGCCAGATTTCCTCATTAACATGGTCACCAAATATTATGTTTTTCATCTATATTGTTTTCTTTTTAAATTTAATCTGAGGTTTTTAAGGTTCTGTTAATATAAAAAAGGAAAATTGTTTAATTACGAATTGATTCATTAATTTAATATACATATGTGATAAAATTACAATGTTAAAACTAAACTTAAAATTTACCTTAATATAATCACGACTGGCCAGATTTACTAAATTGTGCGTTCTTTTCTGTTCGTTTCATCTGGGTTCTTTGATCTCCGCGTGGGTCTTCCTTTGTGCTTCATAGTCGTCTTTGTGCCACGAGGTCAGTACACGTCCACTGCTAGCAACTCTTCAATCCTTCCTGTTCGTGGGCGGGTCAAAATGAAAGAGAGCTGCTTCTCGCTGTCTTGTTGTTCTTATACTCTCTGTTGCCTTCTTGACTTTTTGAGTTTCTTATTTTAATGCCAGTTGTCTCAGATATTATTAACTTTTCTTATTTTAAAGTTAACAAATCCAATATTGAAATATTTATATTTAATTCTTGATATTATTTATGATAACTATTAATATTAGATATAACGGCAACAAATAATGTTCATCCCTTCATAGCCATGATCCACGGGTCGTTTACCACTCATTTACGCCCACTAATTTCGAGTTTATATCAAAGGCAACATCACGAACTCACAACATCTAAATATCACAACATTATATATATATATTTTTATTTTTATGACAAGAACAGGCATAAAAGATATTTAAGGTAAAAATAAACACATTAACGAATTAGAAATGGCTCTTAATGACTATTATATGACTAAAGAAGACTATGGACACCTTCCACACACTAATGGTGATCCGACTAATTTGATAACATTCATTAAACCACTAGAAAAAATATATTCGACAGTATGTAACGAAACTATCACCAATAGAATACATAATGAACAAAGACTCATACACATAGCTCTTTCTAGACTCACTGGTGATGCGCAACAATTATGCATGTATGAAGATTTCTTATCAATAAACGACTTAAAATTACATATAATATATCACTTAAAGGATAGTCGGACAACATCACACCTACAGTATGAAATCTCTCAGATTCATATTTACAGAACACCCACCCTATAGACTTCATTAAAAGAATTATCCCACATCAAATTGTAATTCAGAACCGTATACTAATTGACACCTCTATATGTAATAAACAACAAGAAATATTATCACAAAAGGTACTAATTGTAGATCAGGTTCTTAGAAATTTACCATCAAGACTTATGGACGCACTCAACCATTTTATTATTAACAACTTGATACAAATGAAAAACGTTTTGTATAATAACTGTAGGATTATAATGGAAGATATGTATCCTCAAGGAAACACTAGCAACAGTCAACAAGAATACCAACCTAGACAAAACTTCAGGCATAACAATTATAGGAGAAATGACTATAATGGGCAACAATTTCAACCCCGACAGTACCAAAATAACTCTAGAAATAATTTTCAACGAAACAATAACTTTGAACATAGCAATAACTATCAGCAACGTTATGAACCCCGTCAGAACTTTAGAAATAATGAAGAACGACTTAACTTTCAAAGACCTGAACAAATATCATTCCCATCACAACCATTCAATCCACATTCATAAAACACCGTGTCGATGCAAACTGTTCGAAGTAACAAGTGCAGCACTTAGACGAAACTCGCCCACTAGAACAAGAGAACGAAACATTGAAACAGAAAGTTAAAGATTTGGAGGACAAACTTGAACATTTTTTTAGGACTAGGCAAACCACAACCGTCCCCCAACATCAACTAAAACTAGTGAAGGAAACTCCATCATTTACTGACTTACTCGGAGACAATTGGTTAATAGACACAGTGTCAGAAATTAACTACATACACCCATGTTCCGTACCTGTAGGAACTGAAATTAAGTCGAAAGATTTCATAGTGGTAACACCAGCAACAGCATCGCTACCAAGCGAAAAAGGCAATGGCTCAGACATTCTAAATTTGGCACCAAGATTGGGTTTGACCCGTGATCTATTAGTTAAGTTTAAAATTTACAACTTTAGTAGCAAATACAAAATATTATTAGGAATGGAAACAATGCAAACCCTAGAAACATAAATTAAATTGGGAACGAATAATGAAATTAAAATGAATAAAATAGACGTAATAATTAATAATGGTCAGATATTATATAATGAATTATATTTAATAAAGAATAAAAAAGAACTAGAAACTCTTGCAAGACATGAACAAATAACTAAAGATAATAAAATAAAATCATCACATGACTTAACCTCTGCAGAGAATAGGATTTTACAATCACAATTGGGACAAACCAAACTGTGGATGAAGCCAGTAGGAGGATGTCCACAGGGAGGGGTGTTATCTCCATTACTGTGGTGTTTGGTCGTTGACTCATTGTTAACAAACCTAAACTCTGCAGGGTTCTACGCACAGGGATATGCTGATGACATTGCTGTGCTCATAGGGGGCAAGTTCTCAGAAACCATTTCTGAGTTGCTTTCCGCATCGATGGATCTTTTGAGGGATTGGTGTGAAAAGAATGGTTTAGGAATCAATCCCCAGAAGATAAATCTCTGTATCTTCACTAACAAAAGAAATGCTATAGTTAGACCACCCTATATAGGGGGGACACAGGTAAACATTTGTAGTGAGGTAAAGCATCTAGGGGTTACTCTGGATAGTAAATTGGACTGGTCCAAACACATCAGGAATACTACTATGAAGGCACTTCGATGCCTCTATGCATGTAAAAGGGCTGTGGGTAGGACCTGGGGACTACAACCCAGAATGTTATTCTGGCTATATACCGCAGCAGTGAGACCAATGGTGCTCTATGCCTCTATGGTGTGGTGGCACAGAGGTAGCATTAGTAAAAATAAAACTTTGCTTGGCAAATTACAGAGGCTCTCATGTCTCATGATTACTGGTGCCATGAGTACAACTCCTACTGCTGCAATGGAAGTCTTATTGAACTTGAATCCACTGCACATAGAAGTAGAAGCGCAAGCCTTGAACGTGGCTTACAGACTTGCGAAATCAGGAACAAGATCCAAAGTCATGACTCACATGGGGCATGGGAACTTGTTCAGAAGAATTGATGAGGACGAGGTGCTGTCAATGCACTCTGACCTACAAGTTAAGAAACACACAGACGTCTTATACTGTGCGGTAAACACAAAGACCAAACCACATAAACTGTGCAATGGGATTAATTGCTATACAGACGGCTCACTAACAGAAAACGGATCAGGGGCCGGCATATGGAGGAAAGATAAACCAGAATCTGGGATTTCTATTCCTTTAGGTAGACACACCTCGGTCTTTCAGGCCGAAGTGATGGCGATCAATGTCTGTACCCAAACCTTAATTGGGGAGGGTGTAAGAAACAGACTGATCACAATTTTCACGGATAGCCAGGCTGCAATTGGCGCCCTGAGAAGCTATACGACCAGATCTTATTTGGTTGAGGAGTGCAAAAACAACCTAAACACACTCTCGCTAGCCAATAAGGTTAGAATCGACTGGGTGCCAGGACACACAGGCATCACAGGCAATGAGAAGGCAGATGGCCTTGCAAGGGTGGGCTCAAAACAGACACCTCTTGCACCTGAACCCATATGTGGTATCAGCCTCAGCTACGCTAAAAGGCGTATAAAATTAGCTTTAGAGGACAGGGCAAGACTCTCTTGGAGAGAAACTAAGAAACAGGAACACTCGAAACTGTTTCTTGATGGACCCTGTAAGAGAAGAAGCTCAGCACTTCTATCAATGGACAGGTGGACACTCAAAAGTGTGACAGGACTCTATACAGGTCACTGTCGGTTAAATAAACACCTCTTTAATTTGGGGATAGTTGGATCACCAATCTGCAGATTCTGCAAGAAAGAGGGAGAAACGGCACGTCATATAATATGTGACTGTGATAACCTAGCTAGAAGGCGATACCTTCACTTTGGTAGTGATCGCATTGTAGACCCCAAACTATGTGAACTGATCGATCCATTCGGTAACCTCAGATTTGCAAGGGCCGTGGGCCTGTCACATATATAGGACAGGGACATGGACGGCGCACAATAGGTCTCACTGAGGCCGCGGTGCACAAATGCCGGAACAAATAATAATAATAACCTCTGCAGAACTTGACGATATGGAAATAGAAGAAGCCATAGAAGACGAAATTAGTGTAGTAGCTACACAGCACTCCAAATACTCTATTAACGAACAAATTTTTATAGCCCCTGACGACAAAGCAATAAATGGTGAAAACACCAAATTGTAATAACCAGAGGACATAAAATTTACCAAACCGTTTAATAAAAGAAGATATGACATTTCTTTCTATAATGAGGAAGAATTAGACCAAATATTAGGACAAATTATTCACCCAAAACATGTTTATGGAATTTATTGTGAATCGAAACTCAATGTAATGATTACTACTTGGTATGACGAACAATTCAATACTTTATCAAGAATCATACAGAAAAAATATCCTACTGTTAAGATAACAAGATAAAAAAAACCTGTACTAAATGTAACAGACAAACACGAACACAGATACAAACCTGTTATACCTTTTATTGACAAACAAAACAAAATAATAAAAGTACACACAGATAATGTAGTTAGAAAAAGAAAAAGCAAAAAGAGACATTTCATAGCACAAGAACAGAATGTTTCAGATGGAGAACAGATGGACATTGAAACTGATAGTGACACTCACAATAGCTGCTAATAATAATAATAATAAAATCATGGAAGTAATCAACGGTATAGATAGGACCCAATATGCTATGAACCTAACCGAACTTTACGAAACGGACTCATTCATTACATCATACAATTACCAAAGAAAGGACCAAAACTAAGTTCAATCTATCTTTTACCTGCGCCTGTACGAAACGACAATAATGTAACAACCACTGTAGTACCAAACAATTTAACCGAATTAATGAATACATGATATGTATTTAATTCTGTACAATATACAAGAAACCTTTGTTATAACTTTTAACTATATAAAATCCAACCCATTTTGTACATTATTTTAACATTAAGAATATTAGCAGTGAGTGCATAAACACTTAGATGAATGTATTACCACAAATATTGTGGCTCCTACTCCTTTCATTCATTCATTACGATTTTATAGATGTATATTTAACTTTTCATCTATCATATGTATTCATTGTAAGCAATAGTGCCTTACCTATATACTTACCCTTCTCTATTATTAAGTTAGATACTAAGGAAATCATTAATAACCCAAATTGAGAAAATTGTATTTAGGAACTAATGTATTGTCTATAAAACATGTTATTTCTTAATATGACCATCCTATCCAGGAGTTCGGCAATTAAAAACGGGAGAAGTTACATAATGCTAAGAATATTGTAATCTTAATATTATACATAAGGGTAAAAGCCCCTTCTAGTGTATACCTACCTCGGGACTTCATGGAAATCACTGGTGTTTCTTGTTATTTTTTAAGTAAGCGCAGCATCCCAATTCCTGAAACAACCCTTCTCATATCCACAAATTTCTCAGCTTTAGTTCCAGTCCCCACAAGTTCGCAGTTGTCTCCCAGACACTCATCCATTAACACCCGACCCAGTAGTATATAGTAACATAACTCATAATATTTGTATATACCAGTGTTTTGCTTGTACTTCATAATAAATCTTTTCTTTTAAAATACTCTCCTCTACAAAGATTATTTAACTTACATTAACTTTAAAAAACTTACAGTCAAATTCTTCTGTAATTTCTTGCTTGATGGCCTTAATAGACTCCTTCACGTCTGCTAACGAAACAATCAAATTTATTGCAAATTAGACCAGAATAATCATTCAATTCAGTATAATGAAAGAAATTGTATTAGAATTCATTTACAAATTTAGATATTTTCATTACTCTCTAACTAACCATTCTAAAGGAGGTAAATACAGAATACTTATATTACCTGCTGAATCCATCGTAAATAAACTAAATATAATCCAAAATACAGACTTGAAATAAAAACTAACTACAATGGCACAACGGTTTGTACTAAATCTAGTGTCGTTCGTGAAGGTGGCGTCACAAGCGACCGCAAAGAACTATTTCATCTTACATTTTATAGTACTTGCCTCAAATGTATTTGAATAATGAAGTTAAATTCAATTCTAATAAGCGTGTATTCAATCATTTCTACGCCTAAATTACAACAAAATTGTTGAAACACATTACAGTTTTCAGACGTTTTTTTTCTATCATGTTGGTACACATGTCTCTAAAATACGTTGAAATTTGCAGCTGTTTTCAAAGTTTACCTTTTTAGTAGCAGTCCCTAAGGTTATACGTGTTTTGGTGTTCTCCGCGATTTTTAGTTTCGCAAAAAATGGATCATTGAATTCGTATTAAATTTTGTCAAAAAATAATAATAAAGTGTAGCAAAGTTTTTGAAATGTTGACAATGGCTTTTGGTGAATCTACCGTGGGTAAAGGAAGTGTTTATGATGTAACATGGGTATGACGTAGAAACCAAGGCGCAATTTTCGCAATGGAAGTGGCCTGAAGAGCCAAGACCGAAAAAAATTTGACAAGTTCGATCAAAAGTGAAGGTTCTTCTCACTGTTTCTTTCGATTTCAATGGCGTAGTGCATCATGAGTTCCTGCCAGAAGGTTGGACAGGTCAATAAAGTATATTACTTGGAAGTAATGCGCCGTTTACATGAAGAGTTCCGTCGAAAACGAGAGGAATTGTGGCAAAAAAAATTCGTGGAAATTGCATCACGATAACGCTGCCACTCACACCTCACTGATTGTTCGTAATTTTGTTTTGCAAAAAACACTGTTTTGTTACCTCAGCCATCGTATTCACCGGACATGGCTCCCTATGACTTCTTTTTTGCTCCCGAAGTTGAAGAAAACATTGAAAGGACGACGTGTTGACACCATTCATGAGATAAAAGAAGAATCGCTGAAGGAGCTAAGAGCTTTTCGAAAATATCTGAGGCGGATTTCTCTGAAGGGGACACAATTGCTATCGATGAATAATTAAAAAAAAATTAATATAAACAAAAATCATCGGTACTTTTTGATCAAACCTCGTATATCAAATTTGTGAGGAGACTTCACACTTCACCAAATACTCCAGCCAAATCTTCTTTGCCACCATTAGAGACAAACCTGTTGATAGAGACCGAAGTTCCCCCAAAATCAGGATCCAGTGGGAAACGAGACTAGTCGCATCCACGGATTAGCCGCTACATTATTTGAGTCTGTGTCGTCATGTATATTATAGTGCCCAAATATTTATTTTTTTCAGATTTAAAATATTTTTATAAAAAACTAATTTTATTATAATCATAAAATGTTATCATAAATAACATTCTGATCCAATCTTAAATCATCAAAGAGGATTAGTTTATTGTATGTCAGACATTATAGCACAATGTGTTGCGGGGGGAGGGGCTTTTCGTGATTGAAAGGCAAATCTCTTCCCCTAAGGAATGCCGGTCCCACCTTTGCTGAGTAGTTGCGAACGAGCAAACAGAAGAGGGGATGGTAAGGGAAAACGCCGAATTCGTGCAATGAGTGATCCCACAAATGTTTGGGGAAAATAGCGTGTAAAAAACCCGATAAGGGCACCTGAAAAATTACAATAAAAGAAAAGCTAAGCACAATTAAAAGAAAGTAAGTGAGAATTTGCATTAAATTAATTCAATAAAATTTATGGAATTAATTTATTAAAGTAATAAATTGTTTAAAATTATCCTAAAAAATGAATAGGAAAATGACCAACAACCTTTCCAGCATATGATAATATGTAGATTTTCTAAAAGAAAACCAACCAAATTTTTAAACAGGTTCATCATAGTTTAATTGGCAAACGATCAAATAACAAATGAACATATTAAAACAACCTTAATATGAAATCTTATTTATTAAAATGAAAAAAAAAAAATGAAAAGAAAAGTCGACTTTCGAAATTTTGGGAGAAAACTATAATAAACTATGATAACTTAATATATTACACATATAAATGTTTTGTTTGATTTATATCAAAATGAAACGTTGGAAATAATAAGTTTTAAAAAAAATGATGTTGGAATAGTCTATATTCACGAAGTATTCCTTGAATAACGAAACGTAAAGAATTTTCGATGGAATCTGTTGTTACAGTGAGGTATAAATAATAACAAAATCCTGCACTGATAACAAGGTTACCTTCCTGGCGAGAGTGACGGTCAGTGTGGCTACCAATAGCGGAGAAATACCTCGGTGCAGCGAACCGGCGAATCTTGCAATCTTGAGCTATCGAGTCTCCAATCGGCAGTGGTGGGGGTGCTCCAATCTTCCATCTAATAGTAACTGCCGATGAGGGGCGTATATATGTATGACCTTCAGGTGAAGAGGTGAGAGTGCCTGAGTGAAGAAAAACAGGCGGAGACAATGCCGAAGTCATTTGCACACTACTTAACAACTCAACGTTCACTCGCCAAAGCTGGATCCAGACTCCTCCAGTGGTGGGGCTTACCGGTGAATCTTGCAATCTTCAGCTATCGAGTCTCCAATCGGCAGTGGTGGGGGTGCTCCAATCTTCCATCTAATAGTAACTGCTGATGAGGGGGGTATATATGTATGACCTTCAGGTGAAGAGGTGAGAGTGCCTGAGTGAAGAAAAACAGGCGGAGACAATGCCGAAGTCATTTGCACACTACTTAACAACTCAACGTTCACTCGCCAAAGCTGGATCCAGACTCCTCCAGTGGTGGGGCTTACCGGTGAATCTTGCAATCTTCAGCTATCGAGTCTCCAATCGGCAGTGGTGGGGGTGCTCCAATCTTCCATCTAATAGTAACTGCCGATGAGGGGCGTATATATGTATGACCTTCAGGTGAAGAGGTGAGAGTGCCTGAGTGAAGAAAAACAGGCGGAGACAATGCCGAAGTCATTTGCACACTACTTAACAACTCAACGTTCACTCGCCAAAGCTGGATCCAGACTCCTCCAGTGGTGGGGCTTACCGGTGAATCTTGCAATCTTCAGCTATCGAGTCTCCAATGGGCAGTGGTGGGGGTGCTCCAATCTTCCATCTAATAGTAACTGCCGATGAGGGGCGTATATATGTATGACCTTCAGGTGAAGAGGTGAGAGTGCCTGAGTGAAGAAAAACAGGCGGAGACAATGCCGAAGTCATTTGCACACTACTTAACAACTCAACGTTCACTCGCCAAAGCTGGATCCAGACTCCTCCAGTGGTGGGGCTTACCGGTGAATCTTGCAATCTTCAGCTATCGAGTCTCCAATCGGCAGTGGTGGGGGTGCTCCAATCTTCCATCTAATAGTAACTGCCGATGAGGGGCGTATATATGTATGACCTTCAGGTGAAGAGGTGAGAGTGCCTGAGTGAAGAAAAACAGGCGGAGACAATGCCGAAGTCATTTGCACACTACTTAACAACTCAACGTTCACTCGCCAAAGCTGGATCCAGACTCCTCCAGTGGTGGGGCTTACCGGTGAATCTTGCAATCTTGAGCTATCGAGTCTCCAATCGGCAGTGGTGGGGGTGCTCCAATCTTCCATCTAATAGTAACTGCTGATGAGGGGGGTATATATGTATGACCTTCAGGTGAAGTATTTCTAAATCCTCTCTAAGACTGTCTCCTTGCCTCGCTCACGGTTACTTTGAAACACCCCTTCTAATCACGTATTATTCCAAGCTATATCTTGTTTTATGAGCCTTATTATTATGTACGGGTTGAATTAAACAGAATAAATACTTATTGAGCACACTGCTTTATTACGTGATTGATAGCTAAAACAAAACATGAAACATGAAAGAGGTTATCCTTAGATAACAACAAGTTCACCTAATCGATGAATCGATAAATACCATAGTTCGATAGACACAACAATCCTCGACGACTTAGTTAAGCACATAATCAGAAAAGTGATCCGGAACGCGACGTTGTCTCTGGGATCTACGTAGAGGCTGGAATTCAGGTTGTGCTGCCGGATGTGTAGTCTCTGTGGTTACTGGATCAGGAGCAGTGATGGTTGAAGGCTCAACTGGTGATGTGGGAGTTGCAGAATTCCTTGGCTGCCTAATTTCGTTGTCAGAGAAGGTAACTTTCTTCTTAGCATGCGAAGCTTGACTAGGAGTAATGTCATTCTTTATCTGCTCTGGAACGTACACGAGACGCAGTTGGTCGATGTGGTGCTTCAAGGTGTAGTAGCCATCGCCATCTAAGGTGATTAGGTAGTGCTACTTGCCGAATTTCTTGATTACAGTGCCAAATCTCCATGAAGATTTGCCATTTGCATACCACCTAGCTTGTACTCTGTCTCCTATCTGGAGTTGGCGATTTTTCTTATACTTATCTGGAGATAAGTCAGAATTGTTAATCGGTGGTTTAAGTGCATCTAGCTTTATATTAATTCTCCTATTGAGATACAGTTCTGCCGGAGATTTCCCACAGGCTAACGGCGTTGAACGGTAGCGCAGGAGTATCTCTTGAACTTTGGTCTGCAGAGGCATTGTCAATTTAGACATTGCTTTCAATTTGTTTTTGAGTGTCTGAACATTCCTCTCCGCCAATCCGTTCGTAGCCGGATGTCCCGGAGCTATATCATATCATAGCAGCCATATCACAGAATTCGGTGAATTTCTCACTCTTGAAAATGGTTGCATTATTAGAAACTAGTATTCGTGGAAATCCATGGATATAGAATATCGATTGTAATAATTTAATTGTTTCTTGCGAAGTAGGGGCTTCTTTTGATATACGCACTTCCACCCATCTGGATTTGGCGTCAACCAGTAACAAAAATGGTGATTTTCAAATGGTCCTGCATAGTCTATATGGACTCTCTCGAAATTTTCTGTTGGCTCTTCCCAGGAATGAATAGGAACTTTTTCTGGATTTTTCCTTATGGTGGCACATTCTTGACAGGATTTCACAAGATTTTCAATTTGTTGGTCAATATTTTTCCAATAAACATACCTTCTCGCTAACTGCTTCATTTTCACAATACCTATATGCGTGTGGTGTAACTCTTTTAATACATCTTCTTGAAGAGTTCGAGGTATTATAATTCTCTGACCCTTGAAAATTATTCCATTTTGTAAATAGTATTCTGAATCATAGCAATCATTATTTAGCAAATCACATTTTATTTTAGATAATTCTTCGTCCCTGGCTGTTTCCTCTGCTAAAGTTTTATAAGTTAATGAGTTATTCGAAATACTGTTAACACATTCATTAGAAATTAGGTCAACTTCCATATTAATTTCATCTTCAATTATAGTAGTTTCTTCTTGTATTGGCGTTCTTGATAGGTAGTCTACATGTACATTTTCTTCTGCAGGTCGATGCTGGATTTTATAATCAAAATTGGTAAGCCAAACCGCATATCTCATTAACCTAGCGGATGTCATCGCTGGTAGGTTTGCACCTTCATGAAAAATTCTACTTAGTGGTTTGTTGTCTGTAATCAACGTGAAGGTTCTTATATAAGTATCTTAAATAGAAAATAAAAAAAAATTTCAAGGCAAATACAATGGCTAGAGCCTCTCTGTCTAACTGACTATAATTCTTTTCTGATTTCGAAAGTGATCTTGAAGCATATGCAATTGGCTTTTCTATGGCATCGACTACATGAGACAACACACCTGCTATGCCGGTCGGCGAAGCGTCGCTAGCTACAACTACAGGTAATTCAGGATTGAAAGGTGTTAGGACTCTATCATTAGCCATTTCATTTTTTAAAGTTCTGAAGGCGATTTCACATTCCGAAGACCAGTAAAATTTTCTTTCCTTCTGGAGTAATAATCGAATTGGATGTGTAATTTTTGAAGCATTTGGAATGAATCTTGAATAATAAGAGATGATTCCTAAAAATCATTTAACATCGTCTTGATTTTGAGGTCGTGGAGCTTCTGTAATAGCCTTAATCTTGGATCCTTTGAAATTTTGTTTCCTTCAACAATGTAACCAAGATATTTAATTTTAGTTTTGAAAAATTGGCATTTTTTTTGGTTTAAATGTAAATCGTAAGATTGAAGTCTTTCCAGGCAAGCACAAAGTCGATTGTAACAATCTTGTAGAGTTGAACCATGCACTATAATGTCGTCAAAGTACGCTGTAACGCCAGGAAGACCCGCCAGGATCTGGTCCATAATGCGATGAAACTCGCTTGGAGCAGTCTTGATTCCGAAAGACAGCCGGTTGAATTTAAATGTTCCTTTATGAGTTATGATTGTTTGAACGTTAGCGCTCTCTTCATCAACCGGAATATGTAAGTAAGCTTTGAATAAGTTCAATGTACAAAAAAAATTAGAATCTCGAAGATTACTTAGAATATCATCAATTTTAGGAATCGGGTAGTGCGCTGAAAGAAGCTGAGGATTGACTGCTACTTTATAATCAATGCAAAGTGTTTACGCCATTTGCGTAAAATTAATTTCATTTTAATTTGAATTTGCTATTCAATCAGTAATTACCCGAAACCATTCGGTATTTCAGTGAATCACAGACGCTGGCGCTGCCTGCCGGCTCGATCAGAGTTTTTCCCCCCACTTTTGACACTCGACTGGTAACTTCTTGTTCATTATAGCGTCCTTTTTTGTCTTCAACAGTTGTCATTTTTTCACACTGTTTTTCAAGCGTATTCTCAACGCCATTATTTTTTATTTTTGTCATTATTCAATTCACGATTACGCAGTCTTGGAGAAGCGACATTTCAGATTGAACGCAGACAGCTATTGGATGAATCGGGACTTCGATAAATCTGGAGTTTGGGCCCGGATCTCTAGGTTGTCGGAGTTCAAGAAGGGAGATTCGCACGCTGTCGTCACATCGCAGCAGGTAGGAATTTACATTACTGTGTTTACATTTGAAATTGTCATTTCTCTAACGAGACTCTCAAATAATTACAGTCCACTTAAAACTCAAACGTATAGCTAATTATCCCCAGGCTAATTAGTTTCTCGAATCAGTCGCCTCGTTTGCCGGTTGCGATTTCAACTGGTGAAATTTCAAACAAATTTATTGGTACTCCGTATTCCGGATTATTCTGTCCAACTATTAATTTTATTAATATTCAATTTAATTTTCAATATTCACATTTATTTATTTATTTGAACAAAAGTTCAACATTTATCATTTATTATCTTTAAATTTCAGAATTTCTGTTTTCATTGTACGTAATTTCCTTTTATATTTTCCTGTAAATATCCACTAATTCCATTTGTTCCTGATAGTATTAGCATTAAAATGGCTCCACCAACCCAAGAAATACAACAACAAATTGATTTAGCTATTAGTCAGCGAAATGATAGTTTTGCAGTTGCAACTGCTTTATCAGACTCTGCTAAGACAATGACTATAGCCGATTTACCTCGGCTTAAGGCCAACTATGAACGCTTACCTGAAATTGAACAGGAATTCAAGAAATTTAATTTTCTCATAAAAAAATTAAATTTGCATTTGCCAGCTACTGATCAAGTTGAAACTACACAACCTTACGTAGCCTTTGTGCAATTAATCGACACAATCCGAGCTAAATATTTTCAGCTCAAAAAAACTGAACCTTCAGTATTGAAAGCTGAAGTCAATCCCGTTGCAAATGTTCCATCTGTAGCAAATCCACATCTGCCAAAAATTCAGATTCCTAAATTCAATGGCAAATTGTCCGATTGGCCTAATTTTTTTGCACTTTTTAATTCCATGGTTCATCGCGACCAGCAGTTAAGTAATATTGCCAAATTACACTATCTTAAAACATCCACTATCGATGAAGCTGCTTCTGTCATTGCTTCATTCCATCTAACCGAAGATAATTACCAATTGGCATTCGATGCTCTAACTGCCCGGTACAATAATCCGAGACAAATTGGTCACATGTACCTCAAAAGCATACTCGACTTTCCCACTGCCAAATCCAATTCATTGTCTGACCTCAAGGGCTTTATGACCATTCACGAAAATTCTGCCAATGCTCTCAAAGCCTTGGCACTTGATGATTTGAGCGATTTTTTGCTAGTGTCATTAGCACTGAAAAATTTGGATTCTAAATCTCGACATGCTTTTGAACTAAAACATGATTCCACCACTGTACCTACTTTCCAAAGCTTATTGGATTTTGTCAATCAACAGATCAAAACCATCGAAACTACCCAGTTAATTGGTGAACCCAGCGTTAAATCTCGGATTGCTGTAAAATCTCATTCGTATATTGCTCAGACGTCACATGCAAGCGTTAATAACCGCTCAGCTAGAGCCCCTGCTTCCTGCTTCTGCTGCTCTCACAATCACCATGTGTCACAATGCAGCAAGTTTCAGCAATTACCTATTTCAGCTCGATATGAGCTCCTGAAAAAGAATCAGCGTTGTTTCAATTGCCTTGGTGGTCACCTGCGGTCCAAATGCACATCGACATCATCATGCCGCAAATGTCATTCACAACGGCATAACACGTTATTACATTCGGATCAGCAAATAGCAGCCCCGTCAACTTCTGCCATGTCCATTCCAGCTCCATCGGTATCAATTGAAAATCCCAGTGTTGCACCAATAGTGCTTTCATGCTCAGCTGCTCGTTCAACCACTCAGGAACGTGCTCATTCTCTTTTAGGCGCATTTCGTGCTTTCATAACCGACTGTACTGGTTCTATTTATCCCATCCGTAGTGTCATTGACCCCGGTTCTCAAGTATCCTTCATAAACAAGTGTATAGTGCAAAACTTGCGTTTGCCTACTTCTCCTAATCACATGGCTGTATCCGGAATAGGTTCTTCCGATACATTGTCAACAGGTTTGGTCAATATCCAACTGGTTTCCCGTTTGAACAACAAACGACTCTCTCTCTGTGTTGCCGTAATCAACACCATTGCACACCAACTTCCTAGCATGGAAATCCCCAAGGAAAACCTAAAACGGTTCTTCCGTCTTCGTTTAGCGGATCCTCATTTTCACCGTCCCGATAAAATTGACATTTTATTAGGGGCTGACGTATTTCCCCGCTTGATAACTCAAATTGGCATTCGGCCTATTCAGCATGGTCCCATTTCCATTGGCACCATTTTTGGACACATCATTGTAGGCCCGATTCAAATCATGAATCCGACCCCCTCTGCCATTTCCTTGTTATCCATTACTGAAGTGGACAAGCAACTCACCGCATTTTGGGACGTTGAATCCGTCCATCAAGGCTCCATCTCCAATCCCTTGGATGATGTTGCTGAACAACATTTCATTTCTACGTTTAGACGCAATGCTGACGGCAGATATTCCGTCGCATTGCCATTTCACCCTAGTGCAACCCCATTGGGCTGCAACGTCACTCAAGCTCGAGCATCAGTATCCCGACTCGAGCACCGCTTAGCCAAACATGGCTCAATTGTTGCTGAATATAAAATGTTCATGTCCGACTATCTTTCAGCAGGCCACATGGAACCTGCCTCCACTGCTTCAACGTACGTTATTCCCCATCACATTGTAACCAAAGAGACCAATCAAGGTCCGAAAATTCGTGTTGTCTTTAATGCTTCAGTCCCCGACTCCACTGGAGTATCGCTGAACGAGCGACTCCTCAAGGGTCCTAAACTGCAACAAGATCTCTCCCATGTCATTTTGTACTTCCGCCTCAACTCTGTTGCCCTTTGCTGCGATATCAAGCAAATGTATCGCCAGGTTCTCGTCCATCCCGAGCATCGGCATTATCAGCACATATTTTGGAAACCAAGCGAGAGCGCTGTTACTCAAGAAATGCAGCTTAATACCGTCACTTACGGTATGGCTCCGTCAGCCTTTTTGGCTGTACGAGTGCTCCAACAGCTAGTCCACGATGAAGGCCACCGTTTCCCTATGGCTTCTCATGCTATAATGCATAACTCGTACGTGGATGATATTATTTGTGGCGCTTCCAGCCTTAGCGAGGCTGCCTCTTTGCAATCTCAGCTCACTGAATTATTGGCTTTAGGCGGTTTCCAGCTACGCAAGTGGTCATCCAGCCATCCTGAGCTTCTGCATACTCTGCCTCATGACCATTTGGAATGCCCACTTCTTTTTTCAGACCCCGATCGGACTCTCAAAATTCTGGGTCTTAATTGGGAGCCTTCGTCCGACTCATTTATTTTCCGTATCACCCCCTTCGATGGAACCTGTACAAAGCGTTCCTTACTTTCATACATTGCGCGAATTTTCGACCCTAATGGGTTTGTAGCTCCAGTCACATTTGCATTAAAAGCTATGCTACAACAATTATGGTTGTCTGGCCTTACGTGGGACGAACCCATCAATCAGACACTTCAACAATCGTGGTCTCGTCTCGTTCACAACATGAGCACTCTTGGTAGCCTTCGTATACCACGACATATCGTACAACCTAATGACGCTTCATTAAGCCTTATCGGCTTCGCCGACGCATCTCAACTCGGCCATGCTGCCGTAGTGTACTTATGTTCAGAAACCGCTCATTCTCGCGTCAGTACTCTCTGGAAGGCCAAAACTCGTGTAGCTCCTCTCAAAACATTGTCAATTCCTCGTTTGGAGTTATGTGCAGCTCTGCTGCTGTCCGAGCTTATTTGCTCATTGCTGACATTTTCTTATCCTTCCCCTTTGCAGACCGTCCGTCTATTTTCAGATTCTCAGATCGTACTCTCGTGGATCAACACTTTCCCACATCTTTTAAAAACCTTTATTGCTCATCGCATTTCCCGTGTAAATGAAATTCCATTTTCTAATCGCTCTTGGTCGCATGTATCTTCCGACCAGAACCCTGCTGACATGGCCTCAAGAGGTCTTACCGCTGAGCAATTTGTCACTCCTGACTCTCAAACATTGTGGTATTCTGGCCCTGAATTCGCCAATCAACCTCAAATTCCATGGCCTGACGCCTTTGAACCTTCTTTAGCTCACACTGAGCAGATGCCTGAGTTACGCAATACCAATCCCGTCTCATTGGTGGCAGTCTCATCCAGCAATTTCCTGCACGATTTGCTTACCCGATTTTCGTCATTAAATAGAGCACGTCGAGTCCTGGGTTGGATCTTGCGTTTCTCAACCAACGCTCGCATTGCAGCATCAGCGCATCGAACTCAGGGTGACCTTAAGGTTTCCGAGTTACAAGCTGCCATGCAATATTATGTCACTTCCACTCAATCCATCCATTTCTCAGCCGAGATAGCTCGTATTCAGACCCAACAAAACACCAAGTCATTGCAAACATTAACCCCTTTTCTGGATCAAGCCGGTGTTCTTAGGGTGGGCGGTAGACTTTCGCGTTCTCAGTTGCGTTATCCAGCTCAACACCCAATATTGCTGCCCAAACGAGCTCATTTGTCATATCTGATATCACGTCATGCTCACTTGACATGCCTTCATGCTGGTCCTACCACTTGTATGGCGCACATTCGATCCGAATATTGGATCCTATCTTTGCGCAGTTTGATTCGTTCGGTAATTTCATCATGCCGCACATGTAAATTGTTCAGAGCGCGTTCGCCTCAACCATTGATGTCAGATCTTCCGTCGGTCCGCCTGACACCAGGCCGTCCCTTTATCAACACGGGCGTCGATTATGCTGGCCCTTTCAACGTCAAGTCTTCTCGACTGCGTAAGGCCCCCATTACCAAAGGTTATTTATGCCTTTTCGTGTGTCTGACCACCAAGGCATTGCATCTGGAGTTCTCCTCCGAGCTATCCACCTTTGCATTTCTCTCCGCCTTAGATCGTTTCATAGCACGTCGCGGTCTACCTCAGTCCATTTTGTCGGACCGAGGAACCAATTTTATTGGCGCCAACCGCGTCTTAAATGAAGCTTCAGTATTCATGCGCGATCATTCATCCGAAATCACTTCGCACCTCAGTTCCCAAGGCATTCAGTGGCATTTTAACCCTCCCTCTGCTCCAAACTTCGGCGGTATTTGGGAAGCAGGTGTCAAGTCCGTCAAAACCATTCTAAGCCGTATCACTGCAGATACTTGCTTCACTTCCGAAGAATATTTTACCTTCTTTGCTCGTATTGAAGCTATCCTTAACAGCCGACCTTTGTGCCCTCTTTCATCAGATCCTCTCGAGGCATCCGATTACCTCAGCCCTGGACATTTCTTAATCGGTGCTCCTTTATTAGCCCGTCCAGAAATGCCCCCATCGCCATCATGTTCACTCACCCAAAGATGGAAAGCTATCACGCAGATCTCCCGACAATTTTGGGATCGCTGGTCTCACGAATATCTCAACACCCTCATGCAACGCCATAAATGGAATCGTCATTCCAAGGAAATTTCTGTTGGCGATGTTGTTTTCATCAAGGGAATCTCAACTTCTCCTCTTCATTGGCCCATGGCTCGGGTAGAATCCCTTCACCCCGGCGCTGATGGCGTGACACGGGTTGTCACCATACGCAACCCATCTGGTTCATTCGTTCGGCCCGTCAATCGGCTTGTCCCCCTTGACTCTCAGGCCTAAGTTTCACAGTTGTCATTCATTTATTCATTTTTTTTTTCTCTCTTTTTCTTTACCTTTTCCCCTTTAACGTTTCCATTCTCATTATTCCTTGTTTCCTCAATCATGTACATAAACTCTCAAGTAAATCATGCTATTTCATTTGTGTTAGCTCTGATTTAACCCAGAAATTAGTTGCTCTAATTTGGTGGGCGGTATGTTTACGCCATTTGCGTAAAATTAATTTCATTTTAATTTGAATTTGCTATTCAATCAGTAATTACCCGAAACCATTCGGTATTTCAGTGAATCACAGACGCTGGCGCTGCCTGCCGGCTCGATCAGAGTTTTTCCCCCCACTTTTGACACTCGACTGGTAACTTCTTGTTCATTATAGCGTCCTTTTTTGTCTTCAACAGTTGTCATTTTTTCACACTGTTTTTCAAGCGTATTCTCAACGCCATTATTTTTTATTTTTGTCATTATTCAATTCACGATTACGCAGTCTTGGAGAAGCGACATTTCAGATTGAACGCAGACAGCTATTGGATGAATCGGGACTTCGATAAATCTGGAGTTTGGGCCCGGATCTCTAGGTTGTCGGAGTTCAAGAAGGGAGATTCGCACGCTGTCGTCACATCGCAGCAGGTAGGAATTTACATTACTGTGTTTACATTTGAAATTGTCATTTCTCTAACGAGACTCTCAAATAATTACAGTCCACTTAAAACTCAAACGTATAGCTAATTATCCCCAGGCTAATTAGTTTCTCGAATCAGTCGCCTCGTTTGCCGGTTGCGATTTCAACTGGTGAAATTTCAAACACAAAGTCTTACTGACCCGTCGGGCTTAGATATAACAACTAGCGGTGATGCCCAATCACTAACTTGAACTGGAGTAATAATTCCTTCTCTTTCAAGGTTACTAAGCTCTTCTTCCACCTTTGTTTTTAGAGCGAATGGAATCTCTCTTAATTTTAGACATAAGGATTTTGAATTTTCTTTTAATTTTAAATTACATTGAATGTTAGGAGTGCAACCAACACGTTGCTCGAAAATTAATTTGAATTTCGAGTAAATATTTCGTAAAAAATTTGTTGTGTTTACGCATGCTATAGAATCACTTTGGGATAAAATACTCTTGCTGTCTAAATCTTGCAGTTTAATGTTCAAATGTCGAATCCAGGTACGGCCCAGTAGCGGTGTAAATCCGTCCGGAACCACAAACAATATTTCTGTCGATACTATATCTCTGTATTGAACGAGTGCTTCCACATAACCCAATGGAGTCACAATTTCAGATGTGTATGACCTAAATCGTATGTTGGTGCGTTGAATTTTTGCTTTAAGTTGAAGTTTATGAAAAATAGACTTGGGTAGCAGAGTCTGTCCCGCACCAGAATCCACTTCGAAGGTTTGTAACTTGTTTTCAATTTTGACATTAACAAAATATTTTTGCGCATCTTGAATTGTTTGAAGAGATTGCTCAGCATAAATATCAATTATCTGGTAACCATCATATGTTTCTAATGAACTTGAATCTATCTGGTAAACATCATATGTTTCTAATGAACTTGAATCAGCATCCTCATTAGTAACAGAATTAATATTTTTCTTGGAAGAGATAAGCTTTTTTAAACAAACTTTCTCAACATGTCCTTCTTTCTTGCAATATTTACACCTTATCTGGTTGAATTTTACTCTACATTCTTTAGCGTTGTGATTATTACGGCCACAGCGAAAACATAGTCCTGCAATTCCAAGATTTTTAAAATTTATTGTTTGGTTTTGTGGGCTTCTCTGTCGACTTCTTGATTGTTGTCGGAAGCGTGCAGTAGAGAAAGATCTTGTAGGTTTTGAAACTCTATTAATTGAAGAATCATATGACTTTTCTCCCGAAATTTCCCTGCTATCAGAGATAGATGCCTCTAATGCCAGAGCTTTTGTTATAGCTTCATCGAATGTACCAGGGCTCTGTAGTAATAATTGCTGTCTCATCGACTGATCGCTCAGGCCTCTAATAAACTGTGACAACAAGAAAATATCTGAGACTGACTTTCCACACTCACATACAAATTGGCATTTAGGAACAAACTTTTTCAATTCGTTTGCATATGTATTTACTGGTCCATTAGAATTCTGCTTCTGTGATAAAAATCTATGACGTTCGACAATTACGCTTGATTTGGCAATTAGCTGATTCTTTAAAATTTCAATCACTTCTTTATAATTTAAGTTAGAAACTTCTTTAGGTGCGGCAGAAATTTTTAAGAGTTCATAATGTTCTGCACCTATACTATTTAAAAGAATTGTTTTTGATGCGAATTCATTATTTTCCAAACCTTTCATTGATAAATAATTATTGAATCTTTCAAGGTACTGAGAAAAACATTCTTTAGATTTATCAAAATTGTAATTAATAGATTCGGACTGTTTTTGAATTGGAATTACACCCTGTAAAAAGGCTTGAAATTGTGCTTGTTGAGCAGCCATAAATTGTTTAAATTGTTCAGGATCCATAATTAATTTCTTATCTTGTTTAATATTAATATTGTACCTTACTTACCTATAACCTTACTTGGAATTGAATGTAGGTAAAATATTTACAGTCAGTATTTATAATAAATAATAATTCACAACCATTAACAGTTCACTGTAACACCTAACGTTCGATTTTGATCCTCGTCGCCAGTTTATTATGTACTGGTTGAATTAAATAGAATAAATACTTATTGAGCACACTGCTTTATTACGTGATTGATGACCTGCAGTCTTTTGTCCCGGTAACCAAGTAACCTGCAGTCTTTTGTCCCGGTAACCTAGCAACCTGCAGTCTTTTGTCCCGGTAACCTAGCAACCTGCAGTCTTTTGTCCCGGTAACCTAGCAACCTGCAGTCTTTTGTCCCGGTAACCTAGTAACTTGCATTATTTTGTCACTGTAACCTAGTAACTTGCAGCCTTTGCCTAGAACAGACCCACATGTGAAGAAATTCTTGTGGGAGACGCGTCTAGTCAACCAGCTCCAACCTTCAACATCTCCTTCAGACAACATTCATCAGGGCATTGCTCATCGCCTCGGTGGCGGATGTTGAGTTAGCTCCAGGTGTAAGGGTCTCCCATTGAGAAGTTCCTTATTTCAACTCTTCTCAAGAGAGTGTCAAACAAACAGACCGTCGCCATTAGCAGCACTGGCCTGTCCAGTTAAGCGTGCGTCAGCAAATGAATATTAAACTGCAAACCAAGACAATTTATATACAATATTCTTTATAACCTTCACTTATTAGTTTTAAGCTATATGTACAGTTAAATAAAAATACTCATAAATAATATAAATGGTAGAGCGAGGATGCTGCGACCCTGGTTAAAAGATACTATTTTAGATGAGTTAAATATCCCGCATAACCAATTGGACATAACTGAAGATGACAACTTCAGCTGTCAAAAACTTTTTTTTTTTTTCAATAAAGAAGAAATTATCAGTTGTGGAAAGAATAAAGCTGTTGGATAATTTTAATTTACGTAAATTTGTTTTTTAATATTTATATAAGATCTTCTTTTCCTTGTCTAGGGAATTTCATAATTAATTTTAATATTTACATTTTATAATTAATTAAATTATCATAGGACATAAAATTTTTATTCATTTGCATCCTGTTGCAACAGGCGAATATTTTACAGACGCGAGGTCAATTTCAGTTTGGAAAGCCCTCCTCACTTTCTGATCAATAATCATTAATTTTTTTTAAATGAGTCATTTCGCGCGCTTTGCCGGGAGAAAGTTATATGTAGTTGCATATTGGTTTGTTTATATATGCTTATTCAAGCCTGGTTAGGCCTTTTATTTTTAATATTGTGATTGGCACCTTCGTTTCCCCTGTATTTTATATTATAACTCAAGTTTTGTTGATTAATTTCCGAATAATAAGTGTATGTGACATCCACAATAAGTGGGGGGGGGGAGGGGAACTGAATTTCTTTTTATGTTGCATTTGCTGAAAGAAATCTCGTTTCTTCTTCATTAGAATCTAATAATAATTGTACTATTTTTCACTGAACAATTATAATGTTAATGCTCGCCTTTCTTATGTTTAGAGGAGGTAGTGGGAAACTGTGTATTTATATTTACAGCCCTATGTAGAGGCCAGCCATACATTAACGAGGTTTCCAATCCCTTATTTCTTAGGCAAATTAACATTTTTTAAGATCGAATATCAATAAATGAATTGTCAAATTTGTAGTCACCCCACCCAAAATTTGATTGATTTATATTATTTTTAAAATGCACACTTCAGGTCCTTGAATGGCACCAGTATTTAAAAAATCATATCTTTAGCAAGGACTCGCAAAGAACTCAGCTAACAAAGTGACTTATATATAAAAAAAAGAAGACTTTCTGGTTTTCCCAAAAAAAACAACAATAAAACTTTAATAGCGATATCAGCTGATAAAGTTAATTTTTACTAAATGGATTTTGATATTGTACTTTTTACGCATAACCTTTAGGAACCTTTGAATTATTTTCCCTTTAAAAAACCATCATAATAATTAACGGCTAAAGAAACAAGGGACCTCTCCAGTATTTAGTGAAGGCTCTTATTTATCAAGGAGGTCCCGATATTGCCAGTAATTTTTTCTTCGGCTGTTAATTACTGACTTGGCAGTGTAAATATTATGGTGTGTGTAATGACCTCTAATGATAGAGGCAAGAATACGAGTATCGCAATATATTTTCATGTCTTTTAAACCACCTGTTGAAGCTAGATACATGAAATTTAACATACAAGTCCCGTTTGATGTTGGGTAAACATAAAAGATGTACCCAAGACTTTATGTGATTTTATTTATAAATAACTTGGTCCAAAAATATATATTTTACACATTCTCTAGGGTGAATGAAATGTCATTAATAAGGTCTCGTAGAGACATATTTTACTTTTGATATTAGTAATTTAAATATTTTAACACTTGATTTTTATTTTAACCATTTTGTTGTGATAACATTTTGGAAACTATATATATGTTTATTACAATTAACCTCCAGTATTTTCAATATTTTTGAATAATCATATAATTTTTTGTTCTTATATTTACTAATAAATTAATCATCACAGTTTGCATAATTTAAATCAAAACTTAAAGCATGTATTATATAAATAAAGTCTATCTTGTTTTGTAGCCACTACAATATTAAAATAAACTGGTTGTGTTGTAAATAAAATAAGAGTTCCGTGGGATGACATTTTATTGTATTATAATTCTTTTCCCATTCACTTGACTTAGCATCTAATTAGCATATGCTGAGATCAGATTCAGATTCAGAGCTATGTCAAAATTTTTAGCAATTCAAACAAAATACCTAGGATCATAAAGCTGTTTATTCAATTACTTCAGTATGTGTATATTATTTTAATAGTCAGAGGTTATTTGTAAGTTTTACTCGTCACCGAGGACAATCTCTCTCCCTGGCAAAAGGACCATCCAGGAAACTCCTCATTGAGGAGATTGTCCAGATTAAAGACCTGCATATAAAACTCTGTACTTCGAGGAACTTGTTCTTTGTACAAAACTGCCCATCTTCGGGAACCAGGTCCCATCTCTCTCCCTTGCTAAAGGACCATCCAGGAAACTCCTCATTGAGGAGATTGTCCAGATTAAAGACCTGCATATAAAATTTCTCTAACAGAAAAGTATGAATTGTGAAATGTTAGCAGTATGTCTTCCACCAGAATTCTCAGTAAGATCATGCTGTTCATGTGTAAATATTTGTGCATAGATATGTGGTTTTTTTAAATAAAAACATATTTGCTATAATATTTTATTTTTATTAAATCGAACCTCATACAGGTAGGTGTAGAATATACTGTCTTTACTTTCTCCACTATTTTATGGATATTATCGGTGATAATGCAACGTCAACGCTGGTTAAAACGTACAATCGCTTTATTATCTTTAAATTAGAATGAAAACATTTCGTGGTGTGCATTATGTAAAAGTAAATACAAGTAGAAAGTAAAAAATACCAAGGAAGGGAATTATTATTATGGTAAATAGGTAGGTTATTGGACCATTGCAATTGCTTCATTATTTTCGGTATGGTGCGCCATTATATGTGCCTTTAAATTAATAGCTTGTACTGTTATGTAGCAGCAGTGAGGACATTGTTAGGGCTTGTCTTCGGCATGGTGTGCCATTATATGTTTCTTTAAATTAGTAGCTCATACTGCTTTGTAGCTGCAGTGTTGACATTTATGGGGCTTCTCTTCAGTATGGCGTGCCATGAGATGATTCTTCAAAGTAGGGGCATCTACTGTTTTGTAGCTGCAGTGAGGACATTGATAGGGCTTGTCTTAAGCATGGTGTGCCATTATATGTGTCTTTAAATGATGAACTTGTACTGCTTTGTAGCTGCTAAGGATATTGATGGGGCTTTTCTCCAGTATGGAGTGCCATTATATGTTTCTTTAAATTAATAGCTTGTACTGTTATGTAGCAGCAGTGAGGACATTGTTATGGCTTGTCTTCGGCATGGTGTGCCATTATATGTTTCTTTAAATAAGTAGCTCGTACTGCTTTGTAGCTGCAGTGTTGACATTTATGGGGCTTCTCTTCAGTATGGTGTGCTATGACATGATTCTTTAAAGTATGAGCATCTACTGTTTTTTAGTTGCAGTTAGGACATTGTTAGGGCTTGTCTTCGGCATGGTGTGCCATTATATGCGTCTTTAAATTAATAGCTTGTACTGTTATGTAGCAGCAGTGAGGACATTGTTAGGGCTTGTCTTCGGCATGGTGTGCCATTATATGTTTCTTTAAATAAGTAGCTCGTACTGCTTTGTAGCTGCAGTGTTGACATTTATGGGGCTTCTCTTCAGTATGGTGTGCTATGATATGATTCTTTAAAGTATGAGCATCTACTGTTTTGTAGCTGCAGTGAGGACATTTATGGGGCTTCTCTTCAGTATGGTGTGCCATGATATGATATTTTAAACTAACAGCTTGTACTGCTTTGTAGATGCAGTGAGGACATTGATAGGGCTTGTCTTCAGTATGGTGTGCCATTATATGTGTCTTTAAATGATGAATTTGCACTGCTTTGTAGCTGCAGTGAGGACATTTATGGGGCTTTTCTCCAGTATGGTGTGCCATTATATGTTTCTTTAAATTAGTAGCTCGTACTGCTTTGTAGCTGCAGTGCTGACATTTATGGGGCTTCTCTTCAGTATGGTGTGCCATTATATGCCTCTTCAAAGTATGAACTAGTACTGCTTTGTAGCTGCAGTGAGGACATTGATGTGGCTTTTCTCCTGTATGGTGTGCCATTATATGTGTCTTTAAATTAGTAGCACGTACTGCTTTGTAGCTGCAGTGAGGACATTTATGGGGCTTCTCTTCAGTATGGCGTGCCATGAGATGATTCTTCAAAGTAGGGGCATCTACTGTTTTGTAGCTGCAGTGAGGACATTGTTAGGGCTTGTCTTCGGCATGGTGTGCCATTATATGTTTCTTTAAATTAGTAGCTCATACTGCTTTGTAGCTGCAGTGTTGACATTTATGGGGCTTCTCTTCAGTATGGCGTGCCATGAGATGATTCTTCAAAGTAGGGGCATCTACTGTTTTGTAGCTGCAGTGAGGACATTGATAGGGCTTGTCTTAGGCATGGTGTGCCATTATATGTGTCTTTAAATGATGAACTTGTACTGCTTTGTAGCTGCTAAGGATATTGATGGGGCTTTTCTCCAGTATGGAGTGCCATTATATGTTTCTTTAAATTAATAGCTTGTACTGTTATGTAGCAGCAGTGAGGACATTGTTATGGCTTGTCTTCGGCATGGTGTGCCATTATATGTTTCTTTAAATAAGTAGCTCGTACTGCTTTGTAGCTGCAGTGTTGACATTTATGGGGCTTCTCTTCAGTATGGTGTGCTATGACATGATTCTTTAAAGTATGAGCATCTACTGTTTTTTAGTTGCAGTTAGGACATTGTTAGGGCTTGTCTTCGGCATGGTGTGCCATTATATGCGTCTTTAAATTAATAGCTTGTACTGTTATGTAGCAGCAGTGAGGACATTGTTAGGGCTTGTCTTCGGCATGGTGTGCCATTATATGTTTCTTTAAATAAGTAGCTCGTACTGCTTTGTAGCTGCAGTGTTGACATTTATGGGGCTTCTCTTCAGTATGGTGTGCTATGATATAATTCTTTAAAGTATGAGCATCTACTGTTTTGTAGCTGCAGTGAGGACATTTATGGGGCTTCTCTTCAGTATGGTGTGCCATGATATGATATTTTAAACTAACAGCTTGTACTGCTTTGTAGATGCAGTGAGGACATTGATAGGGCTTGTCTTCAGTATGGTGTGCCATTATATGTGTCTTTAAATGATGAACTTGCACTGCTTTGTAGCTGCAGTGAGGACATTTATGGGGCTTTTCTCCAGTATGGTGTGCCATTATATGTTTCTTTAAATTAGTAGCTCGTACTGCTTTGTAGCTGCAGTGCTGACATTTATGGGGCTTCTCTTCAGTATGGTGTGCCATTATATGCCTCTTCAAAGTATGAACTAGTACTGCTTTGTAGCTGCAGTGAGGACATTGATGTGGCTTTTCTCCTGTATGGTGTGCCATTATATGTGTCTTTAAATTAGTAGCACGTACTGCTTTGTAGCTGCAGTGAGGACATTTATGGGGCTTCTCTTCAGTATGGCGTGCCATGAGATGATTCTTCAAAGTAGGGGCATCTACTGTTTTGTAGCTGCAGTGAGGACATTGTTAGGGCTTGTCTTCGGCATGGTGTGCCATTATATGTTTCTTTAAATTAGTAGCTCATACTGCTTTGTAGCTGCAGTGTTGACATTTATGGGGCTTCTCTTCAGTATGGCGTGCCATGAGATGATTCTTCAAAGTAGGGGCATCTACTGTTTTGTAGCTGCAGTGAGGACATTGATAGGGCTTGTCTTAAGCATGGTGTGCCATTATATGTGTCTTTAAATGATGAACTTGTACTGCTTTGTAGCTGCTAAGGATATTGATGGGGCTTTTCTCCAGTATGGAGTGCCATTATATGTTTCTTTAAATTAATAGCTTGTACTGTTATGTAGCAGCAGTGAGGACATTGTTATGGCTTGTCTTCGGCATGGTGTGCCATTATATGTTTCTTTAAATAAGTAGCTCGTACTGCTTTGTAGCTGCAGTGTTGACATTTATGGGGCTTCTCTTCAGTATGGTGTGCTATGACATGATTCTTTAAAGTATGAGCATCTACTGTTTTTTAGTTGCAGTTAGGACATTGTTAGGGCTTGTCTTCGGCATGGTGTGCCATTATATGCGTCTTTAAATTAATAGCTTGTACTGTTATGTAGCAGCAGTGAGGACATTGTTAGGGCTTGTCTTCGGCATGGTGTGCCATTATATGTTTCTTTAAATAAGTAGCTCGTACTGCTTTGTAGCTGCAGTGTTGACATTTATGGGGCTTCTCTTCAGTATGGTGTGCTATGATATGATTCTTTAAAGTATGAGCATCTACTGTTTTGTAGCTGCAGTGAGGACATTTATGGGGCTTCTCTTCAGTATGGTGTGCCATGATATGATATTTTAAACTAACAGCTTGTACTGCTTTGTAGATGCAGTGAGGACATTGATAGGGCTTGTCTTCAGTATGGTGTGCCATTATATGTGTCTTTAAATGATGAACTTGCACTGCTTTGTAGCTGCAGTGAGGACATTTATGGGGCTTTTCTCCAGTATGGTGTGCCATTATATGTTTCTTTAAATTAGTAGCTCGTACTGCTTTGTAGCTGCAGTGCTGACATTTATGGGGCTTCTATTCAGTATGGTGTGCCATTATATGCCTCTTCAAAGTATGAACTAGTACTGCTTTGTAGCTGCAGTGAGGACATTGATGTGGCTTTTCTCCTGTATGGTGTGCCATTATATGTGTCTTTAAATTAGTAGCACGTACTGCTTTGTAGCTGCAGTGAGGACATTTATGGGGCTTCTCTTCAGTATGGTGTGCCATGACATGATTCTTTAAAGTATGAGCATCTACTGTTTTGTAGCTGCAGTGAGGACATTGATGGGGCTTCTCTCCAGTATGGTGTGCCATGATATGTGTCTTCAAATGATGAACTTGTACTGCTTTGTAGCTGCAGTGAGGACATTGATGGGGCTTTTCTCGAGTATGATGTGCCATGACATGATTCTTTAAATTACCAGCATGTACTGTTTTGTATCTGTCATAAGGACATTGATGGGACTTTTCTACAGTATGGTGTGCCATTATATGTGCCTTTAAATGATGAGCTTGCACTGTTTTGTAGTCACATTGCAGACATTGATAGGGCTTTTCTACAGTATGGTGTGCTATGATGTCATTCTCTAAAATGACTCCTACTTTACCATCACGTGACATTATATGTGTTTTTAAAGTATTTTCATGAACTTCACCTAAAACAAACATTAGAAAAATATTACTTCTGGCCAGTAAAGAATTATTTAAAAGTATTTCTTAAATTTCTTCTGGTTTTCATTTTTTATTCTTCATAGGTGCCATATTTTGTTGCTCTTTATATTTGTCCCACAATCCGTTGTCTTCTACAGTTCATTTGAGACAAAGCTGGCAATGAATATAAATAAGAAAGAAAACATGACACCATTCGAGAAACTAAAAAAGAAAGAAAACCAATCATTACTGAATTCAAAAGGTAATAAATAGATTTTTTTTATTTATTTGATTTGGATTCCTCACAGGAACTATGATTATTTTTAATTATAGAAATGTCACTAGTGTAATAGCAATAAAGCAATAAAGATGTAAGATCCTATTCAGACTATATTTTCAGCTCAGCATTTGTTGAACATACAAAGAGAAAACAGGAATACTTCAGGATATATTTAAAGGATCATTAATAATCAAAAGATTTAAACAATAATGACCAATAACAATTAAGATTAAAAAAAATTCAAGTTGAAATGATGATTAACGGTGGTGGTTTTAAGAGTTTAAATAGTTACTATTAATGACTACTATTTAGATAAAAAATTATGTTGAATTTATATCCCTCATTTCACTAATTAAAGAAATAAAAATATTTGAAAGTCAAATGATTACTGTAGTCTCCGCAATGTTGAGTATTAGATAGTAAATATGGTTTGAAGCCGACTTCATTCGTGTGTATCTCCTGACTTTAATTTATGATTACAAAATCTATTCTAAATAATAATTTTACATAAAATTATGAGGGCATTATATTAATAAAATAAGGAGACTATTATGCTGAGGAATATAAATTAGTATCTGTTGGCGTGTTATTCGGAAAGTGTGAAAGTTATAAACACCCATTTCACACCGAGAGGACCGCTCCTTTTAGGCGACACAGACTGAGGACTCGGGACATTTGGTCTTGATATAACCCAATCAATGAAGACACTGATGTTTATTGTGAGCATAGATTTTAATATTAAGTCTATAAGTGAATGTAATCGTCCCTCATTTAAATTCATTGTATTTTATCTCATTTGTGAATTTCAGTCTTATGAATAAAAACAAATCTTATTGTTAATTTGATCAATTAAATTCCTTCCATTCATCACCACGATAAATTACTTGATAATTTAACTTTGTATTAGAATTAATTGGGGCAGGAATAAATCCAATCAATATTAAGCAATCTTATTTTTATTAAAACTTCAATACCAATGATCAACATTCAGAGTTTGATAGAGTAATCAAATCTAGTAGTTTGAATAAATAAATGGCATCCCTAACTTAATTGAATAAAATATTTTAATTATTCGACTGGAGCATAGAGGTGTTACTATTCGAATAAGTGGCAGTTAAGGCCTGGGCACTGTCAGTCTTAATACCAAAACATCGGGATGTAAACATTCCGATTGTATGTGTATAAGATTAAGAGCTACGAATAACGCAGTCTTATACTATCGTTTGCCCTATTTATTTCTATTACCTCTATCTCGATCTTATAGTAATAGTACATACATTGATATATGGTGAGTGATACATTGAATATATTAAAACTTCAATGCCAATGATCAACATTCAGAGTTTGATAGAGTAATCAAATCTAGTAGTTTAAATAAATAAATGGCATCCCTAACTTAATTGAATCCTACATTGGATATATTTTCATATATTATATATTGTTGTGATATTTTGATGTTGTGATTTTTCAGATTAACTACAAATTAGCGAGCGTACATGTACAATATACGACCCGTGGTTCACGATTCATGAATGTTTGAACACTATTCGTTGCGTTGTATTTACCATTAATATTTATGATATAAATAATTTAATTTATTAAACTCAAAACAAGAAAAGTATAAATATATGAAACAACTGGTTGTCCTATGCCAGTTAAAGAAAGATCAATAAAGCAGCAGAAAGGAGTAAAGACTGGGATCGCCACGGACTCGGGCTCATTCATCTTTTTTATCTGGGAGGAGATGAGTAAGCCCCAGGAGGGACGCAAGCCTAGGTAGTAACCCACACTAAGGCAGGGCACTCTTTCACTGACGGCCCTACTCAGAAGACGCTATCCGCACCATGTTACACCACAAGGACGCTCAAGAAAAAGAAGAAAATCAACAAGGAAAAACCAGTCCGCGTATTAATTAAGGTACAATTTACCTTTAGTTTTTAATAATGTTATTTTATTTCGTACGTACTTATTTGAATATTAATTTAATGAATTTGTGTAAATAAACAATTATTCCTTTTGCCAGAATTATCCTATTTTTATTAAAGGAACCTTAAAGATAAAGTAAAAGTTAAAGATAAAGCAAATGTAAATAAATTATATAAAAGAAATAATAAATATTATAATATTATGTTGGTATTTTTATATGCATTTTCCAACATAGGATATATTTAAATATATTACATATGTTGGTATTTTTTATATGTATACAGAATTAAACCTGAACTAAACGTTACATCATATGTTGAGAAATGCTTCAGTAATGCTTTGGTATACTCACCATCATCCAATATTAGTTCTTCTTCTTTGAAATGGATCAGACTACCTGCAAATAAAAATAAAATTGTCAAACAATTAAAGTACTTCTTATTCTTATTAATAAAAAAAAAAAAATATATTAGTGACCAACCAGTCAAAAATGAAATATATTCTTAAACTTTTTTTTTCCCCTCCCCCTTCCTGAGGTGAACCTCAAAGGGGGTTTATATATTCTTAAACCATAGAATTAAATCTCTATGGAATTTCCCCTGAGAAACTGTATGTGTGTAATGTACTGTTCTTCCAGCTCCTTTCTTTTCTCTCTTACTACCCATGGAGATATTGGGTCCATCTGACTCAAAAGAGTTGACTTCTTTAAGTCTGTAGCAATTAGCTCGGGTAGTCTTAAGTTGAGTTTGCCTTTCCCAGGCAATTCGAACCAGGGAGCATGAGTAGAGGGGGTTGACGAGAAGAATGTTGGGCCCGTGCGCATCTCTCTCCTCACTACCTCACCCGCAAACCCAAGGTAGACATAGTATACAATAATGTTTAAGGTCATTGCATGTTGACAAGTCGTTAGCCGACTCCTTTCTGGCCTTAAATGGATATCTGGTCTGTTATGTCATCATCAACAAGGAAACATTTCAGGTTGCATGTGATCGTCTAACAGAGAGGACCAAGATTCAGTGATGAATATAAGGTCATCAACGTTCATTGAACATAACTTGTTGTACCAGTTCGGCTTTTCTGCAAAGTCTGGAGGTACTCTGTACGCCACCATTTCAAGAAATTTTGAATGATATTGCCAACAAGATTAGCAGAGTTGCTAATTCCCTATTTAACCATAAGCAGCAGTTACTCCCACCTACAGTTATTAGGAAGAATTGTCTTTAGAAAACTGTCTAACCTTTACTGATAGGGAACTCTAATATTGTCACTCATTTCTAAATTATAAATAAAATGATTAAAATTTTTGCTCTTTTATCTGTCATCAACTGTGTGATGTTTCACCAGAAATAAATGTGATAAAAATAATAATGGTTTTTTGGCAACTAAGACCATTGTATCTACTAGAAATATCAATTTTAATTATGACATTATGAACAAATATTGAAAATTAACATAACTACTTAAGTAATCCAACATAATATTACAAATAAAAGCACTGTATATTTTAAAGATGGTCCAAGTCAGAATGTTCGCATGGCTTAAAGTGTATTTAACTTGCCATTAAGTATGCACTAAACTTCATCATAACCAATAAAAATTAATGCCAGACCCAAAGCAAGGAATGATGTCAGCCTATTTTGGGTCGCTGGACATACCAGATATAGATTGCAATGAGAGAACAGATGAATTGGCTAAGCAAGGAGTGAACTCATAATTTGTTTATTCTAAGTCTACCTAGATCCACATTTGCCTCCATGTAGGAACAGTGGATATGGGCCAGGAGAAATAATGGATAAGCAATAGTCCAACAATGTCGGCTGTGGACAAACAAGCCCTCCAAGGAAAACAACTCATTGTTAACAACCAGCAGCTGGCAATACATTAGCCTTACAATAGGCATTTTCACCAAGTACTCTAATTAAAACAGACTCCTACACTTAATAGGTATCTCTGAACACAATTAGTCTTCTCAATGGAGAAGGAAAACTCCAACCAATTGAGAATGCAAAGTATTGTGGGATATTTTAGAAATTTTCCCAATAGTAGACAGCTACGTACATATGAGGCAAGGATATGTTTTTAATATATAAGCAAACATAAAGGAAATTATGGTTGTCCAAATACAACTAACACCTATATTACCCACGGATTCCCCCCTCCATCTATCTAACTAATGAAGCACAATATACCAATGTATGCAAATTAATAGTAATTAAGAATAAAGCAATTATGTGTGGCAAATATATACATTAAAGACCTAAACACTATTAGACATATGCACGCATTCATATAATAAGAGATACTTCAGTATTGCTTTAGTGTACTCACCCTCGTCCATAATTAGCTCTTCTTCTTTACAGTGGATTGGATCACCTGCTTATAAGAGTAAGAAATTATTTACTAATATATAATGAAGTGGACAGTCTTAAAATAGTTTTAAACATTTATTATAACATTAAGATTTTTGCTCCATCTCACCTCAATACCAGAGCTATCAATCTAAGTCATCGCACAACATAGTAATAGACATTTGCACGCATTCATATAATAAGAGATACTTCAGTATTGCTTTAGTGTACTCACCGTCATCCAGAATTAGCTCTTCTTCTTTACAGTGGATTGGATCACCTGCTTATAAGAGTAACAAATTATTTACTAATATATAATGAAGTGAACAGTCTTAAAATAGTTAAAAACATTTATTATAACATTATTGTTACATTAAGATGTTTGCTCCATCTCAGCTCAACACCAGAGCTATCAATCTAAGTCATTGCACACAACATAGCAATAGACATTTGCACGTATTCATTAATGAGAGATACTTCAGTATTGCTTTAGTGTACTCACCGTCATACATAATTAGCTCTTCTTCTTTACAGTGGATTGGATCGCCTGCTTATAACAGTAAGAAATTATTTACTAATATATAATGAAGTGAACTGTCTTAAAATAGTTAAAAACATTTACTATAACATTATTGTTACATTAAGATGTGTGCTCCATCTCAGCTCAATACCAGAACTATCAATCTAAGTCATAGCACAACATAGTAATAGACATTTGCACCTATTCATATAATAAGAGATACTTCAGTATTGCTTTAGTGTACTCACCGTCATACATAATTAGCTCTTCTTCTTTACAGTGGATTGGATCGCCTGCTTATAACAGTAAGAAATTATTTACTAATATATAATGAAGTGAACTGTCTTAAAATAGTTAAAAACATTTACTATAACATTATTGTTACATTAAGATGTGTGCTCCATCTCAGCTCAATACCAGAACTATCAATCTAAGTCATAGCACAACATAGTAATAGACATTTGCACCTATTCATATAATAAGAGATACTTCAGTATTGCTTTAGTGTACTCACCGTCATCCATAATTAGCTCTTCTTCTTTACAGTGGATTAGATCACCTGCTTATAACAGTAAGAAATTATTTACTTATATATAATGAAGTGAACTGTCTTAAAATAGTTAAAAACATTTACTATAACATTATTGTTACATTAAGATGTGTGCTCCATCTCAGCTCAATACCAGAACTATCAATCTTAGTCATAGCACAACATAGTAATAGACATATTCATTAATGAGAGATACTTCAGTATTGCTTTAGTGTACTCACCGTCATCCATAATTAGCTCTTCTTCTTTACAGTGGATTAGATCACCTGCTTATAACAGTAAGAAATTATTTACTTATATATAATGAAGTGAACTGTCTTAAAATAGTTAAAAAAATTTACTATAACATTATTGTTACATTAAGATGTGTGCTCCATCTCAGCTCAATACCAGAACTATCAATCTTAGTCATAGCACAACATAGTAATAGACATATTCATTAATGAGAGATACTTCAGTATTGCTTTAGTGTACTCACCGTCATCCATAATTAGCTCTTCTTCTTTACAGTGGATTAGATCACCTGCTTATAACAGTAAGAAATTATTTACTTATATATAATGAAGTGAACTGTCTTAAAATAGTTAAAAACATTTACTATAACATTATTGTTACATTAAGATGTGTGCTCCATCTCAGCTCAATACCAGAACTATCAATCTTAGTCATAGCACAACATAGTAATAGACATATTCATTAATGAGAGATACTTCAGTATTGCTTTAGTGTACTCACCGTCATCCATAATTAGCTCTTCTTCTTTACAGTGGATTAGATCACCTGCTTATAACAGTAAGAAATTATTTACTTATATATAATGAAGTGAACTGTCTTAAAATAGTTAAAAACATTTACTATAACATTATTGTTACATTAAGATGTGTGCTCCATCTCAGCTCAATACCAGAACTATCAATCTTAGTCATAGCACAACATAGTAATAGACATATTCATTAATGAGAGATACTTCAGTATTGCTTTAGTGTACTCACCGTCATCCATAATTAGCTCTTCTTCTTTACAGTGGATTAGATCACCTGCTTATAACAGTAAGAAATTATTTACTTATATATAATGAAGTGAACTGTCTTAAAATAGTTAAAAACATTTACTATAACATTATTGTTACATTAAGATGTGTGCTCCATCTCAGCTCAATACCAGAACTATCAATCTAAGTCATCGAACAACATAGTAATAGACATTTGCACCTATTGATATAATAAGAGATACTTCAGTATTGCTTTAGTGTACTCACCGTCATCCATAATTAGCTCTTCTTCTTTACAGTGGATTGGATCACCTGATTATAACAGTAAGAAATTATTTACTTATATATAATGAAGTGAACAGTCTTAATATAGTTAAAAACATTTATTATAACATTATTGTTACATTAAGATGTGTGCTTCATCTCAGCTCAATGCCAGAGCTATCAATCTAAGTCATAGCACAACATAGTAATAGACATTTGCACCTATTCATTAATGAGAGATACTTCAGTATTGCTTTAGTGTACTCACCGTCATCCTTAGTAAGCTCTTCTTCTTTACAGGTGATTGGATCACCTACTTATAAGAGTAAGAAATTATTCACTTATATATAATGAAGCGAACAATCTAAAAATAGTTAAAAACATTTATTATAACATTATTGTCACATTAAGATGTGTGCTCCATCTCAGCTGAATGCCAGAGCTATTAATCTAAGTCATAGCACAACATAGTAATAGACATTTGCACGCATTCATTAATGAGAGATACTTCAGTATTGCTTTAGTGTACTCACCTTCATCCATAATTAGCTCTTCTTCTTTACAGTGGATTGGATCACCTGATTATAACAGTAAGAAATTATTTACTTATATATAATGAAGTGAACAGTCTTAATATAGTTAAAAACATTTATTATAACATTATTGTTACATTAAGATGTGTGCTTCATCTCAGCTCAATGCCAGAGCTATCAATCTAAGTCATAGCACAACATAGTAATAGACATTTGCACCTATTCATTAATGAGAGATACTTCAGTATTGCTTTAGTGTACTCACCATCATCCATAACTAGCTCTTCTTCTTTACAGTGGATTGGATCACCTGCTTATAACAGTAAGAAATTATTTACTTATATATAATAAAGTGAACTGTCTTAAAAGATAGTAAAGAATGGTTCATGAGAACCAAGATTCGGTGATGAATAAAAATTCATCAATGTTAAGGAACCATGGCTTGTTTTTCAGCTTTTCTGCGGAGTATGTCTGGAGACACTCTGTATACTACCTTTTCTAGAAATTTTGAATGATATTGCCAACGAGATTGGCAGAGTTGCAAATTCCCTATTTAACTATAAGCAGCAGTTACTACCATGTAAAGTTCTTAGTAAAAATGATCTTAGGAAAACCTTCTAAACTTTACTGATAGTGAACTCTAATATCGTCATTCTTTCTAAATTATAAAATGATTAAAATTTTTGCTATTAAAAACTCTTTTATCTGTCATCAACTGTGTGATATTTCACCAGAAATAAATGTGATAACAATAATAATCGTTTTTCGGCAACTAAGAACATTGTATCTCCCAGAAATTCAAATTTGGATTATGACATTATGAACAAATATTGATAATTAATAAAACTACTTCTGTATAATCAATAAAAATGAAAGCCTGGCCCAAAGCAAGGAATGATGTCAACCTATTTTGGGTCTCTGGACATACCAGATATAGATTGCAATGAGAGAACAGATGAATTGGCTAAGCAAGGAGTGAACCCATCATTTGTTCATCCTAAGTCTGCCTAGATCCACATTTTCCTCCATGCAGGGACAGTGTATATGGGCCAGGAGAAATAATGGATAAGCAATAGTCCAACAATGTCGGCTGTGGACAAACAAGCCCTCCAAGGTAAACAACTCATTGTTAACAACCTGCAGCTGGCAATACATTAGCCTTACAATAGGCGTTTTCACCAAGAACTGCAGATAAAGCCAACACCTATTGTTAATAGGTATTTCTGAGCTCAAATAGTCTTCTCAATGGAGAAGGAAAACTCCTATCAATGCTTAGGAGTATGCAAAACATTTAGCAACCTAAGTTTTTACATTTCACGGTGCGATAGGATTCGATTAGGAGAACATAACTCCATCAAATAGAGATCATTACTTGACTTCCTAAAGAGCTCAAGGAGGTATGTAAATATGTGGCAAGGAAATATTTATATAGCTTAAGGGCAGACAAAAAGGAAATATGGGTCTGGTTGCCAGGCCAATAAAAGCTACATAGGTTCCCCTCCATCTAATTATCTAATAGCAAACTCCCAGCTGATAAAATGAAGCACCAATGGCACATGTTACATGCACCTTTCAAAAACATAATGGCCATTGATATTACTTTAGGAAGGAAAATAATAGGTCTTGTAGGAGATTTTAGACAAATTTTGCCGGAAATTGCATCAAGTATTCTCCTCTTTCTTCCGACTTTGCAGATTATCTAGAAATTGATAATGGAGAGTATCCCTCAATAACTGATGGACTTTCTGACGGTCCAGCTTTTATTGATATACCATATTCTGTAGTCAGAAGATAATTAAGAAAATGGCATTCTTTAGTTTTCTAAATTGTTTAAAAAAGGTAAATTTTGATTAATAGTTTCCCTCCACACAAACCCACCACCAAAACTGGTACTATTGTTATGCTACTAAGAAGCAAAAGTGTCGCCTAGGTACTTTTAAATGGAAGAGTATTAAATATGTATGACAAGGTCCCAGATTGGCGAATAATTACTTGTAAAAAGAATATGCCAAAAAACATTAATTTCTAAAATCGACCTTTCACTCCAGAATATCAGTTCCTCATTACTTCCAGACTACCATCAAACAAAAACTAATATGACAAAGTACCAAAACTCTAAAATTAATATTAAAAGAAATACTGTAAACCAGTCAAAGTATAAACATCTTTCCTTAAAACTCCTAGGGATTAACAAGACCGGAATTTCACAGGGGTACAGCTTTTGTAATGAATAAAAGGATGTAATAATAACCTCGAAACGTGATGAAAACTGATTTATTCAGAGCGCACAAAAAGGTTCAGAAACATACATAAAAACATGTGTAACTACAACTAACAGAAAACTCACACTGCCATACGTATATAGTGGTGACATAATCACATATACATAATAGGTTACATAATATTAGCTAAATGGGGAATTATCAACAACACCCACTCTTAGTTCCACATTCGGTCTAAGATTATACTTTAACAAGATTTACAAGTTTACAGAAATATTCAAACTTATTTTCTGGTAATGCCTTAGTTAATAAGTCTGCTATTTGTTCTTTAGACTCAATATAATTTATTTTTACAATTCCCTTACTCACTAGGTCTTTAACATAGTTATATTTAATATCATAATGTTTTGATCTTTTTGTTTCTAAGGTTTGAGCTATTTTAATTGTCCCTTGATTATCCTCATATAAGTTTATAATATTACGTGAATTAAACACCTCATTTAATAGTTTGTTAATAAAAACTGATTCAACTAAGCAATCACCCAATGCATAAAATTCGGCTTCTGTTGTACTCAGAGCCACAACCGATTGCTTACGGGAAGCCCAACTGACAACATTATTGTTAATTTTTACCACAAACCCACTAGTGCTCTTACGATCGTTAGTATCATGAGCATAATCTGCGTCAACATATGAGTGTAAACTTAATGTGGTGCATTCAGACCTTTTAAATAGTAACCCAACATCTACAGTAAATTTTAAATACCCTATTATTCCTTTTAAATGTTCCTAGTGGATTCTGTTATAATAATTTTGAAAACGTCCAAAATAGGAAATAGAAAAACATAAGTCAGGTCTAGAACCCAACATTAGATACATAATGCTACCAATTAGTTGCTTATAAGGAACACTAGGACATAAACCCTTATCTATGTTTTCACCCATCCTTGCCACTGGGGCGAACAAGTCTTCATCCTCTGTTGAAGGCTGTTGGTAGCCCCTTGCCACCAAACGAGCTTTCTTCTTGAGTGCACCATCCACAATTTTTGAGGTAAAAATCCATCTACTATCAATTATTGGCTGGTCTTCTGGAGGGTCAACCACCTCCCAAGTCTGATTTTCTTCTAAAGACAACAATTCATTGTTTATGGCTTCTCGCCAACCCAAGTCCTTGATGGCATCATCATAACTTTGAGGAGTATCACATGCAGAGAGAGCCATCTCATACGCCAGTGATGTGACAAAATCTTCAAGGTATTTAGGCTTCATTCTCTTTCGTTTCGGTTTTTTTTCTGGTTTTACTTCTTCATCTAATGATTCGAAACCATAAAAATCTTCTTCGTCATCAGTAGTAGACTTCCTTGGGTCATCTTCTTCAGGCAGAACCACAATATGTTTAGTGTCAGTAACAGGCAATTCTTGAGATGTTTCTGATCCTCCATTTTCATCAAAAATAACATTACGGGCAAACTCTATTTTCCTTGTAGAGGGATTCCACAGCCTGTAACCGTTTTCGCAGAAACCGACAAGAAAAAGTCTCTTTGACCTTTCACCAAGTTTCCCTTTCCTGTCCTCTTTGTGGATGTGAGAGTATGCTGGGCATCCAAAAACTTTTATTTTCTTGAGATCAGGTTCAAATCCATACCATCGCTTTGCAGGAACTTCACCATCGGGTAGGGCATTTGTGGGTAGTCTATTAACAAGATATGTCGCCGACATAATAGCCTCTCCCCACATTTCCTTTTCCAAATTACTATCAAACAGTAGGCATCTAGCTTTATCAAGTAATGTTCGATTCATACGTTCCGAGATGCTGTTCTGGGATGGATTCCTCGGCATAGAATATTCTAATACAATCCCTCTTGTTTTGCAAAAATTAATAAAATCATGAGATACGTATTCACCTCCTCTATCGCATCTTAAATTTTTCAGTGACACGCCAAATTTAGTTTCAGCCATTGCAAAATACCACTTAAATTTTTCAAATACTTCTGATTTATTATTGAGACAGTAAGTAACACAAAAGTGACTAAAATTATCAACAAAAGTTACAAAATAATTGTATCCATCATATGTAGGAGGTGTTATCTTACCACAAACGTCACTTGATACTCTCTCCAAAATTCTTGTGGACTTCTTTTCATCCGGGATTCGCTTAGCGTAAGGTAGCTTTGATTGTTTACCTTTCATACACACCTCACATAGTCCAACCGGGTACTTAGAAGAATGTCCCATTCTTCGGTGCATCAGATCGTTTATATGGCCTGTCACATTTGCATATTCCTGAAATACATTGAGTTTAACAACATATAAACGTCCAAAAACTTGTCCATATAACACCTTGTTTCCATAAAATATCATTACAGACGATTTTTCAAAAATCACGCGACATCCCTTTTCTTCTAATTTCCGAACTGATAACAAGTTGAATGCTAAATTTTCACAAATGAGAACGTCAGTAATTTGAATTCGAGCACCGTCATCAGAAAAACAAGATAAGTTACCTTTGTGAGTTGCTCTAACACATTGTCCTTCCTTCGCAACACTAATGTTAACTTTTTCCGGAACAATGTCTTTCAAATACGGTCTATAATCATTTTTAACCATGTGACTACTTGCACCACTATCAACAACAAACATCAAACTTGCAACCTCCTCACCGGGTGTCATCAAACATGTGACGTGCTTATCAACTGATAAATAATCCATACTCTTTTCTTTAAGTGAAGTCATAAATGTGAACTCTTCCTCTTTAGACACTCCAGCTACGTGTTTATTTCTTAATTTCGGACAATTGTTCTTCATATGTCCCTGCTGTTTACAATAATAGCATTTACCAACAAATGAGCTGGATTGCACATTAACTTTAGCGTCCTTTGGATATTTATAAGATACAAAAGCACTCACCTGCTCTTCCTTCTTGCCTCTTCTCTCCTCTTCTGCAAGTAGAGTATTTTTCACATATTCTAGGCTAATTGCTGATTTGTCCTTATTGCACAAAATATCCAATGCAGAAACTACACTGTCGAAATCCGAAGGCATAGCCACCAATAACTGATTGACGATCTCCTCTTCGTCCAATTTTCCGCCCGCCACTTTAACCTCAGATGCGAGGGATTCAAATTCCTGGAAGAATTCTTGAAGTGCCTTATCCTTTTTAAACTCGAGCTTCCGCCAGATCTTTTGAGCAGTCACAAGTGATTTCATACCTTTCTTCTCATACGTGGATGAGAGGGCATCAAACATTTCTTTTGCAGTCGTCTTATCTTTGATCATCGGCAAAATACTGTCTGCCAAACCCTGAACAATTATGTTTCGTGCTTTAATGTCATCTTGTTTAAACTTTTTAAGTTCCACTTGCTCAGTAGGGGCTTCTTCCGTCAACACATGGGCCACACCATTTTGCTCCAACACAAGCTTCATACGAAAGCTCCAATTAGCGAAGTTGGCTCCATCAAACGGCTTAATTCCCAACAGAATATTTGTCGCACCGGCCATCGTTTAACCACGTAATAATCCAAGAACACGAGTAACAAAAACTTCGGACCATGTGCGATAATAACCTCGAAACGGATACGCACTAAATTTCCGAAAACACGTTTATCAATTTTCCACTTAAGAGTTTCCTTAGACGTCTGGGCCCATAACCTTTTGTAATGAATAAAAGGATGTAATAATAACCTCGAAACGTGATGAAAACTGATTTATTCAGAGCGCACAAAAAGGTTCAGAAACATACATAAAAACATGTGTAACTACAACTAACAGAAAACTCACACTGCCATACGTATATAGTGGTGACATAATCACATATACATAATAGGTTACATAATATTAGCTAAATGGGGAATTATCAACAACAACAGCTAGTATATGCTTTATGTAAGATTATTTAAATTTTTTTTGGCATATGTATACATTAAATGCCTCAACTCTATAACCTACTTAATAAACTCAAACTAAACTTTAAAAAAAAAAAACTTACAGTCAAATTCTTTTTTGATTTCTTGCTTGATGACCATAGAAGATTCTTTGACATCTGTAAATAAAACAATCAAATTTATTGGAAATTTGACTAGAATAAACATTCTATATTTATATTAACACAGGAGTTAAGACATAGTAGTTACAATACCTGTAGTATCCATCGTAATAAATGTAATCCAATAACAGACTTCAAATAACAACTGTTGCCGCATGAATCTAATGTCGTTCGTGAAGGAAAGTCACAGGCGGCTGCCAAAGAACACCGATCTGGGTAGAAGCAAAACGTTAATTTGCGTTATAAATGTAAAGCAGTATTGTTGTTGTAATCCACACTTACAATACTTTCTCAAGGTTAGAATCCCGAAATCTCAACTTAAATTCACAGATTGAAATTCTTGAAAGTGTCCGAAAGAGGTTGAGAAAAATTGAAAACGACAAGGGAAGAATCTTAAATGCAAAATTTGACTCCGTGATTGAAAAAAAGAACGCTGGCTACATTCGCTTAAAGCAATTTAATGACTGCATTGAGCAGGAACCTTCTATTATCGCTTGCAACAAAATTGCCCGATAACTTCGGGTAGATGTTTTATGTTCTTTTTCAATGTTAGAAAACATCGTAAGTGACAGACGACATAATTTTGAAATGTACAAGATCGTATATTTTTTTATATAAACGTGTTGAAAATTAACTTTTTCTAACATTGTTTTTATAATTATTATTTTTTTAATAGTTTGTACTTGATATATTGACATTACACTAAATCAAATTTATAATATGTCAATAAATTATTTTATTGCATCGCGTATTATTATTATTTTAGATTTCATTACACCAACAAATGTTGTAAATTAAACAGCAAAATGATTTTGGCCTGTTTAAGGTGTTATATGCATGATCTGACACACTTTGGGTTTTTACTGCACGAAAATCCGTTGAACTTAGTTGCAGAGACTTTAAAACTAAAAATTATTAGCTGTTTTTTATGTCAACTCGCTGGTGTGAAGTTAAAAAATTACTGGTTTATGAGAAACCATAGTTACAGGGTCAGGATACAAATCTGAGACTTTTTAATTTTCATTCAGAAACTTTCTAATTCAAAAAGATATATTCACAAAAAAAACATAAATTGTAAAATGTCTTTGTCGCAAATCGCAAGGTTTTAACAACATTAGCCAATTATAAGCTCAGAAGGATTAGAAGTCTTAAATCTTGATGTACCGACTATTATTTAATGTGCTGTGAGAAATAATTATAAAAATAAATCATTAAAACTATCAAAACAAAACTATGTTCGAACTTTTTCTCACAGCTTCGCGGTTATATTTTGCATGTATGTCAGATTGGTAGAAAATCGGGGATGCTTTTTTGTTACCAATTAGGATATTCATAAGAACAATATTTCTATCTGTACTGCATTTTTTCACTTGTTATTAACTTTGGACTAATTTTTACCAGAACCCGTTTAGAAAGTCAAATAATTTACTTAATAACAAAATCAAACCGGCGAGTGTCAAGAAAGAGATAAAATGAGTAAACCTGTGGTCTTTGACCTTTGCTGGTGGCCTAGTCGGTGCGCAGCTTTATTCGTAATGGTCTGACTCCATAAGATCTTAGAAGGTGTGCCCCGACAGTGCACTGTGTCCAGGAGAAGAGGAACAGGGTAGGTATTATAGGTAGTTTATGTGGTCTTGGAATGACCACGAATTCACACACGGTATTTAAGGGTAGGCGAAAACCGTCCGGATCTTAACGGTGAGTGTGAACCGGAGAGATGCAGACTGGATCGCTGGGGGAGACGCTACTAGGTAAAGTTTGTAGGGCCCCAGAAGTGCGTCATCACCATGGAAGTGATCTCTTCCAAGGAGGTGCTAGTTTCAGCGAGATGAAGGCAGAGAATCCCACTAGGAAGCATAGTGAGGATAGGTAAGAGGATGCAGATGTAGTTGAATAAGAAAGCCATGGTTCAAGTAGAGCAGCAAGCGCCAGTGAAGAGAGAGAGAGAGAGAGAGCAGTGGTCTTCAGGTGCTGGGTTCCAAAAGTCCTTTTTTTTTTTCTTCCTTATCCCCTCAAAAATGACAAAATGATTATTTTCATTATAGACCCTCACTCGAATCTATTTACATTGCAGTTTCATATTTGCTGTAGCATCGCTACATTATATAAAAGGTCTGAATTACATATAAAATTATATAATTTAATACAAGCATATGGATACACATTATACTTGACTTCTTTCATAAGACTCTATAAAGCGATGGGCTGTGACAAAACCCCAAATCTGGGCCTTATATAAGCAAGTCAGAGGTAGGGGTAGCCACACCCTGCCCCCTAGTGTCCTTCAGCTGTTTCCTGCACTAGTTCCCCCTCTCTTAGCTGGCGCCCTTAGAAGGTTTTTATTATTAAAACATGGAAAAATAGGTGGATATTTTCTGGGCCGAGAAGAGGGGAACTTCTTTCTGTTTATTCGTGGGGAAGAAGTTGGCACAATAATGACCATTCGGAAAAAATTCTGAACATCTTTTGTTCAGGGTATTTCCCCGTACTCCCACTCAGAGAGTTAGAACTGGGGAACTGGAAATTCGGCTAATGGATCCCGGGATAATAATAATTATATTATTTATTTGTATTATTGAACTCTAGATATATAAAACATTATTTATTTATTTGGTTTGAATTATATTTTATTTTAAGCAAGAACCATTTATTCAATTACTTCAGTATGTGTATATTATTTTAATAGTCAGAGGTTATTTGTAAGTTTTACTCGTCATCGAGGAACATTTTAAATATCTAATAATTTTTAAGTGGAGGCCTGGAAACTGTATAGAGATGAAAGACTGTTTGGAGACCGGGGACCCGGAAGAGTGCCTAGAGGCAGTGCAATATTTCCTGTACCATGCGACCAAGGCAAAAGCAGTGCTCGAAATGAGAAGAACATGGCCAACGTCCCACTGCCATTGTGGGCTTTAGAGAACCCACTGACAGTAACTACCAAAGCTAATAACTTTCAAATGTTCCAGCCGCTGTTCGAGTACAGCAGGGATCTCCGCGGCCGAAAGACTCCGCTGAGATACCTTATAGCTTATCTACCAAAGCATACTCTGTACTTCGAGGAACTTGTTCTTTGTACAGAGCCACCCATCATTGGGAACCAGGTCCCATCTCTCTCCCTGGCAAAAGGACCATCCAGGAAACTCCTCATTGATGAGATGGTCCAGATTAAAGACCTGTATATACCCATGACTTGGACAAAATTTCTCTAACTAAAAAGTATGAATTGTGAAATGTTAGCAGCATGTATTCCACCAGAATTCTCAGTAAAATCATGCTGTTCATGTGTAAATATTTGTGCATACATATGTGTGTTTTTTTTTAATTTTGCTTTTTTTGAAAAATCATTTGCTATAATATTTTTTTTTATTAAATCGAACCTCATACTGGTAGGTGTAGAATAAATTGTCTTTACTTTTTCCACTATTTTATGGATATTATCGGTGTTAATGCGACGCCAACGCTCATTGAAACGTACAACCGCTTTATTATCTTTAAATTAGAATGAAAACATTTTGTGGTGTGCATTATGTAAAAGTAAATACAAGTAGAAAGTAAAAAATACCAAGGAAGGGAATTATTATTATGGTAAATAGGTAGGTTATTGGACCATTGCAATTGTATGAAGCTTGTTCTTTTTTAAAATTCCACTAAGTGGGTCTTGGATGGGTTTGTAAAGCATTAGATGTATGGTCAGATAATGGGTTATTTTTATTTTTATTATAGTCGCCAAACATTTATTTGTTGCTGGGATGTACATAATTACGTTTTGAGTCTTGTAGTAAAATCTTTTAACTTATTACCGACATGTGGTGAAGACTTTTTCCTATTGATTAAGTGTCAGTTTTAGATTTCAGAATCTGTGTCAGCAATTCTTAAGCCGCGTATACACTTGTACATCACCCCGAATGAGCATGCGTTTGCAGATGTTTTGCTCAGACGAGTACAAGGCGATCCGAATTAAGTTATTATTGTTAATATTAATATTGTTTTCCTTTTTAAGTTAAAATGGAATTATCTCGAGATGAGTCTGGGGTACTACCAAAATTATCCAGTACTGTAGAAACCCAAGGATAAATATTACTTTAATAATTTAAAAAAAGGAAGGAGCTTGGAGTGAAATTTCTGCCCACATGAAAATTTCAAAAGATTAGTGCCACAAAATAATTAAAAGCCTAAAGGGTTCCTACCAAAGGAGAAAGACAAGAATTAAAAAAAAAACCAACATCATTAGAAGAGGTAAGTACTTGCTTAGTGATTCGTTTTATTTTGAGTTCGTGCAGTTATAGTAGAGGTCAAAAGTTTCTGGACACGTTGATATTTTATATTGTACTAACCATTTTCATTTATATATTATATAAAACATTTTAAGAAAGATACTAAAGAATAATCAAATTAAGCAATAATAAAGATTTAATTTCCTTTTTTTAATGATATACATAATTCTAAACAAAAACAGGGCGTTCACAAATTCTTTGATGATACTCGCGTATCTGTTTTTTACAAAATGGTGGAAAACACACCAGAGGGAGGTCCAAAATTGAATTTTTCAAGAGAGAGGCAATACATATAACATACCTGTAAATTACTCCTCCTTCTGCAACCCAACCCCACTTTGGGGAGTTAAGTCTAACTTAATTATCACTTAATTCCTAAGAACATCAGTCAAAGGAACTTTTCGTGACACAAATAAGACCCTACATAATGACCTTATAATTCCCAATACCTAAGATCACTTTCCTCAAAATTCTTCAAGTTCCATCAGAAATTATCTGACCATCCAAATCCTCTACTGGGATCACTTTCAAGTATCACCAATCCGTACAACCCTCCTCGGATATTGAACCAGAAGTGGACCCGTGATCTTTTGTAAATATTTAGACACTGGGTGATCTGGCACTGGTTAATTTTTGTCCCGCATTGTCTGATGATCCGCTAACGAACAAATTATCATCAACTCTCTTCTACAAAAACTCTAAAAAACTACAAAAGTAACAAACCTCTAGTTTATACCACCTATAAACAACTGCAGTCCCAGCATTCCTCCCAGCTGTTCCGATTAATGACATACTTCCTGCTGGTACATACTCTTGTATTGAATTTAAACTTTTTATAATTTATTTTATATAATGAAATATTCCTTCTTTAAAATCACTTCTTAAAAATAAGATTACAATATTTAGTCACTGGGAGATCTGGCACTCGTTAATCCTCCCCCCCCCCGCATTGTCTGATCAAAATATCACAACAATATCTTTAGTCCTTTTCAAGTACAACAGACTAAGTCATACATCAAATCTTTGCTTCGTAGCAAGGGAACTTTTACAACAGACCGAATTCACCGAAGTTATTCAATGAAGAAATGATTCCATAACTCGAATCACTGGAAATATCTTCTGACCTTAAAATAACGAATAAATATCGAGTATGAAGCATTGGTTCGACTTAAAGACATATACTGCTGGCTCTTAATCTTTTTTTTTTGGTATGTGGCTTCCTTCTTTGAGATGGGCACAAACTGTTCACTATGTGTGATGAAAGCTCCTGTATGATGAGCCATTATATGAATAATCAACTTAGAAGCATCTACTGTTAAGTAGCATTTGCTGTAATGTTATGGGTTTCTTCAAGTTAACGGCTTTTAATACTTAGTAACTACAAAGAGGTCATTGCATGATTTTCTCAGTTGGCAGCACTATTATATGGGCCTTCAAACTGTGAGGTAATAGTGCTGTTTAGCTTCAATGAAGGGGCTTTTATATGAAAAATGTTGGGTCATTATACGTTTCTTCAAATCACAAGCTTATACTCCTGATGGGGGCTTGTCGCCGGTATGGTGTGCCATTATTTGTACCTTCAAATTATGAAATAGTACTGCTTTGTAGCTGCAGTGAGTACATTCATGGGGCTTGCCTTCAGTATGGTGTGCCATTATATTTGTCTTCAAACTACGAGCTTGTACTGCTTTGTAGCTGCAGTGAGGACATTGATGGGGCTTCTCTTTAGTATGGTGTGCTATTGTGTCATTCTCTAAAATAAAGTCTTCTGTTTTGCCATCACACAAGATTATATTTCTCTTCAAAGTACTATCATACACTGCACCGGAAACAAGCAAATAAAAAATGATTTACCACTGGCAAGTAAAAAGTTATTGAAGAATTTCTTAACTTTCTTCTGGTTTTCATTTTTTTTTTCTTCATGGGTGGCATATTTTCGTTCATCTTTATATTTTTCCCACAATCCAGTGTCTTCTCCAGGTGCTCATTTGAAACAAACATAGTAATGAATATAAAGAAGATAGAAAACATGATAGCCTTAGAGAAAAAACTACAGAAAAGAAAACTAATTGTTGGCGGGAGCGGCTCCTCGAAAATTGAGGAAGCAAATCTCCGTACCCGGACAAACTAGAGTCACTCTCTTTCACTCCCGATTCCCGAAAACATCGACAAAAACAGTTGGGAGCAAAAAAAAAAACGACCGACTTAAAAACCACACAAAAGTTAAATCTAATGTATTGAAAAATTTCACAGGTTTGATTACTCCCCAATTAAAAAAAACAAGTTCACAAACAAAATGACTGAACCTTTATTCAGAATAAAGAGAAAAAAAACATTAATGACTGAAAATTTGGACAGTAACAAAATGAGAAAAAAATATATAAAAACCAAAAAAAAAAGGCCCATCAATGTGAAGACAAAAATAAATAAAAAAAGGTCTTTTTTCTCTATACCTATATATCCAATAAATTAAATAAGCGGAGCTCCGTTACAATAATCAAACAAACCATCAGTCTTAGTTACAAAAAAAAAATCGATTTAACTCTAAGGATCTAAATTTTAAGATAGTACATGCTGTAAAAAAAAAAGAAACCAGTTCTACGTAGACGGGTAGAGTCGGCTTGTTGAAGAGCGGCCACTTCTGCTCTTCTTCTCCCTTCTCATGAACAAGAATCACGATGACGGGCGATGAGCACCCAGTCCGAGTATTCAGAACGAGCGGGATGACAATGATGCGTAGCGGTGAGTACTCGGCCAAGAAAATTGAAAAACTTCGGCAAATCATCAGTACTCGGGTGTGAGGGAGCGCATCTCTGTGTCCCCAAAACAAAGCTTGAGCCGTACTGAGCTCTCATGCGTATGAGAAGGCGAGACCTTGACCGCTGGTGTAAACAAACTGGTTGAACATTATTATCCTTGTTGAGTGAAATTAAGCACTAAATTATAATTACACTTGTTTGTTTCTTTGGGGTAAATCACTGTTGACGAAAATAATCAATACAAAAAACTCAACAAAAAAACAAAAAAAAACAAACAAAACACGAATGTTAGCATAAAGTTAACGGCTTTAACACACCGCCCACCAAAATTTTAAAGAAAATTTTAACAAGAACAAAATTAATAACCCTCATCTGGGAACAAAGGTGATAGGCGAGAAACAGAACGAATATAATCACCTTTCACAGTGTGCACCTTCACCACGCGGACGTTACCATCCTTGCCCGGGTAGGTTTCTGTGACCCGGCCGGTGGGCCAGTGTAAAGGTGGAACTTGTGGATCTCTAAGGAGGACTAGGGTTCCGACAGTCGGTAAAGGTGTTGTTTCTGTCCATTTGACTCTATTGTGCAGTGTTGTCAAATAATCTTGTCGCCATTTCTTCCAAAAATTGCCTATACAAGATTGTAAAAATTGCCATCTAGAAAGGCGGGGTCGTGGTACATCCGTCACATCTTGCTCAGGTGGGGCCATCAAGGGTGCTCCGATGAGAAAGTGCCCTGGGGTTAGACAACCGAAATCATCAGGCGTCGAGGATAGTGCATATAAGGGCCGTGAATTGAGGATGGCTTCCACACGACTGGCAATTGTTGACAGTTCCTCATATGTAAGGGGTTGAGAACCGAGGACTCTAACAAGATGGAACTTGCAGGACTTAATTGCTGCCTCCCATAAACCTCCAAAATGAGGAGCATACGGTGGCATGAACTTCCTTTCCACTTCCTTCAAGACTAAATCCCCCTTGATTTTGGAGCATACTTCACTCGAATTCCACCAATCGTACAGTTCCTTTAATTTCCGCGAGGCGCCAACAAAATTGGTGCCATTATCGGAGTATATGCAGCTAGGCAGCCCTCGCCGAGAAACGAAACGATTGAGGCATGCCAGGAAAGCCTGGGTGCTCATCTCTGTCACAACCTCAATATGGATGGCTTTGGTGGCAAAACAGATGAAAAGACAAATGTATGATTTACCCAAAGCAGCCTTTCGTCTATGGGATTCTTTTATGGCGAACGGTCCGGCAAAATCTACTCCCGTATTCAAAAACGGCCTGCCTTGCTCGAAACGGCTAAGTGGTAAGTCAGCCATGAGAGGGTTAATGGCTTTCACTCTAAGGCGATGGCATCTCGAACAGCTATGGACACGCGATCGAACCAGTCTTTTACCCGATATTATCCAGTATTTTTGACGAATTAGTGATAACAAAAGTTGAGGTCCTGCGTGGAGGTAAGTTTTATGGAGATTATCCACCCACAGATTAACAAAATGAGACTTAGCAGGCAACAGTATGGGATGCTTCGCATCTTGAGAAAGTGGCGCGTGAGCTAGCCTTCCGCCCACCCTGACAAGACCGGCGGCATCGGTAAACGGACATAAGGCTTTTTATTCTTTGGCCTTAGAGTCCAATGGCGTGATTTTAAAATATTGTTGTACTGAGCGCAGCAACATTGCTGAGGCATTTCTAGTTTCAGAGAGGGATAATTGGCCGTGGTAATTTTGTGAATTGGAACGTGAATTGTGAACAAAACGTAATAGGTACGCGGTCGTATTGATCAATTTGGGGTAAGCGGAAAATCTTTCAGTATATTCTTGAAACTCTTGCTCCGGAATGGCCGACAACAGAATGGATAAATCCTCAGCCTTTGTTTCCGGTAGCTTCGATGCATCTACGGCTGATAGGTCGTTTAAAGGCCATTCACTTGAGGGGTGATGCAGCCATTCGGGTCCCTCCCACCAGTAAGTATTGTTTACGAGTTCGGTGGGTTTCAGGCCACGGGAGGCTACATCTGCTGCATTGTCATTGGAATCTACGTGATACCATGATTTGATAGATGAACCTTCCAGTATTTTTACTACCCGGTTGGCCACAAATGTTTTTAAACGAGAGAATGGCAACCGGAGCCATGACAAAACAATAGTTGAATCCGAAAATAAAACCACCTTAGACGCCCTGCATGAAAAAGTTACAGTTTTAAGCGACGTTAGAGCGTCCACTAACAAAACTGCAGCACATAATTCCAGCCTAGGAGTTGAAAGTGGTTTTAATGGCGCTAGGCGAGTCTTTGAATAAAGAAGTCGCGATAAGCATTGTCCATTTGACAATTCAAAGTGGAGATATAAGACAGCTGCATAGCCCAACGAAGATGCATCAGCAAAGCCTGCTACAGTGACATTCAGAGGTTGATCTGAGAAAAAACAACGGGAAATGCTGATTTCGCCCAAACGAGGTAAACTTTGATAAAAAGCTTCCCATTTTTCGGCTAATTGGGGTGGTATTGGACTATCCCAATCGAGCTTTAATTCCCATAATCGTTGGAGAATGGTTTTGGCTTTGAATATTACAGGGGAAAGGTACCCGAGAGGGTCATACATACGTGCTATTACTGACAAGATTCCTCTTTTTGTGAGACGACACTCTTTCGATTGTACCTTGTATGACAAAACGTCCTTCTTAGGATCCCACTGCATTCCTAATATTTTGATTACTGAGTCCTCTAGATTAGATAGAGAAACCGCGGATTCCGTATCCTCGGTTGGGACATTTTCAAGAAGTTCAACGGCATTGCTATTCCACTTCTTCAATTGAAAGCATCCTTTACCTAATAGGGCAATCAACTGATTTTGCAATTCTATTGCTTCAGAGATTGTATTGGCTCCTGTGAGAAGATCATCGACATACATGTGCTCCCGCATTGCCTGGGATGCTCGGCCAAACTCATTGCCCTCATCCTGAATTAGCTGATGCAACACACGGATCGCTAGAAAAGGTGAGCAGGATAGGCCAAATGAGAGCCGCTTGAAAATAAATTCCTGCAATGAATCGGTAGTTTGAAATCGGAAATACAGGTGTTGATAGGCACAATCCTCAGAAGATAACCGTATTTGCAAATACATTTTGCAAATGTCTGCTGTCATAGCTATCGGATAGGTGAGAAAATTAAGCATCACATCCCGGATGTCATGCTGGAGTTTCGGCCCCGTGAATAAGTGATCATTGAGAGATCCGTTTTTGGTAGGAGCAGATGCGTCAAAGACAATGCGAAGTTTTGTAGATGTACTATCCTTAAGAACAGCGTGATGCGGTAAATAATTTTTTCCGCTTTCAATGGCCGGAGATATATAATCTTTATCAATATAATCACGGAAAACCCTTGAATATTCCATTTTCAACGATGGATCCCTTTCTAGTTTTTCTTCCAATTTCATAAAACGGCGGAGGGCTCCATGTCGTGAACCTTGTAAATCCGAAGGCTCGGTCTTAAAAGGTAGCCGTACAATATATCGGCCGTCTTGGTCGCGGGAATGAGTGGAGATGAAATGTTGTTCACATTTATCGTCACTCGGATCCGACACCGATAGATCCTTTATCGTCTCTATTTCCCAAAATTTACTCATTATATTCACGAGTTCTGTACACTGACATTCGGTGACACTGTGAAGTACTGTAGCTTCAGCAACCGGTACCTCGACAGAGGTGGGCCCCAAAATAATCCATCCGAATACGGTTTTAAGGACAGAGGGAAAACCATCTGTTGCCTTAATGTTCTCCCCCATCAAAATCTCTCCAAACAGATCCGCTCCGACGAGAAAGTCTATGGGTCCCGGCTGGCAAAATAATGGGTCTGCTAATTCGAGATGATGGAAACGTTCCGCAATGATATGAGGGACTTTGCTTGTGGGCATCTCTTGACAGATACGGTCTACCACCATGGCTGAGGTACGAAACTCAGGCATTGGTGAATGTTGAGGAGTTAGTACACATGACGCTTGATATTTCACATCGGGCATGGCCTGATTCCCAAAACCTACAAGTTTGTGCCGGATTCGGGCTACAGGCAGCTCGGTACGCTGCACGCATTCTTCGGTGATAAAAGATCGCTGCGATCCACTATCGACAAGCAACCGAATCGGATGGAAAGTCCCATAACGATCTCGGATTCGCGCATTCGCTGTTCCCAGCAGCACACTCATATGGCCTATGGATGATGAAGCCAAAATGGCGCTGCGATCTGTTGGTGACGGGTTTAGAGATTCCTTCGTGTCCCGATTCTGTTTAGTATTATTAACTGTGGATTGCCGGCTTGCTGAATGTCGGTCATGAGAGATAGTTTCGGAAACATCTTCCTTCGAGTTCACGGGCTGCGCATGTGTAAACCCAGATTGGTGTAACAAGGAGTGATGTTTTCTACTACAGTGCCTACAACGATTTTTAGATGGACAAACAGGCATACCATGCCCGGATGCCAAACAATTGAAACATCGCTTCAATGCTTTGATTCGTTCAAACCTTTGTTTTGGGGACAGGGGATGAAACCGTGCACAATCGTAAATCCTGTGACTTGCTTTGCACAAAAAACATTGATGTGCTGATCGGCTTAAAGAAGTGGGCGATTCGGATGACATCAGTACTTGCTTTGGCCTTTTGGAATTGCCAAACCCTGCATTGGCAACAGTAGGCGCGTGTTCGTTGGTGTTTACTAACAGGGCGCTCGACTGTAAACGAATGATTTGTTGCTGGAGGAATTTTATAAATTGGTCCCAACTCGGAACTTCTTGTTTGGCCCCATACTCTAACTCAAACTGTTCCCTTGATTTAGAATCCAGTAACCGAAGTGCAACGGTTGTCAAGATAAACCCCGCGGGGTCAGTAAGATTTAATTTTCGGAAAGCTGTTCCGCTCTCAAGAACCACCTCTGAAAATCGTTCTAGTGAATTGAGGTCACCCTTTGTTATTGGTTTAAAATTTAAAAACTTTGTTAATTGAAACGTAGCTTGAATCCGTTGGCTATCGTACCGTTTTGTAATGGCTTCCCAGGCTTGAATATAGCCTGCTTGTGTAATGTCAATGCCCGAAATAAGCTGAGCAGAAGGTCCTTTCAAGGAAGATTTAAGATAATGAAATTTCTGAACATTTTCTAGTGATTCATTATTATGGATGAGAGATGCAAACGTGTCTTTGAATGACTGCCAGAGGGAAATGTCTCCCGCAAACGTCGGAATATTAATGGGGGGTAGACGTGGATGTGAATTAGTTGCGCCAATTGTGCGCTCCAATTCGGCTCCATTATTGTCTGAGTTGCTAGGTGGAACTATCCCTAAGGAAAGAGCCTCATAAAAGGCAGAGCGAATTTCTGTTTTAAGAGTTACGTATTCCGTAACTGAAGCATTTAATTTTTTGGCAGTTTTGCGTATCTTCGAAAGAGTGTCCAAAAACTTATCATGTGTACTGTCAATTCGTGAGAGTCGAGCCTGGAATAAAGCAACTTTAGTAGGGTTGTTACGAGCCTCAAGTCCTAGTGCAGCAGCATCTTGAACGTCAGTTGCTAAATCTTTCAGTTGGATTACTAACTCATCCAATTCATCCTGGGGGTCGTCGCTTTGGACGTTTTTGGGCATTTTTTTTTTTTTTTTTTTTAGTTTTATTCACAATAATTTTAAATTCCAACACCAAAACTATTAGCTATATTAGTCACTGGGCGGTGTGTTAAACAATCACCAAGCACCACACCCAAATAACAAGACAAATTACTCAGTACTCCACCAAAAACATCAATGAGACGAAGAAAAAAGAATGAAAGAAAGCGACTGACAGCCAGATCAAAGTATCCGGCCCGGAGGACCAAGTTATGTTGGGGGGAGCGGCTCCTCGAAAATTGAGGAAGCAAATCTCCGTACCCGGACAAACTAGAGTCACTCTCTTTCACTCCCGATTCCCGAAAACATCGACAAAAACAGTTGGGAGCAAAAAAAAAAACGACCGACTTAAAAACCACACAAAAGTTAAATCTAATGTATTGAAAAATTTCACAGGTTTGATTACTCCCCAATTAAAAAAAACAAGTTCACAAACAAAATGACTGAACCTTTATTCAGAATAAAGAGAAAAAAAACATTAATGACTGAAAATTTGGACAGTAACAAAATGAGAAAAAAATATATAAAAACCAAAAAAAAAAGACCCATCAATGTGAAGACAAAAATAAATAAAAAAAGGTCTTTTTTCTCTATACCTATATATCCAATAAATTAAATAAGCAGAGCTCCGTTACAATAATCAAACAAACCATCAGTCTTAGTTACAAAAAAAAAATCGATTTAACTCTAAGGATCTAAATTTTAAGATAGTACATGCTGTAAAAAAAAAAGAAACCAGTTCTACGTAGACGGGTAGAGTCGGCTTGTTGAAGAGCGGCCACTTCTGCTCTTCTTCTCCCTTCTCATGAACAAGAATCACGATGACGGGCGATGAGCACCCAGTCCGAGTATTCAGAACGAGCGGGATGACAATGATGCGTAGCGGTGAGTACTCGGCCAAGAAAATTGAAAAACTTCGGCAAATCATCAGTACTCGGGTGTGAGGGAGCGCATCTCTGTGTCCCCAAAACAAAGCTTGAGCCGTACTGAGCTCTCATGCGTATGAGAAGGCGAGACCTTGACCGCTGGTGTAAACAAACTGGTTGAACATTATTATCCTTGTTGAGTGAAATTAAGCACTAAATTATAATTACACTTGTTTGTTTCTTTGGGGTAAATCACTGTTGACGAAAATAATCAATACAAAAAAACTCAAAAAAACAACAAAAAAAAACAAACAAAACACGAATGTTAGCATAAAGTTAACGGCTTTAACACTAATCATTATTGAATTAGAAAGCTAAGTTAAAACAAATACTTTTTTTTTTTATTTAGATATTAAATGTAAATAGTGTAATAGCAATAAGGCGATAGTGATGTAAGATCCAATTCAGACCAAAATTACAGTTCAGTCTTCATTCTACAAACAAAGCTGGAGGACTCCCATCTTTCCGTCTAAAGCTAACGAGATAGTAACTACTACACTTAAAATCATCTTGAAACAATAAATGATTTTTTGTAAATACATGACAGTGCGAGTCCTGTCAATCATGTCCCACGAGTTTGAGACTCTCAGGTCTAATCAGAGGTCTTAATCAGCCATCACTGGCTTGTGTTCAGTGCCTAGGATCAAGTAAGAGTGTGGGTCATCTTCTGAACCCATGCTTCTTCAAAGTATGCTATGTTGGGGGGGTTTCTTGACTGTGTATTTGGGTGTATGGTACGAATGAATATGGAACCAAAATATTTATAATACAGAGGTATTAACTTATAATGGCCTTCAAGGGTCCTGGGAAATCGCATCATTATAATAACTTTTATGACTGCCCATTATAAATAAATTTATATAACACCAACATTTTTGACAATTAGATTGTCATCAAACAATTATCCCATCCATTTGTCCAAAAGACATATGTAAACAAATAAAACTGCTGAAAGTAAGAAAATTGCGAGAAGTAAACACAATCGCAACAATAGACATTAAAAATTTCCTCACTAAAATCTACAATAGCATTTGCCAACACAGGCACTTGCCCCTCCATCTTGGGAAATAGCAAAAATCATCATGACAACAAAACCAAACAAAGACCATGCAAACATAGGAAGCTATAGACCTATCTATCAGTCTTTAGAACATTTTTCCAAAAATACTTGAAAAACTTATAATCCCCAAAGCATCAAAAATCAATTACATTCCTCTAATTGATAATAATTTGATACATTATGACGACATTATGAGTTTATTAGTTTATTGATTAATTAATTTAAAAAAATATGATTTCTGCGTTGATAATTAAAAATATTTTTGAATTGTGAATTTGTTTATGGCTCCTCGCTACTGTATTGATTTGAATAAAATATTTTTATAAATGGCTAGTTAAAGAATGTTAACAAAGACAGAATTTTTACAAGAAGAGTTTATTTAAAAGTATAACGAGGTAACGGTTTTAGTAACTACTGTCTTACGTCTAGTCGGGAAGAGAAAGTGTCGGAAGGAGTAGTGAGTCGGACTGAGTGAGTGAGAGTAGAATTTTGGGAAGGTATATATTGCTGTGATATTTAATATTACAGACTTTGTATATCAAGAAATTGAAATATAAATATGTTATTCAAATCATATATCAAGAAGGCGAAAATAAAAACAATTGAGAGTAGAAGAAAAAACAAAAGGTAGTATAGTTGTGGTTGTTATGATGAAAACACACACAGAATTACTCACTAGTTTTGGGATCAGCCTGTGATACATGTTAGTTGTGTTGTTATGATGAGCACACAGAATTGCTCTCTAGTTTTGGAATCAGCCCGTGATACATGTTAGTTGTAAATTGTGTGTCAGAAAAACTTTAAAAATTTTTTTGGTTAGTGGTATTGAACTTAGCAGAACCAAGAAGAGACACTGCACGAAAAGAATTGATTTGTTTTGAAAATAATTGATGAGGATAAAAGAAGAAGAAGCAAAATTATAGACAAGTATTTATATATAATTAATTTAATTTTTAGTTTGTAATTAAATTCATCTTTTTGCCAGAATTATTTTTGTTAATAGAACCTAATAATAAATAGTAAATAAAATAAATTTAAAGTAAAAGAATAAAAAATAAAATTATGATATATCTATCAAAGTAGTAATAATATAGAGGGGAATGGATCAGTGCCACCTGGGAAATATCAGTGGATGTTGCTTCATCTAGTGGGGCGTAATTGGGGCCATGAAGTCAGCAGAAGGCGAGTTTTTGTTTGCAAAACAAGGCCTGGATCAGTGATAAATGGGTGATGTCTCAGCTGGTTAAGTGTTATCCGGGCCAGGCCAGGAGCTGATGTTTGGTATTTCATAATTCCTCTCGTCTTTGAGATTCTTGTTCCATCAAGAAGTTGGCACATATGGAGCATTTAAGTTAAGGTTGAGTTGGTTAAGTCCACTGGTGGAAGGATTTGTGTGGTGGAAGCTAGAGTAGGGTTATAGGTGATAATAGGAGGTGGAATACAAGTGGTTTTGGGATTACAGATTTTCAAATATATTTGTAAGATCATGTATATAAGACCTAAAACAGGCCAAAATCATATTTTTTGTTTAATTTACAATATTTTTTGGTGTAATGAAATTTAAAATAATAATACGCGATGCAATAAAATAATTAATTGACATATAAATTTGCTTTACGTATTATTGTTTTTATTTATTTTTAAAATTTAATCTGAGGTTTAAAGGTTCTTGTTAATATAAAAATAAAACTCTGGCTAAAGGAAAATCAGATTTTACAAAATTCACTCTCATTTTATTTAAATACTCTACAATAATTTCAATTTTCAACTAATTTATTATTTACCTTAATATTTAATTCTAGAATGGCCAGATTTACTAGTTTGTATACATTATTCTGCTTGTTGGTTCAATTTAATTTGGTTTGCCATGCTCATTATTGAATTAGTGGAATCATTATGCGAGTGATAGATGGTGGTAATAAATTAGAATTTCAAAAATCTGGCCCAATAGAGTTTTTAAATAAGTTGGGAAATGCAATAACTAATAACTATAAATAAAAGTTTAGATTGGAGGAAATTGGAATATGAGCTCATTTCAGTGAAATCTCATTTCGCTGGTTTAATTTGAACAAAATGAAATTTAATAAATGGAAGGACTTTGAAAATTTCAGGGATGTTTTTTGTCACAAGGAATATAATTTTAAAAAAATATACACACATATTTTGATATTGTATTTTAGTTGTAAGAAAATACAAATGGTTGAAGTGCTGAAAAAGTGAAAGTAAAATCAAAACTGAATTGAAATAAAATTTAAATCGGAGCGGACCCGAATGTTGTGATATTAGACATTTAAATTTGAAAAAAAGAGCGGCAAATGACTAGTGGAAAGAGTGGGGAAGATGAGAAAAGGAGGGAAAGTTCAGTAGTTGTGCTGCTATGATATAAGGAGGAAGCTTAGTGTTAGTCATTCAGTGAAAGCATGAGGCAAAGTATTGAATTTGAAGAAAAATGAACAATTTTTATTTGATAGCGAAAAAGAATGTGGAAGAACATTGTTAGGAAGAATAATTTTATCCAGAGAAGGATTGAATAGATAGAAGTGGATATTACTGACAGCATGGCAAACCAAATTAAATGAACCAACAAGAAAAATAATGTATACAAACTAGTAAATCTGGCCATGCTAGAATTAAATATTAAGGTAAATAATAAAATTAGTAGAAAATTGAAATTATTGTAGAGAATTTAAATAAAATGAGAGTGAATTTTGTAAAATCTGATTTTCTTTTAGCGAGTTTTCTTTTTATATTAACAAGAACCTATAAACCTCAGATTAAATTTTAAAAATAAATAAAAACATAATAATACGTAAAGAAAATTTATAATATGTCAATTAACTATTTTATTCCATCGTGTATTATTATTATTTCAGATTTCATTACACCAAAAAATGTTGTAAGTTTATTAAACAAAAAAATAATTTTGGCCTGTTTTAGGTGTTATATACATGATCTTACATACCTTGGGTTTTGACTGCAAGAAAATCCGTTAAACTTAGTTGCAGAGACTTTAGAACTAAAAATTATTGCTTTTAATGTCAACTCGCTAGTGTGAAGTTAAATAATCATTGGTTTATGAGAAACCATAGTTACAGGGTCAGGATACATATCTGCGACTTTTTAATTTTCATTCCGAAACATTCTAATTTAAAATCATATATTTACAAAAAAACAAAAACATAAATTGTAAAATGTCTTTGTCGCAAATCGCAAGGTTTTAACAACATTGGCCAATTATAAGCTCAGAAGGATAAGAAGTATTAAATCTTGATGTACAGAATATTTAATGAGCTGTGAGAAATATTTATAAAAATAAATCATTAAAACTATCAAAACAAAACTATGTTCGAACTTTTTCTCACAGCTTGGCGGATATATTTTGCATGTATGTCAGTTTGATAGAAAATCGGGGATGCTTTTTTGTTACCAATTAGGATATTCATAAGAACAATATTTCTATCTGTATTGCATTTTTTCACTTTAACTTTGGACAATTAGTGAAAAGTTTCGGCATTGTAATTGATAAATAGTTCATTTTTACCAGAACCCATTTCAAAAGTCAGAAGTAATTTACAAAATAACAAAATCAAACCGGCGAGTGTCAAGAAAGAGATAAAATGAGTAAACCTGTGGTCTTTGACCTTTGCTGGTGGCCTAGTCGGCGGGCAGCTTTATTCGTATTGATCTGACTCCATAAGATCGCCCCGACAGTGCACTATGTTCCGGAGAAGAGGAACAGGGTTGGTATTATAGGTAGTTTATGTGGTCTTAGAATGACAACGAATTCACACTGGGTGTCTAAGGGTAGGCGAAAGTCGTCCGGATCTTAACGGCGAGTGTGAACCGGAGAAAGGCAGACTGGATCGCTGGGGGAGACGCTACTAGTGTGTCATTCCCATGGATGTGCAGAGAGAGAGAGAGAGAGAGCAGTGTTTTTCAGGTGCCAGGTTCCCTAAGTCAAATTTCTCTCCCCCCCCCTTAAAAATGACAAAATGATTATTTTCATTATAGACCCTCACTCGAATCTATTTACATTGCAGTTTCATATTTGCTGTAGCATTGCTACATTATATACAAGGTCTGAATTACATATAAAATTATATAATTTAATACAAGTATATTGATACACATTATACTTGACTTCTTTTGATAAGAATCTATAAGGCGATGGGCTGTGACAAAACCCCAAATCTGGGCCTTATATAAGCAGGTCAGAGGTAGGGGTAGCCACACCCTGCCCCCTAGTGTCCTTCAGCTGTTTCCTGCACTACTTTCCCCCTCTCTTAGCTGGCGCCCTTAGAAGGTTTTTATTATTAAAACATGGAAACATAGGTGGATATTTTCTGGGCTGAGAAGAGGGGAACTTCTTTCTATTTATTCATGGGGAAGAAGTTGACACAATGACCATTCAGAAAAAATTCTAAACATCTTTTGTTCAAGGTATTTCTCCATACTCCCACTCAGAGAGTTAGAACTGGGAAACTGGAAATTCGGCTAATGGATCCCGGAATAATAATAATTATATTATTGAACTCTAGATATATAAAACACTATTTATTTATTTGGTTTGATTTATATTTTATTTTAAGCAAGAACCATTTATTCAATTACTTCAGTATGTGTATATTATTTTAATAGTCAGAGGTTATTTGTAAGTTTTACTCGTCATCGAGGAACATTTTAAATATCTAATAATTTTCAAGTGGAGGCCTGGAAACTGTATAGAGATGAAAGACCCGAGGAGTGCCTGGAGGCAGTGCAGTATTTCCTGTACCATGCGATTAAAGCAAAAGCAGTGCTTGAAATGAGAGGAACATGGCCAACGTCCCACTGCCATTGTGGGCTTTAGAGAACCAGGTGACAGTAACTACCAAAGCTAATAACTTTCAAATGTTCCAGCCGCTGTTCGAGTACAGCAGGGATCTCCGCGGCCGAAAGACTCCGCTGAGATACCTTATAGCCATACTCTGTACTTCGAGGAACTTGTTATTTGTACAGAGCCGGGCGGCAATGATGGGCATCATTGGGAACCAGGTCCCATCTCTCTCCCTGGCTAAAGGACCATCCAGGAAACTCCTTATTGAGGAGATGGTCCAGATTGAAGACCTGTATCTACCCATGACTTGGTTAACATTTCTCTAACTGAAAAGTATGAATTGTGAAATGTTAGCAGCATGTATTCCACCAAAATTCTCAGTATGATCATGCTGTTCATGTGTAAATATTTGTGCATAGCATAGATATGTGGGTTTTTTTTAAATAAAAACATATTTGCTATAATATTTTATTTTTATTAAATCGAACCTCATACAGGTAGGTGTAGAAAAATTGTCTTTACTTTTTCCACTTTTTTATGGATATTATCGGTGTTAATGCGACGTCAACGCTCATTGAAACGTACAATCACTTTATTATCTTTAAATTAGAATGAAAAAAATTTTGTGGTGTGCATTACGTAAAAGTAAATACAAAAAGAAAGTAAAAAATACCAAGGAAGGGAATTATTATTATGGTAAATAGGTAGGTTAATGGACCATTGCAATTGCGTCATTCTTTTCGGTATGGTGCGCCATTATATGTGTCTTTAAATTAATAACTTGTACTATTATGTAGCAGCAGTGAGGACATTGTTAGGGCTTGTCTTCGGCATGGTGTGCCATTATATGTTTCTTTAAATTAGTAGCTCTTACTGCTTTGTACCTGCAGTGAGGACATTGATGGGGCTTTTCTCCAGTATGATGTTCCATTATATGTTTCTTTAAACTAGTAGCTCCTACTGCTTTGTAGCTGCAGTGTTGACATTTATGGGGCTTCTCTTCAGTATGGCGTGCCATGACATGATTCTTTAAAGTATGAGCATCTACTGTTTTGTAGCTGCAGTGAGGACATTGATAGGGCTTTTCTCCAGTATGGTGTGCCATTATATGTGTATTTAAATGATGAACTTGTACTGCTTTGTAGCTGCTGTGAGGACATTTATGGGGCTTTTCTCCAGTATGGAGTGCCATTATATGTTTCTTTAAATTAATAGCTTGTACTGTTATGTAGCAGCAGTGAGGACATTGTTAGGGCTTGTCTTCGGTATGGTGTGCCATTATATGTTTCTTTAAATAAGTAGCTCGTACTGCTTTGTAGCTGCAGTGTAGACATTTATAGGGCTTCTCTACAGTATGGTGTGCCATGAAATGATTCTTTAAAGTAGTAGCATCTACTGTTTTGTAGCTGCAGTGAGAACATTTATGGGGCTTCTCTTCAGTATGGTGTGCCATGATATGATATTTTAAACTAACAGCTTGTACTGCTTTGTAGCTGCAGTGAGGACATTGATAGGGCTTGTCTTCAGTATGGTGTGCCATTATATGTGTCTTTAAATGATGAACTTGCACTGCTTTGTAGCTGCAGTGAGGACATTGATGGGGCTTTTCTCCAGTATGGTGTGCCATTATATGTTTCTTTAAATTAGTAGCTCGTACAGCTTTGTAGCTGCAGTGTTGACATTTATGAGGCTTCTCTTCAGTATGGTGTGCCATTATATGCCTCTTCAAATTATTAACTTGTACTGCTTTGTACCTGCAGTGAGGACATTGATGGGGCTTTTCTCCAGTATGGTGTGCCATTATATGTTTCTTTAAATAAGTAGCTCGTACTGCTTTGTAGCTGCAGTGTAGACATTGATGGGGCTTTTCTCCAGTATGGTGTGAGATGACATGATTCTTTAAAGTACGAGAAACTACTGCTTTGTAGCTGCAGTGAGGACATTGATGGGGCTTTTCTCCTGTATGGTGTGCCATTATATGTGTCTTTAAATTAGTAGCACGTACTGCTTTGTAGCTGCAGTGCTGACATTGATGGGGCTTCTCTTTAGTATGGTGTGCCATGACATGATTCTTTAAAGTATGAGCATCTACTGTTTTGTAGCTGCAGTGAGGACATTGATGGGGCTTCTCTCCAGTATGGTGTGCCATGATATGATTTTTTAACCTACCAGCTTGTACTGCTTTGTAGCTGCAGTGAGGACATTGATGGGGCTTTTCTCCAGTATGGTGTGCCATGACATGATTCTTTAAATTACCAGCATGTACTGTTTTGTAGCTGCCATAAGGACATTGATGGGGCTTTTCTTCAGTATGGTGTGCCATTATATGTTTCTTTAAATTAGTAGCTCGTACTGCTTTGTAGCTGCAGTGTTGACATTTATGGGGCTTCTCTTCAGTATGGTGTGCCATTATATGCCTCTTCAAATTATGAACTTCTACTGCTTTGTAGCTGCAGTGAGGACATTGATGGGGCTTTTCTCCTGTATGGTGTGCCATTATATGTGCCTTTAAACTACCAGCTCGTACTGCTTTGTAGCTGCAATGTTGACATTGATGGGGCTTCTCTTTAGTATGGTGTGCCATCAGATGATTCTTTAAAGTAAGAGCATCTACTGTTTTGTAGCTGCAGTGAGGACATTGATGGGGCTTTTCTCCAGTATGGTGTGACATGACATGATTCTTTAAAGTATGAGAATCTACTGCTTTGTAGCTGCAGTGAGGACATTGATGGGGCTTTTCTCCTGTATGGTGTGCCATTATATGTGTCTTTAAATTAGTAGCACCTACTGCTTCGTAGCTGCAGTGCTGACATTGATGGGGCTTCTCTTTAGTATGGTGTGCCATGACATGATTCTTTAAAGTATGAGCATCTACTGTTTTGTAGCTTCCATAAGGACATTGATAGGGCTTTTCTACAGTATGGTGTGCTATTATGTCATTCTCTAAAATGACTCCTACTTTACCATCACATGACATTATATGTGTCTTTAAAGTATTTTCATGAACTTCACCTGAAACAAACATTAGAAAAATGTTACTTCTGGCCAGTAAAGAATTAGTTAAAAGTATTTCTTAAATTTCTTCTGGTTTTCATTTTTTATTCTTCATAGGTGCCATATTTTGTTGCTCTTTATATTTGTCCCACAATCCGTTGTCTTCTACAGTTCATTTGAGACAAAGCTGGCAATGAATATAAATAAGAAAGAAAACATGACACCATTCGAGAAACTAAAAAAAAAAAGAAAACCAATCATTACTGAATTCAAAAGTTAATAAATAGATTTTTTTTATTTATTTGATTTGGATTCCTCACAGTAACTATGATTATTTTTAATTATAGAAATGTAAATAGTGCAATAGAGATGTAAGATCCTATTCAGACTATATTTTCAGCTCAGCATTTGTTGAACATACAAAGAGAAAGCAGGAATACTTCAGGATATATTTAAAGGATCATTAATAATCAATAGATTTAAACAATAATGACCAATAACAATTAAGATTAAAAAAAAATTTAAGTTGAAATGATGATTAACGGTGGTGGTTTTAAGAGTTTAAATAGTTACTATTAATGACTACTATTTAGATAAAGAATTATGTTGAATTTATATCCCTCATTTCACTAATTAAAGAAATAAAAATATTTGGAAGTCAAATGATTACTGTAGTCTCCGCATTGTTGAGTATTAGATAGTAAATATGGTTTGAAGCCGACTTCATTCGAGTGTATCTCCTGACTTTAATTTATGATTACAAAATCTACTCTAAATAATAATTTGACATAAAATTATGAGGGCATTATATTAATAAAATAAGGAGACTATTATGCTGAGGAATATAAATTAGTATCTGCCGGCGTGTTATTCGGAAAGTGTGAAAGTTATAAACACCCTTTTCACACCGAGAGGACCGCTCCTTTTAGGCGACACAGACTGAGGGCTCGTCGGGACATTTGGTCTTGATATAACCCCATCAATGAAGACACTGATGTTTATTGTGAGCATAGATTTTAATATTAAGTCTATAAGTGAATGTAATCGTCTCTCATTTAAATTCATTATATTTTATCTCATTTGTGAATTTCAGTCTTATGAATAAAAACAAATCTTATTGTTAATTTGATTAATTAAATTCCTTCCATTCATCACCACGATAAATTACTTGATAATTTAACTTTGTAGTAGAATTAATTGGGGCAGGAATAAATCCAATCAATATTAAGCAATCTTATTTTTATTAAAACTTCAATGCCAATGATCAACATTCAGAGTTTGATAGAGTAATCAAATCTAGTAGTTTGAATAAATAAATGGCATCCCTAACTTAATTAAATAAAATATTTTAATAATTCGACTGGAGCATAGAGGCGTTACTATTCGAATAAGTGGCAGTTAAGGCCTGGGCACTGTCAGTCTTAATACCAAAACATCGGGATGTAAACATTCCGATTGCATGTGTATAAAATTAAGAACTACGAATAACGCAGTCTTATACTATCGTTTGCCCTATTTATTTCTATTACCTCTATCTCGATCTTATAGTAATAGTACATACATTGATATATGGTGGGTGATACATTGAATATATATTTTCCTACATTGGATATATTTTCATATATTATATATTGTGTTGTGATATTTTAAAATGATGATTTTTAATAGTGTTTGTTTAAATAACTCGAAATTAGCGAGCATTGAATAACGTAATAACGATCCATGATTCATTTTTGAAAGTATGAACGTTTTTATTGTCGTCATATTAATTATTAATAATTGAAATAAAAATAATATATTTAATATAAACATTTATTATATAAACTTCTAATTTAAGCAAAGTAATAAATATTCAAAACAACTGGCATTAAATAACGAGTTGAAAGTCAAGAAGGCAGCGGAGAGATGCAGATATATATACGAGCCGACCAAGGACCAAAACACTTTTTCGTTCATCAGAGGACAGAGCAGGTAGCAGACCAGGTCCAGGTAGCGACCCACGCTAAGGCTGTTGGGCATCAAAGAGAAGCGTCCCCAGACTTGCATCCGGCCATGAGACGTATAGAACCACGCGGCAGCTTAGAACAAGTATGCTGATCCGCGAACCACACGAAGATCATTCACAAGAAGCACTGGCCAGTATTAGTATAAAGTTACGAATAATTACAAGGTACCATTTTTAATGTTAGTCTTAATAGTATTCTTTATTACGTAGGTATTTTATTTTTGTATATCAATTTTAGTTATTCAATGTGTTTAAATAAAACCAATATTCCTTTTGCCAGAAGTTTCCTATAATTATTAACAGAACCCTGATATAACGTACAAGTTATAAATATAAAGTTTTTTTTTTAAATTATATGAAAGAATATATAATTAAAATATTATTAATAAATAGCAAATATTAGAATAATTGTTATGATATTTTGATGTTGTGATTTTTAAGATTAACTACAAATTAGCGAACGTACATGTACAATATACGACCCGTGGTTCGTGATTCATGAATGTTTGAACACTATTCGTTGCGTTGTATCTACCATTAATATTTATGATATAAATAATTTAATTTATTAAACTCAAAACAAGAAAAGTATAAATATCCGAAACAACTGGTAGTCCTATGCCAGTTATCAATGAAAGATCAATAAAGCAGCACAAAGGAGTAAAGACTGGGATCGCCACGGACTCGGGCTCATTCATCTTTGACCTGTGAGGAGACGAGTAAGCCCCAGGAGGGATGCTAGCCTAGGTAGTAACCCAAACTAAGGCAGGGCACTCTTTCACTGACGGCCCGACTCAGAAGACGCTATCCGAACCACGTTGCGGCCCACAACGGACGCTCACGACATATAAGACGCACCGTGTTACACCACAAGGAGGCTCAAGAAAAAGAAGAAAATCAACAAGGAAAAACCAGTCCGCGTATTAATTAAGGTACAATTTACCTTTAGTTTTTAATAATGTTATTTTATTTCGTACGTACTTATTTGAATATTAATTTAATGAATTTGTGTAAATAAACAATTATTCCTTTTGCCAGAATTATCCTATTTTTATTAACAGAACCTTAAAGATAAAGTAAAAGTTAAAGATAAAGCAAATGTAAATAAATTATATAAAAGAAATAATAAATATTATAATATTATGTTGGTATTTTTATATGCATTTTCCTACATAGGATATATTTAAATATATTATATATGTTGGTATTTTTTATATGTATACAGAATTAAACCTGAACTAAACGTTACATCATATGTTGAGAAATGCTTCAGTAATGCTTTGGTATACTCACCATCATCCAATATTAGTTCTTCTTCTTTGAAATGGATCAGACTACCTGCAAATAAGAATAAAATTGTCAACCAATTAAAGTATTTCTTATTCTTATTAATAAAACAAAAAAAATATATTAGTGACCAACCAGTCAAAAATGAAATATATTTTTAAACTTTTTTTTTCCTCTCCCCCTTCCTGAGGTGAACCTCAAAGGGGGTTTATATATTCTTAAACCATAGAATTAAATCTCTATGGAATTTCCCCTGAGAAACTGTATGTGTGTAATGTACTGTTCTTCCGGCTCCTTTCTCTCTTACTACCCATGGAGATATTGGGTCCATCTGACTCAAAAGAGTTGACTTCTTTAAGTCTGTAGCAATTAGCTCGGGTAGTCTTAAGTTGAGTTTGCCTTTCCCAGGCAATTCGAACCAGGGAGCATGAGTAGAGGGGGTTGACGAGAAGAATGTTGGGCCCGTGCGCATCTCTCTCCTCACTACCTCACCCGCAAACCCAAGGTAGACATAGTATACAATAATGTTTAAGGTCATTGCATGTTGACAAGTCGTTTGCCGACTCCTTTTTGGCCTTAAATGGATATCTGGTCTGTTATGTCATCATCAACAAGTAAACATTTCAGGTTGCATGTGATCGTCTAACAGAGAGGACCAAGATTCAGTGATGAATATAAGGTCATCAACGTTCATTGAACATAACTTGTTGTACCAGTTCAGCTTTTCTGCAAAGTCTGGAGGTACTCTGTACGCCACCATTTCAAGAAATTTTGAATGATATTGGAAGAATTGTCTTTAGAAAACTGTCTAAACTTTACTGATAGTGAACTCTAATATTGTCACTCATTTCTAAATTATAAATAAAATGATTAAAATTGTTGCTCTTTTATCTGTCATTAACTGTGTGATGCTTCACCAGAAATAAATGTGATAAAAATAATAATGGTTTTTTGGCAACTAAGACCATTGTATCTACTAGAAATATCAATTTTAATTATGACATTATGAACAAATATTGAAAATTAACATAACTACTTAAGTAATCCAACATAATGTTTCAAATAAAAGCACTGTATATTTTAAAGATGGACCAGGTCAGAATGTTCGCATGGCTTAAAGTGTATTTAACTTGCCATTAAGTATGCACTAAACTTCATCATAACCAATAAAAATTAATTCCAGACCCAAAGCAAGGAATGATGTCAGCCTATTTTAACTTATAAATAATGAAGTGAATTGTCTTAAAAGATAGTAAAGAATGGTTCATGAGAACCAAGATTCGGTGATGAATAAAAATTCATCAATGTTAAGTGAACATGGCTTGTTCTTCAGCTTTTCTGCCAAGTATGTCTGGAGACACTCTGTATACCCCCTTTTCTAGAAAATGCGAATGATATTGCCAACGAGATTGGCAGAGTTGCAAATTCCCTATTTAACTATAAGCAGCAGTTACTCCCACCTACAGTTATTAGGAAGAATTGTCTTTGAAAAACTGTCTAAACTTTACTGATAGTGAACTCTAATATCGTCATTCTTTCTAAATTATAAAATGATTAAAATTTTTGCTATTAAAAACTCTTTTATCTGTCATCAACTGTGTGATATTTCACCAGAAATAAATGTGATAACAATAATAATCGTTTTTCGGCAACTAAGAACATTGTATCTCCCAGAAATTCAAATTTGGATTATGACATTATGAACAAATATTGATAATTAATAAAACTACTTCAGTATAATCAATAAAAATTAATGCCAGACCCAAAGCAAGGAATGATGTCAGCCTATTTTGGGTCGCTGGACATACCAGATATAGATTGCAATGAGAGAGCAGATGAATTGCCTAGGCAAGGAGTGAACTCATCATTTGTTCATCCTAAGTCTGCCTAGATTCAAATTTGCCTCCATGTAGGAACAGTGGATATGGGCCAGGAGAAATAATGGATAAGCAATAGTCCAACAATGTCGGCTGTGGACAAACAAGCCCTCCAAGGTAAACAACTCATCGTTAACAACCTGCAGCTGGCAATACATTAGCCTTACAATAGGCGTTTTCACCAAGAACTGCAGATAAAGCCAACACCTATTGTTAATAGGTATTTCTGAGCTCAAATAGTCTTCTCAATGGAGAAGGAAAACTACCAATTCTTAGAAGTATACAAAACACTTACCAAACTAAGTTTTTACATCGCAGGGTGCGATAGGATTCCATTAGGAGAACATAACTCCATCAAATAGAGATCATAACTAGATTTTCTAAAGAGCTCAAGGAGGTATGTAAATATGTGGCAAGGAAATATTTATATAGCTTAAGGGCAGACAAAAAGGAAACATGGGTCTGGTTGCCAGGCCAATAAAAGCTACATAGGTTCCTCTCCATCTAATTATCTAATAGCAAACTCCCATCCCAGCTGATAAAATGAAGCACCAATAGCACATGTTACATGCACCTTTCAAAAACATAATGGCCATTGATATTACTTAAGGAAGGAAAATAATAGCTCTTGTAGGAGATTTTAGACAAATTTTGCCGGAAATTGCATCAAGTATTCTCCTCTTTCTTCCGACTTTGTAGATTATCTAGAAATTGATAATGGAGAGTATCCCTCAATAACTGATGGACTTTCTGATGGTACAGCTTTTATTGATATACCATCTTCTAAAATCAGAAGATAATTAAGAAAATGACATTCTTTAGTTTTCTAAATTGTTTAAAAAAGGTAAATTTTGATTAATAGTTTCCCTCCACACAAACCCACCACCAAAACTGGTACTATTGTTATGCTACTAAGAAGCATAAGTGTTGCCTAGGTACTTTTAAATAGAAGAGTATTAAATATGTATGACAAGGTCCCAGATTGGCGAATAATTACTTGTAAAAAGAATATGCCAAAAAACATTAATTTCTAAAATCGATTTTTCACTCCAGAATATCAGTTCCTCATTACTTCCAGACTACCATCAAACCGCAACTAATATGACAAAGTACCAAAACTATAAAATTAATATTAAAAGAAATACTGTAAACCAGTCAAAGTATAAAAATCTTTCCTTAAAACTCCTAGGGATTAACAAGACCGGAATTTCACAGGGGTACAGCTAGTATGTGCTTTATGTAAGATAATTTAAAAATTTTTTGCATACAATAAATGCCTCAACTCTATAACCTACTTAATAAACTCAAACTAAACTTTAAAAAAACAAACTTACAGTCCAATTCTTCTTTGATTTCTTGCTTGATGACCATAGAAGATTCTATGACATCTGTAAATAAAACAATCAAATTTATTGGAAATTTGACTAGAATAAACATTCTATATTTATATTAACACAGGAGTTAAGACATAGTAGTTACAATACCTGTAGTATCCATCGTAATAAATGTAATCCAAAAACAGACTTGAAATAACAACTACAATGAAATAACAACTGTTGCTAAATTAATCTAGTGTCGTCCGTGAAGGAGCGTCACAAGCGGCTGCCAAAGAACTATTTCATCTTTCATGTTTTAGTACTTGCTTTAAATGTATTTACATAGCCCTTGTTCATATACTCTTTACAATATCAGTTCTCAGAATTTTAATTTTGCTATAACTGTTTAATCCCCTCCAAAGTCTGATATTGATATTGTATATAAAATAATTGTTGTAAAATACAGTAACATTTCTGGAGTAGAAATGTCTAGATTAAGATGTGTGCTCAATCTCAGCTCAATACCAGAGCTATCAATCTAAGTCATAGCACAACATAGTAATAGACATTTGCACGTATTCATTAATGAGAGATACTTCAGTATTGCTTTAGTGTACTCACCGTCATCCGTAATTAGCTCTTCTTCTTTACAGTGGATTGGATCACCTGCTTATAAGAGTAAGATATCAATAACTGATAAATAATGAAGTGAACAGTCTTAAAATAGTTAAAAACATTTATTATAACATTATTGTTACATTAAGATGTGTGCTCCATATCAGCTCAATACCAGAGCTATCAATCTATGTCATCGAACAACATAGTAATAGACATTTGCACGTATTCATTAGTGAGAGATACTTCAGTATTGCTTTAGTGTACTCACCGTCATCCATAATTAGCTCTTCTTCTTTACAGTGGATTGGATCACCTGCTTATAAGAGTAAAATATCAATAACTTATAAATAATGAAGTGAACTGTCTTAATATAGTTAAAAACATTTATTATAACATTATTGTTACATTAAGATGTGTGCTTTATCTCAGCTCAATACCTGAGCTATCAATCTAAGTCATCGAACAACATAGTAATAGACATTTGCACCTATTCATTAATGAGAGATACTTCAGTATTGCTTTAGTGTACTCACCCTCATCCGTAATTATCTCTTCTTCTTTACAGTGGATTGGATCACCTGCTTATAACAGTAAGATATCAATAACTTATAAATAATGAATTGAAGGGTCTTAAAAGATAGTTAAAAATGTTGATTAAAGCATTAATGAATAATGAAATATTATGATGTTAGTTACTAATGCAATTCCAGAGTTATGTTTGAGTGATCTCACAACATAGTAAGATATCAATAACTTATAAATAATGAATTGAAGGGTCTTAAAAGATAGTTAAAAATGTTGATTAAAGCATTAATGAATAATGAAATATTATGATGTTAGTTACTAATGCAATTCCAGAGTTATGTTTGAGTGATCTCACAACATAGTAAGATATCAATAACTTATAAATAATGAATTGAAGGGTCTTAAAAGATAGTTAAAAATGTTGATTAAAGCATTAATGAATAATGAAATATTATGATGTTAGTTACTAATGCAATTCCAGAGTTATGTTTGAGTGATCTCACAACATAGTAAGATATCAATAACTTATAAATAATGAATTGAAGGGTCTTAAAAGATAGTTAAAAATGTTGATTAAAGCATTAATGAATAATGAAATATTATGATGTTAGTTACTATGCAATTCCAGAGTTATGTTTGAGTGATCTCACAACATAGTAAGATATCAATAACTTATAAATAATGAATTGAAGGGTCTTAAAAGATAGTTAAAAATGTTGATTAAAGCATTAATGAATAATGAAATATTATGATGTTAGTTACTATGCAATTCCAGAGTTATGTTTGAGTGATCTCACAACATAGTAAGATATCAATAACTTATAAATAATGAATTGAAGGGTCTTAAAAGATAGTTAAAAATGTTGATTAAAGCATTAATGAATAATGAAATATTATGATGTTAGTTACTATGCAATTCCAGAGTTATGTTTGAGTGATCTCACAACATAGTAAGATATCAATAACTTATAAATAATGAATTGAAGGGTCTTAAAAGATAGTTAAAAATGTTGATTAAAGCATTAATGAATAATGAAATATTATGATGTTAGTTACTATGCAATTCCAGAGTTATGTTTGAGTGATCTCACAACATAGTAAGATATCAATAACTTATAAATAATGAATTGAAGGGTCTTAAAAGATAGTTAAAAATGTTGATTAAAGCATTAATGAATAATGAAATATTATGATGTTAGTTACTATGCAATTCCAGAGTTATGTTTGAGTGATCTCACAACATGATAGTAGACATTTTTACATATTTATATAAGGAGAGATGTTTCAGTAATGCTTTAGTGTACTCACCATCGTCCAATATTAGTTCTTCTTCTTCTTTAAAATGGATTATAGTACCTGCAAATCAGAATGAATGAATTAAATTCCCAATTTAACCAATTACAGTGTTTCTTACATTCATTAATAAAATAAACAAAAAATATACAGGGCCTAATCAGTCAAAAATAAAATATATCTGAAACCATAACATAATCGTCTGTGGAATTTCTCCCGAGAAGCTGGTTGTTTTAGTATTCCGGCTTCTCTGTCTCCTAGGAGCTATTGGCTCCAACTGACTACTGACTTCAACTTGGACAATTTCTTTCTGGTCTTAAATGAACATCTGTTCTGTCGGATGATATTTCAAAAGCGAAAACCAAGATTCAGTGATGAATAAAGGGCCATCTATGTTAAGTGACCCTTGCTGTACCAGTTCGGCTTTTCTGCAAATTTTGGAGGTACTCTGTACGCCACCATTTCAAGTAATTTTTATTGATATTGCCAAAGAGATTGGCAGAGTGGAAAATTCCCTTTAGCAGCAGTTCCTGCCACTTCCTCGAATTAATCAATCTGCCCTCGATTCATTTGATCCCGTGAATTATTTCATAATAAGAAATGAATAAAGATTTCTACTTGGTTCTTCCCTATCTACAGTGCAAAGTTTAATCTCATTGCTATTAACTACAGTCCTCATTTCAATCTCTAATAACCCATAGCATACTCGATGAAATACAGTATTTACAGAATGAAATATGTTGGTACATAAATAAAAAAATAATAATAATTTTTAAATTGGGCATTAAAAAGTACAAGAATGAACCTCACCTGTTCCACTGCTGAACTGGCATCTTGACCCTCTCAAGAAAGTAGAGAGCATAATAAACCCATGAGGAAGGTGTGTAAATCCCATCTTCATTCCTGTATGACTTCTTCAATTTCTTTCGGAAATTCTTTCTTAGACTGCTTATTTTTTTTTTCACATCCTCCCTCTTGGCGGCTCCAAGCTTCATTTTCATTAAAAAGGTTTTGAGGAGGTCAACAGCTGAATTTCTCACTGCTTTCTTTGAATATGATGAGATGGTTGGATTCCACAGTTTTGGGAAGAACTCATCATACTGTTCTATGAAGTGGCAAAGGGCCCCTTCTTCCTCATTGGGACAAGGTGAGCAAATGATACCGTCATTAGTAAGGACTAAACTTCCTGAAATGGAGTTGGCCATTGTCATATTGGGGAGACGCTACTAGGTAAAGTTTTGATCACCCCAGGAGACCGTCTTCTGCAAGGAAGAGATCTATTTCAAGGAGGTGCTAGTTTTAGAGAGACAAAGGCAGATAATCCCACTAGGAAGATGTGGGGTTTGACAACCACGGACTAAAACATAGCAAGTTAGAAAAGAGAAGATGCGGAGGTAGTTGAATAAGAAAGCCATGGTTCGAATAGAGCAGCAAGCGCCCATGCAGAGAGAGAGAGAGAGAGAGAGAGAGAGAGCAGAGTTCAGTTCAGGAGCCAGTTTCCAAGAGTATGGGAAAAAAACCTTAATCTGGGCCTTATATAGGCAGGTCAAAGGCGGGGCTACACCTGTTACGCTCCCTAGTAGCAATGCCCAAAAAACTGCCCAAATCCAAAAATCAATATCGACAGCCAATCCAATTTTTCACATTCTACGGTCAATATTATTGACAATATGATAAAATATTATCCATATTATTAATAGTATAAGACCCGCTTTAGGAGAACTTAGCTCCATCAAATAGAAATCAATACTTGACTTTCTTAAGAGCTCAAGGAGGTATTTATATATAGTAATGTTATGTTGAAGTGATTTGAAAGAAGGATTATTATATGATATAAAACATCGCATAATATAAAATTAATTATAAAATGTTTAAATCCAAAACAAGTGAATGTAACAACAGGAAGTATGACAATAATTGAAACAGCTGAGAAAAATTCTGGGACAATGTTCTATAGTTATATAATCCTAAGAATATTGTAATCCTAATATTATACATAAGGGTAAAAGCCCCTTCTAGTGTATACCTGCCTCGGGAATTCATGGAAGTCACTGGTATTTCTTGTTATTTTTAAGTAAGCGACTGCATCCCTCCAAATTCCTGAAACAACCCTTCTCATATCCACAAATTTCTCAGCTTTAGTTCCAGTCCCCACAAGTTCACAGTTGTCTCCCAGACACTCATCCATTAACACCCGACCCAGTAGTATATAGTAACATAACTCATAATATTTGTATATACCAGTGTTTTGCTTGTACTTCATAATAAATCTTTTCTTTTAAAATACTCTCCTCTACAAAGATTATTTAACTTATATTAACTTTAAAAAACTTACAGTCAAATTCTTCTGTAATTTCTTGCTTGATGGCCTTAATAGACTCCTTCACGTCTGCTAACAAAACAATCAAATTCATTGCAAATTAGACCAGAATAATCATTCAATTCAGTATAATGAAAGAAAATGTATTAGAATTCATTTACAAATTTAGATATTTTCATTACTCTCTAACTAACCATTCTAAAGGAGTTAAATACAGAATAGTTATATTACCTGCTGAATCCATCGTAAATAAACTAAATATAATCCAAAATACAGACTTGAAATAAAAACTAACTACAATGGCACAACGGTTTGTACTAAATCTAGTGTCGTTCGTGAAGGTGGCGTCACAAGCGACCGCAAAGAACTATTTCATCTTACATTTTATAGTACTTGCCTCAAATGTATTTGAATAATGAAGTTAAATTCAATTCTAATAAGCGTGTATTCAATCATTTCTACGCCTAAATTACAACAAAATTGCTGAAAGACATTACAGTTTACAGACGTTTTTTTTATCATGTTGGTACACATGTCTCTGAAATACGTTGAAATTTGCAGCTGTTTTCAAAGTTTACTTTTTTAGTAGCAGTCCCTGAGGTTATACGTGTTTTGGTGTTCTCCGCGATTTTTAGTTTCGAAAAAAATGGATCATAGAATTCGTATTAAATTTTGTCAAAAAATAATAATAAAGTGTAGCAAAGTTTTTGAAATGTTGACAATGGCTTTTGGTGAATCTACCGTGGGTAAAGGAAGTGTTTATGATGTAACATGGGTATGACGTAGATCCCAAGGCGCAATTTTCGCAATGGAAGCGGCCTGAAGAGCAAGACCGAAACAAATTTGACAAGTTCGATCAAAAGTGAAGGTTCTTCTCACTGTTTCTTTCGATTTCAATGGCGTAGTGCATCATGAGTTCCTGCCAGAAGGTTGGACAGGTCAATAAAGTATATTACTTGGAAGTAATGCGCCGTTTACATGAAGAGTTCCGTCGAAAACGAGAGGAATTGTGGCAAAACAAATTCGTGGAAATTGCATCACGATAACGCTGCCACTCACACCTCACTGATTGTTCGTAATTTTGTTTTGCAAAAAACACTGTTTTGTTACCTCAGCCATCGTATTCACCGGACATGGCTCCCTATGACTTCTTTTTTGCTCCCGAAGTTGAAGAAAACATTGAAAGGACGACGTGTTTTGACAGCACGTGGACTGCCAACTGGACAGGCCATTACTTAACCAGTTAAGTCATTAATAGCAAATGACTATTAAACTGCGAACCAAGACAACTTATTTACAATATTCGTTATAACCTTCACTTATTAGTTTTAAGCTATATGTACAGTTAAATAAAAATACTCATAAATAAAATAAATGGTAGAGCGAGGAGCGCGGATGCTGCGACCCTGGTTAAAAGATACTATTTTAGATGAGTTAAATATCCCACATAACCAATTGGACATAACTGAAGATGACAACTTCGAGCTGTCAAAAGCTTCTTTTTTTTTATCATTTATTAAGAAATTATCAGTTGTGGAAAGAATAAAGCTGTTGGATAATTTTAATTTACGTAAATTTGTTTTTGTATATTTATATAAGATCTTCTTTTCCTTGTCTAGGGAATTTCATAATTAATTTTAATATTTACATTTTATAATTAATTAAATTATCATAAGACATAAAATTGTTATTCATTTGCATCCTGTTGCAACAGGCGAATATTTTACAGACGCGAGGTCAATTTCAGTTTGGAAAGCCCTCCTCACTTTCTGATAGGGCCAATAATCATTAATTTTTTTTAAATGAGTCATTTCGCGAGCTTTGCCGGGAGAAAGTTATATGTAGTTGCATATTGGTTTGTTTATAAGTTAAGGTTCGGACGTCGTAGGCAGCCAGCCTAATCCTTAAGTCATCGGGATGTAAACATCCCGAATGTATTTAGAGAGGCTTTAAAAGGCTCAAATAAAAACAGTCTTGTGACAACTCTCGTTCTGTAACTACATTCAACCTCTTCCCTTTTTCTTCTCGTTTTTCGGTGACGATCATTAACTGGTGCCGAAACCCGGAAGCGGAGTGGGTTCGAGTCATTAACGTGCGAGTTGGCTTTTGTTTTTTTTTCCTTCTCATTCACTTTCGTGTGATTTAATTAAAGTAGGTAATGGTGGACTTGCGCCCGGCAGCGTTTGAAGTTCCACAGTTACCTAAAGAAACCATGGCTGAAGCCCATGAAAACTCGCTGGCATGGATGAAGGTGTGGGCAGTGACGTCACAGGACATGAGGAAAATGATCTCAGACCTCGAAAAATTTTCTGGGGAACTAAGTGAGTTGAATCATTTTCTCAAAGGTGGGGATAGAATTATGGAGAGGATACAAGCCAAGATGGACGAAGGGTTACTCGACCCAGGTGACGCTAAGTCAATAAAGGCAGACCTGGTGTGCAGGGTGAAAAAGAAGGTGCTGAACCTGATACAGGCGGACGAGGAAACCCCATGGGAGATATTAAAGACGAGACTGAAAAAAGCATAAGGGGGGGGGACGATGGACCCCAGAGGAGGATATCTTCCAAATGTTTCGAGAAATGAAATCTCCGAGACAGAATAGTGGGCAGTATGCTGCAGTCCTGGTTGTCCGCTACAATAAAATAAATGAGAAAATGAGGGAGGCAACTAGCACCGATGAAGTAGAGGGCAGGATGGGGTTCCTTTCTATAATCTTAAAGGTACAATTAGCGAAGGAGACGGGAAGGAAGGAAGGGTTCCCTAATGAGCGATCGTTCCTCGAATGCGCCCAGGCGATGATAGATGCTAGCGCAAGAGAAGAAGAAGTAAAAATGAACGAAGATGACAACGATTAGAGCCAGATCCCATATAGGAGAAACAGGACCCCAAAAGCAGTGTGGAAGAGACAGAAAACGCCGTTTGCCGGTAGAGACAGGAGAGCGACAAGAGAGAGAAGATTGGGAGTGACGAGGCCTAGGTACGCACCTCAGAAAGAAGAAGGAAATGTCATGGCTGTGGAAAGACGGGCCATCTGGTAGCTCAGTGCCCTCGCACTAAGTGCTTTGAGTGTGGGGAAGAAGGACACATAGCAAGACAATGTCCATACTTGTTTCGTAGAAAGGAATTTCACAAAGTACACGTCGTGGAAGACATGCCGCGGGAATACCAGATAATAGTGGGGTGTGATTTACTGGGAACATTAGACGCGCGCATTGAAAACGAGGGTGAGAACTGGAGGATCAAAATAGGGCAGCGAACCTATCGAAGCCGGGGGGGGGGGGCGTAAGGGGCGAAACGGAGCAAATAGGAGCGGTTAAGAGAGTGAAGGTTTGGAGGGAGAGTCTGCGGAGCGAGTTTAGGGATATTTTTTTCACTGAAGGGGACACCCTAGGAGCAACGGGGAAAACGCTACATGAGATCCCGTTAAAAGTAGAGCGGGTGACGTATGTGAAGGAGAGGCGGTATCCGCAAGCGCTCAGACAACACATTAGAAAGGAGATCGAGGATCTCAAGCGCCAAGGTATTATCAAAGATAGCACGTCTCCGTATAATAGCTCTTTGTGGGCAGTAAAAAAGAAAAGCCGACCAGGAGAAAGTGAGGAAAAATACCGAGTCGTGGTGGATTTTCGGAAACTTAACGACAATACCCTGGACGAAAAATATCCAATACCGCGGTTCGAAGACATCCTAGACAGACTCAACGGTGCAAAAATTTTTAGCACATTAGACCTAAAAGCAGGGTACCATCAGATCAAGCTAGCTGCGCATGACCAACATAAAACGGCGTTCTCGTTTGAAAGAGGGCATTTTGAGTTCACGAGAATGCCGTTCGGTCTCAAAAATGCTCTTATAACCTTTCAGCGTCTCATGGACGAACTTCTGAGAGGAATGGACGAAAATATGTGCCAAATTTACATGGATGACCTGCTGATCTTCAGCCGAACGGAATCGGAACATATTCAACACCTCCGGAACGTATTTAAGAGATTAAGGGATTTTGGGTTGAAACTGTCAATAGACAAATCGTCACTGGGGCAGGAGCAGATTAGTTTTTTAGGGCACACAATCTCACAGGAAGGGGTTCAACCAGACTCGACGAAAGTAGAAGTGATCTAGAAAATGGAGGTGCCAAAAGACGTAAAAGGGATTCGGAGATTACTGGGCACGCTCAATTACTACCACCGTTTCGTGCCGGACATGGCAGAATATATGGTACCCATTAATAACTTATTACGGAAAGGAGCACGGATAATGATCACGCCGCTCATAGAGCAGAATATCCGCAAATGCTTGGCACGTTTGCAGGAGGCGCCGATTTTGGCTTTCCCTAACTTCGAGAAGGATTTCACGATCACCACCGACGCAAGCGACTACGCCTTGGGGGCAGTATTGTCCCAGGAAGGCGGGGACGGGGAAATGCCGGTGGCTTACGCGAGCAGACGCCTGACGGACACGGAGGCGCGGTACAGCGCTCTGGAACGAGAACTCCTCGGGATAGTGTGGGCCATTGGGCACTTCCGTCCGTATGTATTTGGCAGAAGGTTTCGAATACATACGGATCACCGACCTCTTCAATGGGTCGGAAAACTCAAAGAATCCTCCTCAAGGGCAACGAGGTGGAAGGAATTCTTAGCGCAATACAATCTGGATATCGTATATAAGCCAGGCAAAGACAACGTCGTGGCAGATTGGCTGTCGCGCGCTATTATGGTGAACGCCATAGAAGAAGGGGAAACATCGAGCGGTATGAGGCAGTTCATTGAGGAATGGACGCCTGGAGAAGCGGGCAGGAGCAGCACGCGGAATGATAGTGACAGGAGTGCGGATCCACCATCAGACGAGTCTATAGGGAAGAGACCGCGTGATATGGAGACGACGGATGAAATTATCAATGATAAGCGGAGGCAGATCATTTGGAAAACGGCCGGAGTCAGATCGCGACGATTTGGTCACCACCGGGAGTTCGAGGAGATCAAATTTGTCAGGCTCTCAAGGACGTGTCCAAACCTGCCAAAACACACCATTTATTCGTGGGCAACATGACTGTGTGGGAAAAAATTAAAAAGCTGTGGCAGAAAGAGCTGTTGGGGGTGGATCGCTCGTTCATTCGGGGTCTTTCCATGGTCCAAACCCTGCAAGACGAGAAGCAACAACGCGAGGTAACACTGGCGTATCACCAAGGGAAAACCAACCACCGCGGTGGGCAGGAGACGGCACAAGCACTACGAAGGCGCTATTTTTGGTGGGGGATGCAGCGGACTATTCAGGTGATAATCGGAGCATGCGAAGTTTGCAGGAAGACAAAATATGATAGACACCCCCCGCAGGGACTCCAGGAAGAATCACCCACGGCAGAAGCACCATTGACGGAGATTCAAGTGGACACCTTCACGTGGCGGGGTTTAATTGGGTCACAATCATCGACCCATTTAGCAAAGTGGCTATGGCCTACGCGGTAGGGGACAAGTCATCAGATTCCGTATTTCAAGCCCTCAACACATGGTTTCAATTCTACGGCATACAGGAGAGGATCTCGTCGGACGGGGGACGGGAGTTTGACAATGCAACCGTGAGAGCCGAAATGCAAAAACGGGATATGGCATGGCATTTTAATACCCCTGGGCATCCCAAGAGCAGGGGAACCATCGAAAGGTTACACAGCACCCTCAGCGACCACTTACGCGTGTACCAGGTGGATAAAGGCCTGTTGGCGAACGTAGCGATGCCCATGGCGGTGGCGGCATACAACCACTCGATACATGCCACGACGGGGTTAGCACCCTTCGAAATTTTGTTCGGATTACGAGTCAGAGCGAGGAACTGGCCAGAGACGGTGGCGGATGAGGGAATGGTGGCACAGCTCCATAACACCCACATGCAGTTTGGAAAGATGTGGTACAAAGTACGCGATAAGATTATGCGCGAAAAATCCAAGCGCGTGGCACGGGCAAATTTGAAGGTGCGGGATCGCATAGGAGCAATATCGATTGGGACCGTTGTGTACAGAAAAGTCGTGTCAAATCGTAGTAAGGAACTTGTTCGGTACGAGGGGCCCTTTAAGGTCATCATAATTCGGGAACATAATCTCGTGACCATCGAGAGCATGACCACCCCAAAGAAGAGGCGAACCGTTCACATTGAACAGTTGAAACTCCCACCACAGGGGGGAGGGTGTTGAATGTGCGTAAGATGGTCTGCCCTCGATCCGATACGGAGCAACTGATCCGGAATCATATACTTCACATGTGAAGCTCAGAGAGAGTTTTTGTTTTCATTATTAAATTGTGGATAAGTTCCATTTTTTTTTTTTTACCTGGCAGCCACCGGGTCAAGGGCGAATGTATTATGTTTTATTATTATTCTTGTTTTATTTCTGTATTATCTCTTTTCTTTGTGTTCTGTTGTTTTGTGTGGACTATGAATATATTAGTCCGTAAACGTGATGTAAGGGATTACAGGCTGTGTGCTGCATGCGCCAGACCTTGGAGTTTTCGAAGAGATATGCGTAAGCTGGCAGGGGGGAGTTAAGGTTCGGACGTCGTAGGCACCCAGCCTAATCCTTGTAAACATCCCGAATGTATTTAGAGAGGCTTTAAAAGGCTCAAATAAAAACAGTCTTGTGACAACTCTCGTTCAGTAACTACATTCAACCTCTTTCCTTTTTCTTCTCGTTTTTCGTTGACGATCGTTAACTTATATATGCTTATTCAAGCCTGGTTAGGCCTTTTTTTTTTAATATTGTGATTGGCACCTTCGTTTCCCCTGTATTTTATATTATAACTCAAGTTTTGCTGATTAATTTCTGAATAATAAGTGTATGTAACATCCACAATAAGTGGGGGTGGGGAGGGGAACTGAATTTCTTTTTATGTTGCATTTGCTGAAAGAAATCTCGTTTCTTCTTCATTAGAATCTAATAATAATTGTACTATTTTTCACTGAACAATTATAATGTTAATGCTCGCCTTTCTTATGTTTAGAGGAGGTAGTGGGAAACTGTGTATTTATATTTACAGCCCTATGTAGAGGCCAGCCATACATTAACGAGGTTTCCAATCCCTTATTTCTTAGGCAAATTAACATTTTTTTAAGATCAAATATCGATAAATGAATTGTCAAATGTGTAGTCACCCCACCCAAAATTTGATTGATTTATATTTTTTTTAAAATACACACTTTAGGTCCTTGAATGGCACCAGTATTATAAAATCATATCTTTAGCAAGGACTCGCAAAGAACTCAGCTAGCAAAGTGGCTTATATATAAAAAAAGAAGACTTTCTGGTTTTCCCAAAAAAACAACAACAATAAAACTTTAATAGCGGTATCAGCTGATTAAGTTAATTTTTACTAAATGGATTTTGATATTGTACTTTTTACGCATAACCTTTAGGAACCTTTGAATTATTTTCCCTTTAAAAAACCATCATAATAATTAACGGCTAAAGAAACAAGGGACTCAATGACTCGAACAAGGGACCTCTCCAGTATTTAGTGAGGGCTCTTATTTATTAAGGAGGTCTCGATATTGCCAGTAATTTTTTCTTCGGCTGTTAATAACTGACTTGGCAGTGTAAATATTATGGTGTGTGCAATGACCGTTAATGATAGAGGCAAGAATACGAGTATCGCAATATATGTCTTTTAAGCCACCTGTTGAAGCTAGATACATGAAATTCAACATACAAGTCCCGTTTGATGTTGGGTAAACATAAACGATGTGCCCAAGACTTTATGTGATAACTTGGTCCGAAAATATATGTAAAGAAAATGTATTTCTTTAATTTGAATTAGCGCGCCGCGCCAACGTAGATAATGCAGGCGTTGAAGAGAATGATACTAGCGTTATCAGCAGGGAGGTTACGTGAGTGTTAGGCAAGCAGTGAAAGCAAGCTAAACTTAATATTTGACTTTAATTATTTGTTATTATAAAACAAACAGAATCGACAGAAGAATAAACATTGAATGTCGTTTCTTTGTTTTACAGGTATGAATTTAGATTTTATTTGTAAATCCGTAAACTAATTATCAATTAAAAGAAAATAAACTTTGTTTTACAGAGCAACACAACCTTGTTTTTCTGTCATCCCTAAGAACCATTATATATATATATTTTACACATTCTCTAGGGTGAATGAAATGTCATTAATAAGGTCTCGTAGAGACATTTTTACTTTTGATAATAGTAATTTTAATATTTTAACCATTTTGTTGTGATAACATTTTGGAAACTATATATATGTTTATTACAATTAACCTCCAGTATTTTCAATATTTTTGAATAATCATATAATTTTTTGTTCTTATATTTACTAATAAATTAATCATCACAGTTTGCGTAATTTAAATCAAAACTTCAGGCATGTATTATATAAATAAAGTCTATCTTGTTTTGTAGCCACTACAATATTAAAATAAACTGGTTGTGTTGTAAATAAAATAAGAGTTCCGTGGGATGACATTTTATTGTATTATAATTCTTTTCCCATCCACTTGACTTAGCATCTAATTAGCATATGCTGATTCAGAGCTATGTCACATTTTTTAGCAATTCAAACAAAATACCTGGGATCATAAAGCTGTTTATTCAATTACTTCAGTATGTGTATATTATTTTAATAGTCAGAGGTTATTTGTAAGTTTTACTCGTCATCGAGGACAATCTCTCTCCCTCTTTGTAGCTGCAGTGTTGACACTTATGGGGCTTCTCTTCAGTATGGCATGCCATGATATGATTCTTTTAAGTAGGGGCATCTACTGTTTTGTAGCTGCAGTGAGGACATTGTTAGGGCTTATCTTCGGCATGGTGTGCCATTATATGTTTCTTTAAATAAGTAGCACGTACTGCTTTGTAGCTGCAGTGTTGACATTTATGGGGCTTCTCTTCAGTATGGTGTGTCATTATATGTGTCTTTAAACTAAAAGCTTGTACTGTTTTGTAGCTGCAGTGAGGACATTTATGGGGCTTCTCTTTAGTATGGTGTGCCATGACATGATTCTTTAAAGTATGAGCATCTACTGTTTTGTAGCTGCAGTGAGGACATTGATGGGGCTTCTCTCCAGTATGGTGTGCCATGATATGTGTCTTCAAATGACGAACTTGTACTGCTTTGTAGCTGCAGTGAGGACATTTATGGAGCTTTTCTCCAGTATGGTGTGCCATTATATGTTCCTTTAAATTAGTAGCTCGTACTGCTTTGTAGCTGCAGTGTTGACATTTATGGGGCTTCTCTTCAGTGTGGTGTGTCATTATATGTCTATTTAAATCAGTAGCTCTTACTGCTTTGTAGCTGCAGTGAGGACATTGATGGGGCTTTTCTCCTGTATGGTGTGCCATTATATGTGTCTTTAAATTAGGAGCATGTACTGATTTGTAGTTGCATTGCTGACATTGATGGGGCTTCTCTCCAGTATGGTGTGCCATTATATGTTTCTTTAAATTAGTAGCTTGTACTGCTTTGTAGCTGCAGTGTTGACACTTATGGGGCTTCTCTTCAGTATGGTGTGCCATTATATGTGCCTTTAAATTAGTAGCATGTACTGTTTTGTAGCTGCAGTGTTGACATTGATGGGGCTTCTCTCCAGTATGGCGTGCCATGACATGTTTCTTTAAAGTACCAGCTTGTGTTGCTTTGTAGCTGCAGTGAGGACATTGATGGGGCTTGTCTTCGGCATGGTGTGCCATTATATGTGTCTTTAAATATATAGGTTTTACTGCTTTGTAGCTGCAGTGTTGACATTTATGGGGCTTCTCTTCAGTATGGTGTGCCATGACATGACTCTTTAAATTAGGAGCATCTACTGTTTTGAAACTGCAGTGAGGACATTGATGGGGCTTCTCTTCAGTATGGCGTGCCATGACATGTTTCTTTAAAGTACCAGCTTGTGTTGCTTTGTAGCTGCAGTGAGGACATTGATGGGGCTTGTCTTTAGCATGGTGTGCCATTATGTCATTCTCTAAAATGACTCCTACTTTACCATCCCATGACATTATATGTGTCTTTAAAGTATTTTCATGAACTTCGCCTGAAACAAACATTAGAAAAATATTACTTCTGGCCAGTAAAGAATTATTTAAAAGTATTTCTTAAATTTCTTCTGGTTTTCATTTTTTATTCTTCATAGGTGCCATATTTTGTTGCTCTTTATATTTGTCCCACAATCCGTTGTCTTCTACAGTTCATTTGAGACAAAGCTGGCAATGAATATAAATAAGAAAGAAAACATGACACCATTCGAGAAGCTAAAAAAAACAGAAAACCAATTATTACTGAATTCAAAAGTTAATAAACAGATTTTTTTTATTTATTTGATTTGGATTCCTCACAGGAACTATGATTATTTTTAATTATAGAAATGTCACTAGTGTAATAGCAATAAAGCAATAAAGATGTAAGATCCTATTCAGACTATGTTTTCAGCTCAGCATTTGTTGAACATACAAAGAGAAAGCAGGAATACTTCAGGATATATTTAAAGGATCATTAATAATCAAAAGATTTAAACAATAATGACCAATAACAATTGAGATTAAAAAAAAATTTAAGTTGAAATGATGATTAACGGTGGCGGTTTTAAGAGTTTAAATAGTTACTATTAATGACTACTATTTAGATAAAGAATTATGTTGAATTTATATCCCTCATTTCACTAATTAAAGAAATAAAAATATTTGGAAGTCAAATGATTACTGTAGTCTCCGCATTGTTGAGTATTAGATAGTAAATATGGTATGAAGCCGACTTCATTCGAGTGTATCTCCTGACTTTAATTTATGATTACAAAATCTACTCTAAATAATAATTTGACATGAAATTATGAGGGCATTATATTAATAAAATAAGGAGACTATTATGCTGAGGAATATAAATTGGTATCTGTCGGCGTGTTATTCGGAAAGTGTGAAAGTTATAAACACCCTTTTCACACCGAGAGGACCGGACCGCTCCTTTTAGGCGACACAGACTGAGGACTCGGGACATTTGGTCTTGATATAACCCAATCAATGAAGACACTGATGTTTATTGTGAGCATAGATTTTAATATTAAGTCTATAAGTGAATGTAATCGTCTCTCATTTAAATTCATTATATTTGTGAATTTCAGTCTTATAAATAAAAACAAATCTTATTGTTAATTTGATTAATTAAATTCCTTCCATTCATCACCACGATAAATTACTTGATAATTTAACTTTGTATTAGAATTAATTGGGACAGGAATAAATCCAATCAATATTAAGCAATCTTATTTTTATTAAAACTTCAATGACAATGATCAACATTCAGAGTTTGATAGAGTAATCAAATCTAGTAGTTTGAATAAATAAATGGCATCCCTAACTTAATTGAATAAAATATTTTAATTATTCGACTGGAGCATAGAGGCGTTACTATTCGAATAAGTGGCAGTTAAGGCCTGGGCACTGTCAGTCTTAATACCAAAACATCGGGATGTAAACATTCCGATTGTATGTGTATAAGGTTAAGAGCTACGAATAACGCAGTCTTTTACTATCGTTTGCCCTATTTATTTCTATTACCTCTATCTCAATCTTATAGTAATAGTACATACATTGATATATGGTGAGTGATACATTGAATACATTAAAACTTCAATGCCAATGATCAACATTCAGAGTTTGATAGAGTAATCAAATCTAGTAGTTTGAATAAATAAATGGCATCCCTAACTTAATTGAATCCTACATTGGATATATTTTCATATATTATATATTGTTGTGATATTTTGATGTTGTGATTTTTCAGATTAACTACAAATTAGTGAGCGTACATGTACAATATACGACCCGTGGTTCACGATTCATGAATGTTTGTTCATTCATTCAGCAGCAGAAAGGAGTAAAGACTGGGATCGCCACGGACTCGGGCTCATTCATCTTTGACCTGGGAGGGGACACAAGCCCAGGTAGTAACCCACACTAAGGCAGGGCACTCTTTCACTGACGGCCCGACTCAGAAGACGCTATCCGAACCATGTTGCAGCCCACAACGGACGCTCACGACATATAAGATGCTATCCGCACCATGTTACGCCACAAGGATGTTCAAGAAAAAGAAGAAAATCAACAAGGAAAAACCAGTCCGCATATTAATTAAGGTACAATTTACCTTTAGTTTTTAATGATGTTATTTTATTTTGTACGTACTTATTTGAATATTAATCTAATGAATTTGTGTAAGTAAACAATTATTCCTTTTGCCAGAATTATCCTATTTTTATTAACAGAACCTTAAAGATAAAGTAAAAGTTAAAGACAAAGCAAATATAAATAAATTATATAAAAGAAATAATAAATATTATAATATTATGTTGGTATTTTTATATCCATTTTCCTACATAGGATATATTTAAATATATTATATATGTTGGTATTTTTTATATGTATACAGAATTAAACCTGAACTAAACGTTACATCATATGTTGAGAAATGCTTCAGTAATGCTTTGGTATACTCACCATCATCCAATATTAGTTCTTCTTCTTTGAAATGGATCAGACTACCTGCAAATAAGAATAAAATTGTCAACCAATTAAAGTATTTCTTATTCTTATTAATAAAACAAAAAAAATATATTAGTGACCAACCAGTCAAAAATGAAATATATTTTTAAACTTTTTTTTTCCCCTCCCCCTTCCTGAGGTGAACCTCAAAGGGGGTTTATATATTCTTAAACCATAGAATTAAATCTCTATGTAATTTCCCCTGAGAAACTGTATGTGTGTAATGTACTGTTCTTCCGGCTCCTTTCTCTCTTACTACCCATGGAGATATTGGGTCCATCTGACTCAAAAGAGTTGACTTCTTTAAGTCTGTAGCAATTAGCTCGGGTAGTCTTAAGTTGAGTTTGCCTTTCCCAGGCGATTCGAACCAGGGAGCATGAGTAGAGGGGGTTGACGAGAAGAATGTTGGGCCCGTGCGCATCTCTCTCCTCACTACCTCACCCGCAAACCCAAGGTAGACATAGTATACAATAATGTTTAAGGTCATTGCATGTTGACAAGTCGTTTGCCGACTCCTTTTTGGCCTTAAATGGATATCTGGTCTGTTATGTCATCATCAACAAGGAAACATTTCAGGTTGCATGTGATCGTCTAACAGAGAGCACCAAGATTCAGTGATGAATATAAGGTCATCAACGTTCATTGAACATAACTTGTTGTACCAGTTCAGCTTTTCTGCAAAGTCTGGAGGTACTCTGTACGCCACCATTTCAAGAAATTTTGAATGATATTGCCAACGAGATTAGCAGAGTTGCTAATTCCCTATTTAACCATAAGCAGCAGTTACTCCCACCTACAGTTATTAGGAAGAATTGTCTTTAGAAAACTGTCTAACCTTTACTGATAGTGAACTCTAATATTGTCACTCATTTCTAAATTATAAATAAAATGATTAAAATTTTTGCTCTTTTATCTGTCATTAACTGTGTGATGCTTCACCAGAAATAAATGTGATAAAAATAATAATGGTTTTTTGGCAACTAAGACCATTGTATCTACTAGAAATATCAATTTTAATTATGACATTATGAACAAATATTGAAAATTAACATAACTACTTAAGTAATCCAACATAATGTTACAAATAAAAGCACTGTATATTTTAAAGATGAACCAGGTCAGAATGTTCGCATGGCTTAAAGTGTATTTAACTTGCCATTAAGTATGCACTAAACTTCATCATAACCAATAAAAATTAATGCCAGACCCAAAGCAAGGAATGATGTCAGCCTATTTTAACTTATAAATAATGAAGTGAATTGTCTTAAAAGATAGTAAAGAATGGTTCATGAGAACCAAGATTCGGTGATGAATAAAAATTCATCAATGTTAAGTGAACATGGCTTGTTCTTCAGCTTTTCTGCCAAGTATGTCTGGAGACACTCTGTATACCCCCTTTTCTAGAAAATGCGAATGATATTGCCAACGAGATTGGCAGAGTTGCAAATTCCCTATTTAACTATAAGCAGCAGTTACTCCCACCTACAGTTATTAGGAAGAATTGTCTTTGAAAAACTGTCTAAACTTTACTGATAGTGAACTCTAATATCGTCATTCTTTCTAAATTATAAAATGATTAAAATTTTTGCTATTAAAAACTCTTTTATCTGTCATCAACTGTGTGATATTTCACCAGAAATAAATGTGATAACAATAATAATCGTTTTTCGGCAACTAAGAACATTGTATCTCCCAGAAATTCAAATTTGGATTATGACATTATGAACAAATATTGATAATTAATAAAACTACTTCAGTATAATCAATAAAAATTAATGCCAGACCCAAAGCAAGGAATGATGTCAGCCTATTTTGGGTCGCTGGACATACCAGATATAGATTGCAATGAGAGAACGGATGAATTGGCTAAGCAAGGAGTGAACTCATAATTTGTTCATTCTAAGTCTGCCTAGATACACATTTGCCTCGACGTAGGAACAGTGGATATGGGCCAGGAGAAATAATGGATAACAATGTTGGCTGTGGACAAACAAGCCCTCCAAGGTAAACAACTCATCGTTAATAGGTATTTCTGAACTCAAATAGTCTTCTCAATGGAGAAGGAAAACTACCAATTCTTAGGAGTATACAAAACATTTACCAAACTAAGTTTTTACATCGCAGGGTGCGATAGGATTCGATTAGGAGAACATAACTCCATCAAATAGAGATCATTACTAGGTTTCCTAAAGAGCTCAAGGAGGTATGTAAATATGTGGCAAGGAAATATTTATATAGCTTAAGGGCAGACAAAAAGGAAATATGGGTCTGGTTGCCAGGCCAATAAAAGCTACATAGGTTCCTATCCATCTAATTATCAAATAGCAAACTCCCAGCTGATAAAATGAAGCACCGATGGCACATGTTATATGCACCTTTCAAAAACATAATGGCCATTGATATTACTTAAGGAAGGAAAATAATAGCTCTTGTAGGAGATTTTAGACAAATTTTGCCGGAAATTGCATCAAGTATTCTCCTCTTTCCTCAGACTTTGCAGATTATCTAGAAATTGATAATGGAGAGTATCCCTCAATAACTGATGGACTTTCTGATGGTACAGCTTTTATTGATATACCATATTCTTTAGTCAGAAGATAATTAAGAAAATGGCATTCTTTAGTTTTCTAAATTGTTTAAAAAAGGTAAATTTTGATTAATAGTTTCCCTCCACACAAACCCACCACCAAAACTGGTACTATTGTTATGCTACTAAGAAGCATAAGTGTTGCCTAGGTACTTTTAAATGGAAGAGTATTAAATATGTATGACAAGGTCCCAGATTGGCGAATAATTACTTGTAAAAAGAATATGCCAAAAAACATTAATTTCTAAAATCGATTTTTCACTCCAGAATATCAGTTCCTCATTACTTCCAGACTACCATCAAACAAAAACTAATATGACAAAGTACCAAAACTCTAAAATTAATATTAAAAGAAATACTGTAAACCAGTCAAAGTATAAAAATCTTTCCTTAAAACTCCTAGGGATTAACAAGACCGGAATTTCACACGGGTACAGCTAGTATATGCTTTATGTAAGATTATTTAAAAATTTTTTGCATACAATAAATGCCTCAACTCTATAACCTACTTAATAAACTCAAACTAAACTTTAAAAAAACAAACTTACAGTCCAATTCTTCTTTGATTTCTTGCTTGATGACCATAGAAGATTCTATGACATCTGTAAATAAAACAATCAAATTTATTGGAAATTCAACTAGAATAAATGTTCTACAGTTATATTAAAAAAGCAGTTAAGACATAGTAGTTACAATACCTGTGGTATCCATCGTAATAAATGTAATCCAAAAACAGACTTGAAATAACAACTGTTGCTAAATGAATCTAGTGTCGTTCGTGAAGGAGCGTCACAAGCGCCTGCCAAAGAATTATTTCATCTTTCATGTTTTAGTACTTGCTTTAAATGTATTTACATAGCCCTTGTTCATATACTCTTTACAATATCAGTTCTCAGAATTTTAATTTTGCTATAACTGTTTAATCCCCTCCAAAGTCTGATATTGATATTGTATATAAAATAATTGTTGTAAAATACAGTAACATTTCTGGAGTAGAAATGTCTAGATTAAGATGTGTGCTCAATCTCAGCTCAATACCAGAGCTATCAATCTAAGTCATAGCACAACATAGTAATAGACATTTGCACGTATTCATTAATGAGAGATACTTCAGTATTGCTTTAGTGTACTCACCGTCATCCGTAATTAGCTCTTCTTCTTTTTTTATTTTTATGACAAGAACAGGCATAAAAGATATTTAAGGTAAAAATAAACACATTAACGAATTAGAAATGGCTCTTAATGACTATTATATGACTAAAGAAGACTATGGACACCTTCCACACACTAATGGTGATCCGACTAATTTGATAACATTCATTAAACCACTAGAAAAAATATATTCGACAGTATGTAACGAAACTATCACCAATAGTATACATAATGAACAAAGACTCATACACATAGCTCTTTCTAGACTCACTGGTGATGCGCAACAATTATGCATGTATGAAGATTTCTTATCAATAAACGACTTAAAATTACATATAATATATCACTTAAAGGATAGTCGGACAACATCACACCTACAGTATGAAATCTCTCAGATTCATATTTACAGAACACCCACCCTATAGACTTCATTAAAAGAATTATCCCACATCAAATTGTAATTCAGAACCGTATACTAATTGACACCTCTATACGTAATAAACAACAAGAAATATTATCACAAAAGGTACTAATTGTAGATCAGGTTCTTAGAAATTTACCATCAAGACTTATGGACGCACTCAACCATTTTATTATTAACAACCTGATACAAATGAAAAACGTTTTGTATAATAACTGTAGGATTATAATGGCAGATATGTATCCTCAAGGAAACACTAGCAACAGTCAACAAGAATACCAACCTAGACAAAACTTCAGGCATAACAATTATAGGAGAAATGACTATAATGGGAAAAAATATCAACCCCGACAGTACCAAAATAACTCTAGAAATAATTTTCAACGAAACAATAACTTTGAACATAGCAATAACTATCAGCAACGTTATGAACCCCGTCAGAACTTTAGAAATAATGAAGAACGACTTAACTTTCAAAGACCTGAACAAACATCATTCCCATCACAATTATTCAATCCACATTCATAAAACACCGTGTCGATGCAAACTGTTCGAAGTAACAAAGTGCAGCACTTAGACGAAACTCGCCCACTAGAACAAGAGAACGAAGCATTGAAACAGAAAGTTAAAGATTTGGAGGACAAACTTGAACATTTTTTTAGGACTAGGCAAACCACAACCGTCCCCCAACATCAACTAAAACTAGTGAAGGAAACTCCATCATTTACTGACTTACTCGGAGACAATTGGTTAATAGACACAGTGTCAGAAATTAACTACATACACCCATGTTCCGTACCTGTAGGAACTGAAATTAAGTCGGAAGATTTCATAGTGGTAACACCAGCAACAGCATCGCTACCAAGCGAAAAAGGCAATGGCTCAGACATTCTAAATTTGGCACCAAGATTGGGTTTGACCCGTGATCTATTAGTTAAGTTTAAAATTTACAACTTTAGTAGAAAATACAAAATATTATTAGGAATGGAAACAATGCAAACCCTAGAAACATAAATTAAATTGGGAACGAATAATGAAATTAAAATGAATAAAATAGACGTAATAATTAATAATGGTCAGATATTATATAATGAATTATATTTAATAAAGAATAAAAAAGAACTAGAAACTCTTGCAAGACATGAACAAATAACTAAAGATAATAAAATAAAATCATCACATGACTTAACCTCTGCAGAACTTGACGATATGGAAATAGAAGAAGCCATAGAAGACGAAATTAGTGTAGTAGCTACACAGCACTCCAAAGACTCTATTAACGAACAAATTTTTATAGCCCCTGACGACAAAGCAATAAATGGTGAAAACACCAAATTGTAATAACCAGAGGACATAAAATTTACCAAACCGTTTAATAAAAGAAGATATGACATTTCTTTCTATAATGAGGAAGAATTAGACCAAATATTAGGACAAATTATTCACCCAAAACATGTTTATGGAATTTATTGTGAATCGAAACTCAATGTAATGATTACTACTTGGTATGACGAACAATTCAATACTTTATCAAGAATCATACAGAAAAAATATCCTACTGTTAAGATAACAAGATAAAAAAAACCTGTACTAAATGTAACAGACAAACACGAACACAGATACAAACCTGTTATACCTTTTATTGACAAACGAAACAAAATAATAAAAGTACACACAGATAATGTAGTTAGAAAAAGAAAAAGCAAAAAGAGACATTTCATAGCACAAGAACAGAATGTTTCAGATGGAGAACAGATGGACATTGAAACTGACAGTGACACTCACAATAGCTGCTAATAATAATAATAATAAAATCATGGAAGTAATCAACGGTATAGATAGGACCCAATATGCTATGAACCTAACCGAACTTTACGAAACGGACTCATTCATTACATCATACAATTACCAAAGAAAGGACCAAAACTAAGTTCAATCTATATTTTACCTGCGCCTGTACGAAACGACAATAATGTAACAACCACTGTAGTACCAAACAATTTAACCGAATTAATGAATACATGATATGTATTTAATTCTGTACAATATACAAGAAACCTTTGTTGTAACTTTTAACTATATAAAATCCAACCCATTTTGTACATTATTTTAACATTAAGAATATTAGCAGTGATTGCATAAAAACTTAGATGAATGTATTACCACAAATATTGTGGCTCCTACTCCTTTCATTCATTCATTACGATTTTATAGATGTATATTTAACTTTTCATCTATCATATGTATTCATTGTAAGCAATAGTGCCTTACCTATATACTTACCCTTCTCTATTATTAAGTTAGATACTAAGGAAATCATTAATAACCCAAATTGAGAAAATTGTATTTAGGAAATAATGTATTGTCTATTGTTTACGCTGAACTACCCGTGGAGTATTATATACTTCCAAGTGATAATTCAAACACAGGTTGGTTCATTAGCATGAACTAGTGGACTGTAAATTAATGTAAATAAGAGTTGATGCCAATTCACAATACATTTATTCTAAAATTAAACAGAATATTATAAAAAAAAAAAAATTCATAAAAAAAAATGAGGAGCAAAATAAAATACCCAGGCCTGGTTAATAACAATAAAATTTGCCAATGTAAGACAGACTGGTTTCAAACAAAAAAACGTCTTTTATCCTCAACAACCAAAGGAATTAACCAAATTCTCGTCACTTTTAGTGTATATATGAAATAAGTGTATATTCACGCAGCGGAAAGTTGCAGTTCAAGTGCTCTCGCGGGTGCGGGCTGCAAACAAAACGTAGAGCTGTCGTCATCAGGTTGTGGCTCAAAAAAAAATCCAACCGCAGGGCGGCTATTCCAAGCTCCAAGGGGAACGTTGAAGATCATATAGGTATGATTTTGGCCAAATGGCCAATTAAGTCTGAGATCGGCACACCTTAACCCTTCAGACGTTACCTCAACACTGACGTAAATGGGCTTGGGCCCACAAGTTCCCCTACCAAAAGTCCAAAGTGCCACTGTCCTAGGTATGGAATTTTCCTTTAGGTATTTAACTTAGATTACAATTTAATCTTACGAAATATAATGAATAGAAATTACACAATCATATTTTACATGAACAATAAAAAAAAACGATTTTTATTAACAGTTTTTTACGTCAGTAACGAAAATAATAAATAATTAAATCTAACAAACAAATTAATTTTTTACTTCACTTTTCCAACAAAACAAAAACTTTATCTGGCCTTAACATACCGCCCACCAAATTTTCATTGAAAATTTCAAAGGTTAACATGAATTTATTGTGGCCATATTAGTTGGCCCCTGTTTGTGGTAGCAATGGTGCCAATTTGGAAACTGCCCGCGTGTACTCTCCTTTTGGAGTTTTAACTTTTACCACTCTAACTATCCCATCTTTCCCAGGATAGATTTCAATTATTCGACCGGTGGGCCAATTTTGCACTGATACGTTGGGTTCTTTTAGTAAAACTAATGTTCCAACAGTCAAATCTGGCTTTGAGGAAGTCCACTTCGTCCGTTGTTGTAGACTGTTTAGGTAGTCGTAACGCCATCTTGTCCAGATGTCTTGAATGCAACGCTGTACAATTTGCCACCTCGTTAATCTGTTTTCTGGTACGTCTGTCAAGTTAGGTGTAGGCAATGACAACAAGGGGGCCCCAATTAAAAAATGACCAGGTGACAGCACCTCATATTCACTAGGAGAGGAGGAAATGGGGTACAATGGTCGAGAGTTGAGGACGGCCTCAATTTTAGCCACAAGAGTACTCAGTTTTTCAGTTTGATCAAAAATCAGAGACTTGAGAGGTGAAATGACAATAGTTGTTCCTCTGCTCAGCACCGGTGGCAGCTGATATCACAAAGATTTACCTCCACCAGTCGGCATAAGTATAAAACAGTCGTAATTCAACATAGCAGCATTGATGGCTTCCATTTGGTTTGGACGAAATTTATGAAGTCCAAATTTTGTGCGGAATACCTTCATCATCTCAACTGAATGTGGATAATTTGTTAAATTGAATTCCTTGGTACTACTTTCAATAACATTTTCCATGCTACATTGTGTAGGCTCAAAGTCTTTCGGACTTTCGCTATAACTAAATGATGTATGAGAAATGTTAGCAGTTTTTGTAGGTTTAGAAAACACAGGGGTGTATTGAGTCATTAGTTCTTCATCTCTAGGAAATGACATATTCGATGCTTGAGGCGTTGAATTTAGAAATGACATATTCGATGCTTGTGGTGTTGTGGATAAATGTGGAGCCAAGTTTGCCTTAAGTTCATTTCTATTATTAACAATCGCCTGATCAACAGGTCTTGCAGGTACTTTGACTGGTAAAGCTCTATTTTCTTTATCGGAGAAATTTGAACTGAAACTATTCAAATTTTCAATATTTTGAGCACTAGGCCGCATCGGATTGGAATTTTCAGATGGCAATGGTTTTCTAGAGGCAGAATTTGCACCGCTTGAAACAGAAGGACTCGTGCTCATGAGCAGTTTTGAAGGTTGTTTTAATTTGAAACCTCCGACAGAAGGTGATTTAGTTTGTTTAACAAAACCATCTTGTGGCGCGTCCTCGAAATAACTATTTGATAGTTCTTCCCCACTTCTGCTGAAACTATATGGTGCTCTAATAATATCTGATTCTTGGGACATTTGACCGTTCAGGGGAAAATCCGAGTCTATACTATCAACAAGATTAACTGTACTAAGTTCAGAACGGACTGAATTCTTGTTTAATAAACAAGAATTCGAACCTTGAGGTAAAGCAAATGAATCCCTTTTGATCATATCATTATCCAAATAATCTTGCAAAACTGCTGAATATTCTTTTCGTTTAAGCGGATGATTATTAAAATCAAATTCCAAACGTTGAAATCTTTTTTGAGCCACGTTACGAGAATTGTTAAAATATATAGAACGTTCGTCCCTGAAGGGCAACTGTACAATATAGCGCCCACTTTCATCGCGAGAGTGTGTCTTCGAAAAGTGGGATTCACATTTAACGTCGTCAGGATTCTCCATACTGGTGTGTTCGAGTTCTTCGATTTTCCAAAATTTCTCTATAATAGAATTTAGGGACTCGTCTGTGGTCAATAGTACCCTTTGTGGTGAGTGTGAGTTATTATCAGGTAAGGATCCTAAGATTACTCCTCCAAATACTGTATTTAAAATATTGGGACAACTAGAGGCTTTGTTGAAATTGCTGAGAATATCCAGAAATAAATCTGCTCCTAAAAGGAAATCTATAGGACCTGGTTTCCAAAAGGAAGGGTCCGATAGATCCTCACAACTTAATTGTCTCCTAATTTGCTCAGAAATTGGCTGAGAAGGCATATTATTGCTTATTTGCTGAATAATTACAGCATTTGTTCTCAACTTTGGATTATCAGAGTTTAATGGAACCAAGATACAGTCTACTTGCTGAGACCCTCCAGCAATAGGGCTGCTTGCAAATCCACAGAGTCTGTGGGGGTTGTGAGAGGGGATCAATTTCAATTTTTTAGCACATGAAGCCGTAATAAATGAACGTTGTGCTCCACTGTCAATTACAATTCTTATTTGATGATAGTTACCTACATTGTCTTTTATTCGAGCCAAAGCAGTACCAAGTAAAACGTTTACCTTTCCATCTAGAGAAGTGGAAAAAACAGCACTTCTAGATGTATCAGTTGCAACCTGACAATGTTCCGAAACTGGATTCAAAGAATTATTTTTAAATTCTTCCTCAACAGGAAATGCAGGTATAACCGAGTTACCCCAGTGCAATAAGGAATGGTGTTTTTTATTACAGTGGCGACATAATTTATTTGACTGGCAATCAACATTTTTATGATTTTCAGAAAGGCAATTGGAACATACATTCAATGGCTTTAATTTATTAAAACGTTTATATGGACTAAGCTCCAAGAATTTAGGGCAACGATACAACACATGCTTTTCCCTACATAAGGGACAGGAGTGAGAAATTCGTTGTCCTGACGAGTAAAAAATTTGTTTCACCCCTTTAGGGTAAGTTTTATTGCTATTCCAATAACTGGACTCACTTGGGGTAGATAAAGCTTGAGATTGAAATGCAACACATTGCTGAGAAATTAGGTCAACTAGATCTTGGAAAGAAGGAAGTTCCTCCTTCACTGATTGTAAAGTCTCAAACCGCTCACGGGTTTTGGGGTCTAGCAGTCTTAGTGCAAAGGTAAGCAAAACAAACCCAGATTCATCCTCAATTTCTAAATGTTTGAATGCTGTTACACTCTCTAGCACAATCTCTGAAAATCGTTCCAAAGAAGTTAAATTACATTGTTGTAATGGCTTGAAAGTAAAAATTCTTGCAAGCAAATTGGTAGCTTGAATTCGTTTGTTGTCATACCGTTTCGTCAAACTGAGCCACGCTTGTGGATAATCAGGGGCAGTAATTGGAATGGATGCCACACATTGCAGGGCAGGGCCTTTTAAGGACGATTTGAGGTAATGAAACTTTTGAATAGGCGATAAGGATCGATTTTCATGAATTAATGAAACATAAGTGTCTTTGAATGAAGTCCACTTTGTCAGCTCACCGTGAAAGGAAGGAAGATTTATAGAGGGCAGTTTGAATAAGGGATTTTGGGTTTCCGTTGAAGATGAATTCAACGTTTGATCTAGTGTTGATTGTTCTCGGTCAAGTGATAACGCTTCATAAAAATGATTGCGAACCTCCTTTCTTATCCTGTCATACTCAGTGCAATCTTTGTCTAGTAATTTAGCATATCGTTTCACATCTGTGACAGTTTTGTTAAACTTTTGGAAAGTAGCGTCTAATCGTGATAGTCTAGCTTTAAAAACAGGAAGTTGTTCTGAATTTTCAGTTACAGCATGACCTAATTCCTTTGTTTCTTTTATATCGTCCCTTAAGTCCTCAAATTCGTCATGTAGGGTACTCCACGTTCCTTCATAGTCTGGTTTGTCAACTTTTGGACCCATTTTTAGTTTAAACAAAAAAATAAAAAATTAAAAAAAATTAATTAAAATGCAAATAACGATAGGTTTCCCAACTGGCACCTAACAATTGCTGTAATGTGTAAATTACATGCAATTAAACATAAATTAAATAGTTAATCTAAAGATTAAATAAATAAATGCTAGAATGTATTGTGATGTGGGCCCGGAGGATCAATTATGTTTACGCTGAACTACCCGTGGAGTATTATATACTTCCAAGTGATAATTCAAACACAGGTTGGTTCATTAGCATGAACTAGTGGACTGTAAATTAATGTAAATAAGAGTTGATGCCAATTCACAATACATTTATTCTAAAATTAAACAGAATATTATAAAAAAAAAAAAATTCATAAAAAAAAATGAGGAGCAAAATAAAATACCCAGGCCTGGTTAATAACAATAAAATTTGCCAATGTAAGACAGACTGGTTTCAAACAAAAAAACGTCTTTTATCCTCAACAACCAAAGGAATTAACCAAATTCTCGTCACTTTTAGTGTATATATGAAATAAGTGTATATTCACGCAGCGGAAAGTTGCAGTTCAAGTGCTCTCGCGGGTGCGGGCTGCAAACAAAACGTAGAGCTGTCGTCATCAGGTTGTGGCTCAAAAAAAAATCCAACCGCAGGGCGGCTATTCCAAGCTCCAAGGGGAACGTTGAAGATCATATAGGTATGATTTTGGCCAAATGGCCAATTAAGTCTGAGATCGGCACACCTTAACCCTTCAGACGTTACCTCAACACTGACGTAAATGGGCTTGGGCCCACAAGTTCCCCTACCAAAAGTCCAAAGTGCCACTGTCCTAGGTATGGAATTTTCCTTTAGGTATTTAACTTAGATTACAATTTAATCTTACGAAATATAATGAATAGAAATTACACAATCATATTTTACATGAACAATAAAAAAAAACGATTTTTATTAACAGTTTTTTACGTCAGTAACGAAAATAATAAATAATTAAATCTAACAAACAAATTAATTTTTTACTTCACTTTTCCAACAAAACAAAAACTTTATCTGGCCTTAACATCTATAAAACATGTTATTTCTTAATATGACCATCCTATCCAGGAGTTCGGCAATTAAAAACGGGAGAAGTTATATAATGCTAAGAATATTGTAATCTTAATATTATACATAAGGGTAAAAGCCCCTTCTAGTGTATACCTGCCTCGGGAATTCATGGAAGTCACTGGTATTTCTTGTTATTTTTAAGTAAGCGACTGCATCCCTCCAAATTCCTGAAACAACCCTTCTCATATCCACAAATTTCTCAGCTTTAGTTCCAGTCCCCACAAGTTCACAGTTGTCTCCCAGACACTCATCCATTAACACCCGACCCAGTAGTATATAGTAACATAACTCATAATATTTGTATATACCAGTGTTTTGCTTGTACTTCATAATAAATCTTTTCTTTTAAAATACTCTCCTCTACAAAGATTATTTAACTTATATTAACTTTAAAAAACTTACAGTCAAATTCTTCTGTAATTTCTTGCTTGATGGCCTTAATAGACTCCTTCACGTCTGCTAACAAATCAATCAAATTTATTGCAAATTAGACCAGAATAATCATTCAATTCAGTATAATGAAAGAAATTGTATTAGAATTCATTTACAAATTTAGATATTTTCATTACTCTCTAACTAACCATTCTAAAGGAGTTAAATACAGAATAGTTATATTACCTGCTGAATCCATCGTAAATAAACTAAATATAATCCAAAATACAGACTTGAAATAAAAACTAACTACAATGGCACACCGGTTTTGTACTAAATCTAGTGTCGTTCGTGAAGGTGGCGTCACAAGCGACCGCAAAGAACTATTTCATCTTACATTTTATAGTACTTGCCTCAAATGTATTTGAATAATGAAGTTAAATTCAATTCTAATAAGCGTGTATTCAATCATTTCTACGCCTAAATTACAACAAAATTGCTGAAAGACATTACAGTTTACAGACGTTTTTTTTATCATGTTGGTACACATGTCTCTGAAATACGTTGAAATTTGCAGCTGTTTTCAAAGTTTACTTTTTTAGTAGCAGTCCCTAAGGTTATACGTGTTTTGGTGTTCTCCGCGATTTTTAGTTTCGAAAAAAATGGATCATAGAATTCGTATTAAATTTTGTCAAAAAATAATAATAAAGTGTAGCAAAGTTTTTGAAATGTTGACAATGGCTTTTGGTGAATCTACTGTGGGTAAAGGAAGTGTTTATGATGTAACATGGGTATGACGTAGAAACCAAGGCGCAATTTTCGCAATGAAAGCGGCCTGAAGAGCAAGACCGAAACCAATTTGACAAGTTCGATCAAAAGTGAAGGTTCTTCTCACTGTTTCTTTCGATTTCAATGGCGTAGTGCATCATGAGTTCCTGCCAGAAGGTTGGACAGGTCAATAAAGTATATTACTTGGAAGTAATGCGCCGTTTACATGAAGAGTTCCGTCGAAAACGAGAGGAATTGTGGCAAAAAAAATTCGTGGAAATTGCATCACGATAACGCTGCCACTCACACCTCACTGATTGTTCGTAATTTTGTTTTGCAAAAAACACTGTTTTGTTACCTCAGCCATCGTATTCACCGGACATGGCTCCCTATGACTTCTTTTTTGCTCCCGAAGTTGAAGAAAACATTAAAAGGACGACGTGTTGACACCATTCATGAGATAAAAGAAGAATCGCTGAAGGAGCTAAGAGCTTTCCGAAAATATCTGAGGCGGATTTCTCTGAAGGGGACACAATTGCTATCGAAGAATAATTAAAAAAAAATTAATATAAACAAAAATCATCGGTACTTTTTGATCAAACCTCGTATATCAAATTTGTGAAGAGACTTCACGCTTCACTAAATACTCCAGCCGAATTTTCTTTGCCACCATTAGAGACAAACCTGTTGTTAGAGACCGAAGTTCCCCCAAAATCAGGATCCAGTGGGAAACGAGACTAGTCGCATCCACGGATTAGCCGCTACATTATTTGAGTCTGTGTCGTCATGTATATTATAGTGCCCAAATTTTTTTTTTTTCAGATTTAAAATATTTTTATAAAAAACTAATTTTATTATAATCATAAAATGTTATCATAAATAACATTCTGATCCAATCTTAAATCATCAAAGAGGATTAGTTTATTGTATGTCAGACATTATAGCACAATGTGTTGCGGGGGGAGGGGCTTTTCGTGATTGAAAGGCAAATCTCTTCCCCTAAGGAATGCCGGTCCCACTTTTGGTGAGTAGTTGCGAACGAGCAAACAGAGTAGGGGATGGTAAGGGAAAACGCCGAATTCGTGCAATGAGTGATCCCACAAATGTTTGGGGAAAATAGCGTGTAAAAAACCCGATAAGGGCACCTGAAAAATTACAATAAAAGAAAAGCTAAGCACAATTAAAAGAAAGTAAGTAAAAATTTGCATTAAATTAATTCAATAAAATTTATGGAATTAATTTATTAAACTAATAAATTGTTTAAAATTATCCTAAAAAATGAATAGGAAAATGACCAACAACCTTTCCAGCATATGATAATATGTAGATTTTCTAAAAGAAAACCAACCAAATTTTTAAACAGGTTCATCATAGTTTAATTGGCAAACGATCAAATAACAAATGAACATATTAAAACAACCTTAATATGAAATCTTATTTATTAAAATGAAAAAAAAAAAATGAAAAGAAAAGTCGACTTTCGAAATTTTGGGAGAAAACTATAATAAACTATGATAACTTAATATATTACACATATAAATGTTTTGTTTGATTTATATCAAAATGAAACGTTGGAAATAATAAGTTAAAAAAAAAATGATGTTGGAATAGTCTATATTCACGAAGTATTCCCCGAATAACGAAACGTAAAGAATTTTCGATGGAATCTGTTGTTACAGTGAGGTATAAATAATAACAAAATCCTGCACTGATAACAAGGTTACCTTCCTGGCGAGAGTGACGGTCAGTGTGGCTACCGATAGCGGAGAAATACCTCGGTGCAGCGAACCGGCGAATCTTGCAATCTTGAGCTATCGAGTCTCCAATCGGCAGTGGTGGGGGTGCTCCAATCTTCCATCTAATAGTAACTGCCGATGAGGGGCGTATATATGTATGACCTTCAGGTGAAGAGGTGAGAGTGCCTGAGTGAAGAAAAACAGGCGGAGACAATGCCGAAGTCATTTGCACACTACTTAACAACTCAACGTTCACTCGCCAAAGCTGGATCCAGACTCCTCCAGTGGTGGGGCTTACCGGTGAATCTTGCAATCTTCAGCTATCGAGTCTCCAATCGGCAGTGGTGGGGGTGCTCCAATCTTCCATCTAATAGTAACTGCCGATGAGGGGCGTATATATGTATGACCTTCAGGTGAAGAGGTGAGAGTGCCTGAGTGAAGAAAAACAGGCGGAGACAATGCCGAAGTCATTTGCACACTACTTAACAACTCAACGTTCACTCGCCAAAGCTGGATCCAGACTCCTCCAGTGGTGGGGCTTACCGGTGAATCTTGCAATCTTCAGCTATCGAGTCTCCAATCGGCAGTGGTGGGGGTGCTCCAATCTTCCATCTAATAGTAACTGCTGATGAGGGGGGTATATATGTATGACCTTCAGGTGAAGAGGTGAGAGTGCCTGAGTGAAGAAAAACAGGCGGAGACAATGCCGAAGTCATTTGCACACTACTTAACAACTCAACGTTCACTCGCCAAAGCTGGATCCAGACTCCTCCAGTGGTGGGGCTTACCGGTGAATCTTGCAATCTTGAGCTATCGAGTCTCCAATCGGCAGTGGTGGGGGTGCTCCAATCTTCCATCTAATAGTAACTGCCGATGAGGGGCGTATATATGTATGACCTTCAGGTGAAGAGGTGAGAGTGCCTGAGTGAAGAAAAACAGGCGGAGACAATGCCGAAGTCATTTGCACACTACTTAACAACTCAACGTTCACTCGCCAAAGCTGGATCCAGACTCCTCCAGTGGTGGGGCTTACCGGTGAATCTTGCAATCTTGAGCTATCGAGTCTCCAATCGGCAGTGGTGGGGGTGCTCCAATCTTCCATCTAATAGTAACTGCCGACGAGGGGCGTATATATGTATGACCTTCAGGTGAAGAGGTGAGAGTGCCTGAGTGAAGAAAAACAGGCGGAGACAATGCCGAAGTCATTTGCACACTACTTAACAACTCAACGTTCACTCGCCAAAGCTGGATCCAGACTCCTCCAGTGGTGGGGCTTACCGGTGAATCTTGCAATCTTGAGCTATCGAGTCTCCAATCGGCAGTGGTGGGGGTGCTCCAATCTTCCATCTAATAGTAACTGCCGATGAGGGGCGTATATATGTATGACCTTCAGGTGAAGAGGTGAGAGTGCCTGAGTGAAGAAAAACAGGCGGAGACAATGCCGAAGTCATTTGCACACTACTTAACAACTCAACGTTCACTCGCCAAAGCTGGATCCAGACTCCTCCAGTGGTGGGGCTTACCGGTGAATCTTGCAATCTTGAGCTATCGAGTCTCCAATCGGCAGTGGTGGGGGTGCTCCAATCTTCCATCTAATAGTAACTGCCGACGAGGGGGGTATACATGTATGACCTTCAGGTGCCGAGGTGAGAGTGCCTGAGTGAAGAAAAACAGGCGGAGACAATGCCGAAGTCATTTGCACACTACTTAACAACTCAACGTTCACTCGCCAAAGCTGGATCCAGACTCCTCCAGTGGTGGGGCTTACCGTTGGAACCAGCCTTGTTTACGTCTCTCTGACCAAAGTTTGCATGAAATGATATAATTCGACGGGAATACCTTTAACATCTCCATTTATAACTTCAATTCACTATTCCGCTGAATTATCAATTTTTTTACTCAACTTGTTTGAGATTATACGAAATTAACTAAACGTCTTGTATGACTTAACAATAAAATTTTATCTAATTATTTATTCTTATAATTAACACATTAAAAAAAAAAAACTAAACTTGTTCCTCATAACTGGAAAGGCATTAAAATAAAATCGATAATTTCGATTCAATACACTAATAATTCGAATTAAAAAAAAAGTAAATAGACCTTTTATTTGGGCTTAAACACAATGTGTTTAATGGTTTCACTTCCAATGCATTTTTCACACAAAGTGCAGTTAGCTAAGCCTATTTTGTGCAGATAGTTAGGTAGTGGTACAAATATCAAAGGTCCTTCTGGTCGACATCATCTGCGATAGTAATGCTTGAGTTTGAACTGTCCATAGATTTCATTTGCCTATCTATGTTTACGGCGTTGGTTTTTCCCTCACAAATCTTGTGGATTACATCCATAAATATCATGAACAGCTCACCGCTGTGAGCTGAGCCTAGCACCTTGCTTAACTCTGATAAATTGTGAACAATCTTAACGTTCTCACATTGATGAGTACTATCTCTACAGCATCTGTGTAGGTGGTCTAGTTAACTTCTATGAGGTCAGGAGATGCATTTTTCTTCTCCAAATTTTCTTTTGACACGGAACTGACTGCCTTCATAATTCTAGAAGAATCTCATTCTTAATATATATTGTATCATTACATTGTTTACATACATATCCCCTTAAAATTCTTTCACTTTATTTCAGAACTTTTTCAAATACTCGTGGAAGGCATTTTCCAGAGTATTTCTAAATCCTCTCTAAGACTGTCTCCTTGCCTCGCTCACGGTTACTTTGAAACACCCCTTCTAATCACGTATTATTCCAAGCTATATCTTGTTTTATGAGCCTTATTATTATGTACGGGTTGAATTAAACAGAATAAATACTTATTGAGCACACTGCTTTATTACGTGATTGATAGCTAAAACAAAACATGAAACATGAAAGAGGTTATCCTTAGATAACAACAAGTTCACCTAATCGATGAATCGATAAATACCATAGTTCGATAGACACAACAATCCTCGACGACTTAGTTAAGCACATAATCAGAAAAGTGATCCGGAACGCGACGTTGTCTCTGGGATCTACGTAGAGGCTGGAATTCAGGTTGTGCTGCCGGATGTGTAGTCTCTGTGGTTACTGGATCAGGAGCAGTGATGGTTGAAGGCTCAACTGGTGATGTGGGAGTTGCAGAATTCCTTGGCTGCCTAATTTCGTTGTCAGAGAAGGTAACTTTCTTCTTAGCATGCGAAGCTTGACTAGGAGTAATGTCATTCTTTATCTGCTCTGGAACGTACACGAGACGCAGTTGGTCGATGTGGTGCTTCAAGGTGTAGTAGCCATCGCCATCTAAGGTGATTAGGTAGTGCTACTTGCCGAATTTCTTGATTACAGTGCCAAATCTCCATGAAGATTTGCCATTTGCATACCACCTAGCTTGTACTCTGTCTCCTATCTGGAGTTGGCGATTTTTCTTATACTTATCTGGAGATAAGTCAGAATTGTTAATCGGTGGTTTAAGTGCATCTAGCTTTATATTAATTCTCCTATTGAGATACAGTTCTGCCGGAGATTTCCCACAGGCTAACGGCGTTGAACGGTAGCGCAGGAGTATCTCTTGAACTTTGGTCTGCAGAGGCATTGTCAATTTAGACATTGCTTTCAATTTGTTTTTGAGTGTCTGAACATTCCTCTCCGCCAATCCGTTCGTAGCCGGATGTCCCGGAGCTATATCATATCATAGCAGCCATATCACAGAATTCGGTGAATTTCTCACTCTTGAAAATGGTTGCATTATTAGAAACTAGTATTCGTGGAAATCCATGGATATAGAATATCGATTGTAATAATTTAATTGTTTCTTGCGAAGTAGGGGCTTCTTTTGATATACGCACTTCCACCCATCTGGATTTGGCGTCAACCAGTAACAAAAATGGTGATTTTCAAATGGTCCTGCATAGTCTATATGGACTCTCTCGAAATTTTCTGTTGGCTCTTCCCAGGAATGAATAGGAACTTTTTCTGGATTTTTCCTTATGGTGGCACATTCTTGACAGGATTTCACAAGATTTTCAATTTGTTGGTCAATATTTTTCCAATAAACATACCTTCTCGCTAACTGCTTCATTTTCACAATACCTATATGCGTGTGGTGTAACTCTTTTAATACATCTTCTTGAAGAGTTCGAGGTATTATAATTCTCTGACCCTTGAAAATTATTCCATTTTGTAAATAGTATTCTGAATCATAGCAATCATTATTTAGCAAATCACATTTTATTTTAGATAATTCTTCGTCCCTGGCTGTTTCCTCTGCTAAAGTTTTATAAGTTAATGAGTTATTCGAAATACTGTAAACACATTCATTAGAAATTAGGTCAACTTCCATATTAATTTCATCTTCAATTATAGTAGTTTCTTCTTGTATTGGCGTTCTTGATAGGTAGTCTACATGTACATTTTCTTCTGCAGGTCGATGCTGGATTTTATAATCAAAATTGGTAAGCCAAACCGCATATCTCATTAACCTAGCGGATGTCATCGCTGGTAGGTTTGCACCTTCATGAAAAATTCTACTTAGTGGTTTGTTGTCTGTAATCAACGTGAAGGTTCTTATATAAGTATCTTAAATAGAAAATAAAAAAAAATTTCAAGGCAAATACAATGGCTAGAGCCTCTCTGTCTAACTGACTATAATTCTTTTCTGATTTCGAAAGTGATCTTGAAGCATATGCAATTGGCTTTTCTATGGCATCGACTACATGAGACAACACACCTGCTATGCCGGTCGGCGAAGCGTCGCTAGCTACAACTACAGGTAATTCAGGATTGAAAGGTGTTAGGACTCTATCATTAGCCATTTCATTTTTTAAAGTTCTGAAGGCGATTTCACATTCCAAAGACCAGTAAAATTTTCTTTCCTTCTGGAGTAATAATCGAATTGGATGTGTAATTTTTGAAGCATTTGGAATGAATCTTGAATAATAAGAGATGATTCCTAAAAATCATTTAACATCGTCTTGATTTTGAGGTCGTGGAGCTTCTGTAATAGCCTTAATCTTGGATCCTTTGAAATTTTGTTTCCTTCAACAATGTAAGCAAGATATTTAATTTTAGTTTTGAAAAATTGGCATTTTTTTTGGTTTAAATGTAAATCGTAAGATTGAAGTCTTTCCAGGCAAGCACAAAGTCGATTGTAACAATCTTGTAGAGTTGAACCATGCACTATAATGTCGTCAAAGTACGCTGTAACGCCAGGAAGACCCGCCAGGATCTGGCCCATAATGCGATGAAACTCGCTTGGAGCAGTCTTGATTCCGAAAGACAGCCGGTTGAATTTAAATGTTCCTTTATGAGTTATGATTGTTTGAACGTTAGCGCTCTCTTCATCAACCGGAATATGTAAGTAAGCTTTGAATAAGTTCAATGTACAAAAAAAATTAGAATCTCGAAGATTACTTAGAATATCATCAATTTTAGGAATCGGGTAGTGCGCTGAAAGAAGCTGAGGATTGACTGCTACTTTATAATCAATGCAAAGTGTTTACGCCATTTGCGTAAAATTAATTTCATTTTAATTTGAATTTGCTATTCAATCAGTAATTACCCGAAACCATTCGGTATTTCAGTGAATCACAGACGCTGGCGCTGCCTGCCGGCTCGATCAGAGTTTTTCCCCCCACTTTTGACACTCGACTGGTAACTTCTTGTTCATTATAGCGTCCTTTTTTGTCTTCAACAGTTGTCATTTTTTCACACTGTGTTTCAAGCGTATTCTCAACGCCATTATTTTTTATTTTTGTCATTATTCAATTCACGATTACGCAGTCTTGGAGAAGCGACATTTCAGATTGAACGCAGACAGCTATTGGATGAATCGGGACTTCGATAAATCTGGAGTTTGGGCCCGGATCTCTAGGTTGTCGGAGTTCAAGAAGGGAGATTCGCACGCTGTCGTCACATCGCAGCAGGTAGGAATTTACATTACTGTGTTTACATTTGAAATTGTCATTTCTCTAACGAGACTCTCAAATAATTACAGTCCACTTAAAACTCAAACGTAAAGCTAATTATCCCCAGGCTAATTAGTTTCTCGAATCAGTCGCCTCGTTTGCCGGTTGCGATTTCAACTGGTGAAATTTCAAACAAATTTATTGGTACTCCGTATTCCGGATTATTCTGTCCAACTATTAATTTTATTAATATTCAATTTAATTTTCAATATTCACATTTATTTATTTATTTGAACAAAAGTTCAACATTTATCATTTATTATCTTTAAATTTCAGAATTTCTGTTTTCATTGTACGTAATTTCCTTTTATATTTTCCTGTAAATATCCACTAATTCCATTTGTTCCTGATAGTATTAGCATTAAAATGGCTCCACCAACCCAAGAAATACAACAACAAATTGATTTAGCTATTAGTCAGCGAAATGATAGTTTTGCAGTTGCAACTGCTTTATCAGACTCTGCTAAGACAATGACTATAGCCGATTTACCTCGGCTTAAGGCCAACTATGAACGCTTACCTGAAATTGAACAGGAATTCAAGAAATTTAATTTTCTCATAAAAAAATTAAATTTGCATTTGCCAGCTACTGATCAAGTTGAAACTACACAACCTTACGTAGCCTTTGTGCAATTAATCGACACAATCCGAGCTAAATATTTTCAGCTCAAAAAAACTGAGCCTTCAGTATTGAAAGCTGAAGTCAATCCCGTTGCAAATGTTCCATCTGTAGCAAATCCACATCTGCCAAAAATTCAGATTCCTAAATTCAATGGCAAATTGTCCGATTGGCCTAATTTTTTTGCACTTTTTAATTCCATGGTTCATCGCGACCAGCAGTTAAGTAATATTGCCAAATTACACTATCTTAAAACATCCACTATCGATGAAGCTGCTTCTGTCATTGCTTCATTCCATCTAACCGAAGATAATTACCAATTGGCATTCGATGCTCTAACTGCCCGGTACAATAATCCGAGACAAATTGGTCACATGTACCTCAAAAGCATACTCGACTTTCCCACTGCCAAATCCAATTCATTGTCTGACCTCAAGGGCTTTATGACCATTCACGAAAATTCTGCCAATGCTCTCAAAGCCTTGGCACTTGATGATTTGAGCGATTTTTTGCTAGTGTCATTAGCACTGAAAAATTTGGATTCTAAATCTCGACATGCTTTTGAACTAAAACATGATTCCACCACTGTACCTACTTTCCAAAGCTTATTGGATTTTGTCAATCAACAGATCAAAACCATCGAAACTACCCAGTTAATTGGTGAACCCAGCGTTAAATCTCGGATTGCTGTAAAATCTCATTCGTATATTGCTCAGACGTCACATGCAAGCGTTAATAACCGCTCAGCTAGAGCCCCTGCTTCCTGCTTCTGCTGCTCTCACAATCACCATGTGTCACAATGCAGCAAGTTTCAGCAATTACCTATTTCAGCTCGATATGAGCTCCTGAAAAAGAATCAGCGTTGTTTCAATTGCCTTGGTGGTCACCTGCGGTCCAAATGCACATCGACATCATCATGCCGCAAATGTCATTCACAACGGCATAACACGTTATTACATTCGGATCAGCAAATAGCAGCCCCGTCAACTTCTGCCATGTCCATTCCAGCTCCATCGGTATCAATTGAAAATCCCAGTGTTGCACCAATAGTGCTTTCATGCTCAGCTGCTCGTTCAACCACTCAGGAACGTGCTCATTCTCTTTTAGGCGCATTTCGTGCTTTCATAACCGACTGTACTGGTTCTATTTATCCCATCCGTAGTGTCATTGACCCCGGTTCTCAAGTATCCTTCATAAACAAGTGTATAGTGCAAAACTTGCGTTTGCCTACTTCTCCTAATCACATGGCTGTATCCGGAATAGGTTCTTCCGATACATTGTCAACAGGTTTGGTCAATATCCAACTGGTTTCCCGTTTGAACAACAAACGACTCTCTCTCTGTGTTGCCGTAATCAACACCATTGCACACCAACTTCCTAGCATGGAAATCCCCAAGGAAAACCTAAAACGGTTCTTCCGTCTTCGTTTAGCGGATCCTCATTTTCACCGTCCCGATAAAATTGACATTTTATTAGGGGCTGACGTATTTCCCCGCTTGATAACTCAAATTGGCATTCGGCCTATTCAGCATGGTCCCATTTCCATTGGCACCATTTTTGGACACATCATTGTAGGCCCGATTCAAATCATGAATCCGACCCCCTCTGCCATTTCCTTGTTATCCACTACTGAAGTGGACAAGCAACTCACCGCATTTTGGGACGTTGAATCCGTCCATCAAGGCTCCATCTCCAATCCCTTGGATGATGTTGCTGAACAACATTTCATTTCTACGTTTAGACGCAATGCTGACGGCAGATATTCCGTCGCATTGCCATTTCACCCTAGTGCAACCCCATTGGGCTGCAACGTCACTCAAGCTCGAGCATCAGTATCCCGACTCGAGCACCGCTTAGCCAAACATGGCTCAATTGTTGCTGAATATAAAATGTTCATGTCCGACTATCTGTCAGCAGGCCACATGGAACCTGCCTCCACTGCTTCAACGTACGTTATTCCCCATCACATTGTAACCAAAGAGACCAATCAAGGTCCGAAAATTCGTGTTGTCTTTAATGCTTCAGTCCCCGACTCCACTGGAGTATCGCTGAACGAGCGACTCCTCAAGGGTCCTAAACTGCAACAAGATCTCTCCCATGTCATTTTGTACTTCCGCCTCAACTCTGTTGCCCTTTGCTGCGATATCAAGCAAATGTATCGCCAGGTTCTCGTCCATCCCGAGCATCGGCATTATCAGCACATATTTTGGAAACCAAGCGAGAGCGCTGTTACTCAAGAAATGCAGCTTAATACCGTCACTTACGGTATGGCTCCGTCAGCCTTTTTGGCTGTACGAGTGCTCCAACAGCTAGTCCACGATGAAGGCCACCGTTTCCCTATGGCTTCTCATGCTATAATGCATAACTCGTACGTGGATGATATTATTTGTGGCGCTTCCAGCCTTAGCGAGGCTGCCTCTTTGCAATCTCAGCTCACTGAATTATTGGCTTTAGGCGGTTTCCAGCTACGCAAGTGGTCATCCAGCCATCCTGAGCTTCTGCATACTCTGCCTCATGACCATTTGGAATGCCCACTTCTGTTTTCAGACCCCGATCGGACTCTCAAAATTCTGGGTCTTAATTGGGAGCCTTCGTCCGACTCATTTATTTTCCGTATCACCCCCTTCGATGGAACCTGTACAAAGCGTTCCTTACTTTCATACATTGCGCGAATTTTCGACCCTAATGGGTTTGTAGCTCCAGTCACATTTGCATTAAAAGCTATGCTACAACAATTATGGTTGTCTGGCCTTACGTGGGACGAACCCATCAATCAGACACTTCAACAATCGTGGTCTCGTCTCGTTCACAACATGAGCACTCTTGGTAGCCTTCGTATACCACGACATATCGTACAACCTAATGACGCTTCATTAAGCCTTATCGGCTTCGCCGACGCATCTCAACTCGGCCATGCTGCCGTAGTGTACTTATGTTCAGAAACCGCTCATTCTCGCGTCAGTACTCTCTGGAAGGCCAAAACTCGTGTAGCTCCTCTCAAAACATTGTCAATTCCTCGTTTGGAGTTATGTGCAGCTCTGCTGCTGTCCGAGCTTATTTGCTCATTGCTGACATTTTCTTATCCTTCCCCTTTGCAGACCGTCCGTCTATTTTCAGATTCTCAGATCGTACTCTCGTGGATCAACACTTTCCCACATCTTTTAAAAACCTTTATTGCTCATCGCATTTCCCGTGTAAATGAAATTCCATTTTCTAATCGCTCTTGGTCGCATGTATCTTCCGACCAGAACCCTGCTGACATGGCCTCAAGAGGTCTTACCGCTGAGCAATTTGTCACTCCTGACTCTCAAACATTGTGGTATTCTGGCCCTGAATTCGCCAATCAACCTCAAATTCCATGGCCTGACGCCTTTGAACCTTCTTTAGCTCACACTGAGCAGATGCCTGAGTTACGCAATACCAATCCCGTCTCATTGGTGGCAGTCTCATCCAGCAATTTCCTGCACGATTTGCTTACCCGATTTTCGTCATTAAATAGAGCACGTCGAGTCCTGGGTTGGATCTTGCGTTTCTCAACCAACGCTCGCATTGCAGCATCAGCGCATCGAACTCAGGGTGACCTTAAGGTTTCCGAGTTACAAGCTGCCATACAATATTATGTCACTTCCACTCAATCCATCCATTTCTCAGCCGAGATAGCTCGTATTCAGACCCAACAAAACACCAAGTCATTGCAAACATTAACCCCTTTTCTGGATCAAGCCGGTGTTCTTAGGGTGGGCGGTAGACTTTCGCGTTCTCAGTTGCGTTATCCAGCTCAACACCCAATATTGCTGCCCAAACGAGCTCATTTGTCATATCTGATATCACGTCATGCTCACTTGACATGCCTTCATGCTGGTCCTACCACTTGTATGGCGCACATTCGATCCGAATATTGGATCCTATCTTTGCGCAGTTTGATTCGTTCGGTAATTTCATCATGCCGCACATGTAAATTGTTCAGAGCGCGTTCGCCTCAACCATTGATGTCAGATCTTCCGTCGGTCCGCCTGACACCAGGCCGTCCCTTTATCAACACGGGCGTCGATTATGCTGGCCCTTTCAACGTCAAGTCTTCTCGACTGCGTAAGGCCCCCATTACCAAAGGTTATTTATGCCTTTTCGTGTGTCTGACCACCAAGGCATTGCATCTGGAGTTCTCCTCCGAGCTATCCACCTTTGCATTTCTCTCGGCCTTAGATCGTTTCATAGCACGTCGCGGTCTACCTCAATCCATTTTGTCGGACCGAGGAACCAATTTTATTGGCGCCAACCGCGTCTTAAATGAAGCTTCAGTATTCATGCGCGATCATTCATCCGAAATCACTTCGCACCTCAGTTCCCAAGGCATTCAGTGGCATTTTAACCCTCCCTCTGCTCCAAACTTCGGCGGTATTTGGGAAGCAGGTGTCAAGTCCGTCAAAACCATTCTAAGCCGTATCACTGCAGATACTTGCTTCACTTCCGAAGAATATTTTACCTTCTTTGCTCGTATTGAAGCTATCCTTAACAGCCGACCTTTGTGCCCTCTTTCATCAGATCCTCTCGAGGCATCCGATTACCTCAGCCCTGGACATTTCTTAATCGGTGCTCCTTTATTAGCCCGTCCAGAAATGCCCCCATCGCCATCATGTTCACTCACCCAAAGATGGAAAGCTATCACGCAGATCTCCCGACAATTTTGGGATCGCTGGTCTCACGAATATCTCAACACCCTCATGCAACGCCATAAATGGAATCGTCATTCCAAGGAAATTTCTGTTGGCGATGTTGTTTTCATCAAGGGAATCTCAACTTCTCCTCTTCATTGGCCCATGGCTCGGGTAGAATCCCTTCACCCCGGCGCTGATGGCGTGACACGGGTTGTCACCATACGCAACCCATCTGGTTCATTCGTTCGGCCCGTCAATCGGCTTGTCCCCCTTGACTCTCAGGCCTAAGTTTCACAGTTGTCATTCATTTATTCATTTTTTTTTTCTCTCTTTTTCTTTACCTTTTCCCCTTTAACGTTTCCATTCTCATTATTCCTTGTTTCCTCAATCATGTACATAAACTCTCAAGTAAATCATGCTATTTCATTTGTGTTAGCTCTCATTTAACCCGGAAATTAGTTGCTCTAATTTGGTGGGCGGTATGTTTACGCCATTTGCGTAAAATTAATTTCATTTTAATTTGAATTTGCTATTCAATCAGTAATTACCCGAAACCATTCGGTATTTCAGTGAATCACAGACGCTGGCGCTGCCTGCCGGCTCGATCAGAGTTTTTCCCCCCACTTTTGACACTCGACTGGTAACTTCTTGTTCATTATAGCGTCCTTTTTTGTCTTCAACAGTTGTCATTTTTTCACACTGTTTTTCAAGCGTATTCTCAACGCCATTATTTTTTATTTTTGTCATTATTCAATTCACGATTACGCAGTCTTGGAGAAGCGACATTTCAGATTGAACGCAGACAGCTATTGGATGAATCGGGACTTCGATAAATCTGGAGTTTGGGCCCGGATCTCTAGGTTGTCGGAGTTCAAGAAGGGAGATTCGCACGCTGTCGTCACATCGCAGCAGGTAGGAATTTACATTACTGTGTTTACATTTGAAATTGTCATTTCTCCAACGAGACTCTCAAATAATTACAGTCCACTTAAAACTCAAACGTATAGCTAATTATCCCCAGGCTAATTAGTTTCTCGAATCAGTCGCCTCGTTTGCCGGTTGCGATTTCAACTGGTGAAATTTCAAACACAAAGTCTTACTGACCCGTCGGGCTTAGATATAACAACTAGCGGTGATGCCCAATCACTAACTTGAACTGGAGTAATAATTCCTTCTCTTTCAAGGTTACTAAGCTCTTCTTCCACCTTTGTTTTTAGAGCGAATGGAATCTCTCTTAATTTTAGACATAAGGATTTTGAATTTTCTTTTAATTTTAAATTACATTGAATGTTAGGAGTGCAACCAACACGTTGCTCGAAAATTAATTTGAATTTCGAGTAAATATTTCGTAAAAAATTTGTTGTGTTTACGCATGCTATAGAATCACTTTGGGATAAAATACTCTTGCTGTCTAAATCTTGCAGTTTAATGTTCAAATGTCGAATCCAGGTACGGCCCAGTAGCGGTGTAAATCCGTCCGGAACCACAAACAATATTTCTGTCGATACTATATCTCTGTATTGAACGAGTGCTTCCACATAACCCAATGGAGTCACAATTTCAGATGTGTATGACCTAAATCGTATGTTGGTGCGTTGAATTTTTGCTTTAAGTTGAAGTTTATGAAAAATAGACTTGGGTAGCAGAGTCTGTCCCGCACCAGAATCCACTTCGAAGGTTTGTAACTTGTTTTCAATTTTGACATTAACAAAATATTTTTGCGCATCTTGAATTGTTTGAAGAGATTGCTCAGCATAAATATCAATTATCTGGTAACCATCATATGTTTCTAATGAACTTGAATCTATCTGGTAAACATCATATGTTTCTAATGAACTTGAATCAGCATCCTCATTAGTAACAGAATTAATATTTTTCTTGGAAGAGATAAGCTTTTTTAAACAAACTTTCTCAACATGTCCTTCTTTCTTGCAATATTTACACCTTATCTGGTTGAATTTTACTCTACATTCTTTAGCGTTGTGATTATTACGGCCACAGCGAAAACATAGTCCTGCAATTCCAAGATTTTTAAAATTTATTGTTTGGTTTTGTGGGCTTCTCTGTCGACTTCTTGATTGTTGTCGGAAGCGTGCAGTAGAGAAAGATCTTGTAGGTTTTGAAACTCTATTAATTGAAGAATCATATGACTTTTCTCCCGAAATTTCCCTGCTATCAGAGATAGATGCCTCTAATGCCAGAGCTTTTGTTATAGCTTCATCGAATGTACCAGGGCTCTGTAGTAATAATTGCTGTCTCATCGACTGATCGCTCAGGCCTCTAATAAACTGTGACAACAAGAAAATATCTGAGACTGACTTTCCACACTCACATACAAATTGGCATTTAGGAACAAACTTTTTCAATTCGTTTGCATATGTATTTACTGGTCCATTAGAATTCTGCTTCTGTGATAAAAATCTATGACGTTCGACAATTACGCTTGATTTGGCAATTAGCTGATTCTTTAAAATTTCAATCACTTCTTTATAATTTAAGTTAGAAACTTCTTTAGGTGCGGCAGAAATTTTTAAGAGTTCATAATGTTCTGCACCTATACTATTTAAAAGAATTGTTTTTGATGCGAATTCATTATTTTCCAAACCTTTCATTGATAAATAATTATTGAATCTTTCAAGGTACTGAGAAAAACATTCTTTAGATTTATCAAAATTGTAATTAATAGATTCGGACTGTTTTTGAATTGGAATTACACCCTGTAAAAAGGCTTGAAATTGTGCTTGTTGAGCAGCCATAAATTGTTTAAATTGTTCAGGATCCATAATTAATTTCTTATCTTGTTTAATATTAATATTGTACCTTACTTACCTATAACCTTACTTGGAATTGAATGTAGGTAAAATATTTACAGTCAGTATTTATAATAAATAATAATTCACAACCATTAACAGTTCACTGTAACACCTAACGTTCGATTTTGATCCTCGTCGCCAGTTTATTATGTACTGGTTGAATTAAATAGAATAAATACTTATTGAGCACACTGCTTTATTACGTGATTGATGACCTGCAGTCTTTTGTCCCGGTAACCAAGTAACCTGCAGTCTTTTGTCCCGGTAACCTAGCAACCTGCAGTCTTTTGTCCCGGTAACCTAGCAACCTGCAGTCTTTTGTCCCGGTAACCTAGCAACCTGCAGTCTTTTGTCCCGGTAACCTAGTAACTTGCATTATTTTGTCACTGTAACCTAGTAACTTGCAGCCTTTGCCTAGAACAGACCCACATGTGAAGAAATTCTTGTGGGAGACGCGTCTAGTCAACCAGCTCCAACCTTCAACATCTCCTTCAGACAACATTCATCAGGGCATTGCTCATCGCCTCGGTGGCGGATGTTGAGTTAGCTCCAGGTGTAAGGGTCTCCCATTGAGAAGTTCCTTATTTCAACTCTTCTCAAGAGAGTGTCAAACAAACATACCGTCGCCATTAGCAGCACTGGCCTGTCCAGTTAAGCGTGCGTCAGCAAATGAATATTAAACTGCAAACCAAGACAATTTATATACAATATTCTTTATAACCTTCACTTATTAGTTTTAAGCTATATGTACAGTTAAATAAAAATACTCATAAATAATATAAATGGTAGAGCGAGGATGCTGCGACCCTGGTTAAAAGATACTATTTTAGATGAGTTAAATATCCCGCATAACCAATTGGACATAACTGAAGATGACAACTTCAGCTGTCAAAAGCTTTTTTTTTTTTTCAATAAAGAAGAAATTATCAGTTGTGGAAAGAATAAAGCTGTTGGATAATTTTAATTTACGTAAATTTGTTTTTTAATATTTATATAAGATCTTCTTTTCCTTGTCTAGGGAATTTCATAATTAATTTTAATATTTACATTTTATAATTAATTAAATTATCATAGGACATAAAATTTTTATTCATTTGCATCCTGTTGCAACAGGCGAATATTTTACAGACGCGAGGTCAATTTCAGTTTGGAAAGCCCTCCTCACTTTCTGATCAATAATCATTAATTTTTTTTAAATGAGTCATTTCGCGCGCTTTGCCGGGAGAAAGTTATATGTAGTTGCATATTGGTTTGTTTATATATGCTTATTCAAGCCTGGTTAGGCCTTTTATTTTTAATATTGTGATTGGCACCTTCGTTTCCCCTGTATTTTATATTATAACTCAAGTTTTGTTGATTAATTTCCGAATAATAAGTGTATGTGACATCCACAATAAGTGGGGGGGGGGGAGGGGAACTGAATTTCTTTTTATGTTGCATTTGCTGAAAGAAATCTCGTTTCTTCTTCATTAGAATCTAATAATAATTGTACTATTTTTCACTGAACAATTATAATGTTAATGCTCGCCTTTCTTATGTTTAGAGGAGGTAGTGGGAAACTGTGTATTTATATTTACAGCCCTATGTAGAGGCCAGCCATACATTAACGAGGTTTCCAATCCCTTATTTCTTAGGCAAATTAACATTTTTTAAGATCGAATATCAATAAATGAATTGTCAAATTTGTAGTCACCCCACCCAAAATTTGATTGATTTATATTATTTTTAAAATGCACACTTCAGGTCCTTGAATGGCACCAGTATTTAAAAAATCATATCTTTAGCAAGGACTCGCAAAGAACTCAGCTAGCAAAGTGGCTTATATATAAAAAAAGAAGACTTTCTGGTTTTCCCAAAAAAAACAACAATAAAACTTTAATAGCGATATCAGCTGATAAAGTTAATTTTTACTAAATGGATTTTGATATTGTACTTTTTACGCATAACCTTTAGGAACCTTTGAATTATTTTCCCTTTAAAAAACCATCATAATAATTAACGGCTAAAGAAACAAGGGACCTCTCCAGTATTTAGTGAAGGCTCTTATTTATCAAGGAGGTCCCGATATTGCCAGTAATTTTTTCTTCGGCTGTTAATTACTGACTTGGCAGTGTAAATATTATGGTGTGTGTAATGACCTCTAATGATAGAGGCAAGAATACGAGTATCGCAATATATTTTCATGTCTTTTAAACCACCTGTTGAAGCTAGATACATGAAATTTAACATACAAGTCCCGTTTGATGTTGGGTAAACATAAAAGATGTACCCAAGACTTTATGTGATTTTATTTATAAATAACTTGGTCCAAAAATATATATTTTACACATTCTCTAGGGTGAATGAAATGTCATTAATAAGGTCTCGTAGAGACATATTTTACTTTTGATATTAGTAATTTAAATATTTTAACACTTGATTTTTATTTTAACCATTTTGTTGTGATAACATTTTGGAAACTATATATATGTTTATTACAATTAACCTCCAGTATTTTCAATATTTTTGAATAATCATATAATTTTTTGTTCTTATATTTACTAATAAATTAATCATCACAGTTTGCATAATTTAAATCAAAACTTAAAGCATGTATTATATAAATAAAGTCTATCTTGTTTTGTAGCCACTACAATATTAAAATAAACTGGTTGTGTTGTAAATAAAATAAGAGTTCCGTGGGATGACATTTTATTGTATTATAATTCTTTTCCCATTCACTTGACTTAGCATCTAATTAGCATATGCTGAGATCAGATTCAGATTCAGAGCTATGTCAAAATTTTTAGCAATTCAAACAAAATACCTAGGATCATAAAGCTGTTTATTCAATTACTTCAGTATGTGTATATTATTTTAATAGTCAGAGGTTATTTGTAAGTTTTACTCGTCACCGAGGACAATCTCTCTCCCTGGCAAAAGGACCATCCAGGAAACTCCTCATTGAGGAGATTGTCCAGATTAAAGACCTGCATATAAAACTCTGTACTTCGAGGAACTTGTTCTTTGTACAAAACTGCCCATCTTCGGGAACCAGGTCCCATCTCTCTCCCTTGCTAAAGGACCATCCAGGAAACTCCTCATTGAGGAGATTGTCCAGATTAAAGACCTGCATATAAAATTTCTATAACTGAAAAGTATGAATTGTGAAATGTTAGCGGTATGTCTTCCACCAGAATTCTCAGTAAGATCATGCTGTTCATGTGTAAATATTTGTGCATAGATATGTGGTTTTTTTAAATAAAAACATATTTGCTATAATATTTTATTTTTATTAAATCGAACCTCATACAGGTAGGTGTAGAATATACTGTCTTTACTTTCTCCACTATTTTATGGATATTATCGGTGATAATGCAACGTCAACGCTGGTTAAAACGTACAATCGCTTTATTATCTTTAAATTAGAATGAAAACATTTTGTGGTGTGCATTATGTAAAAGTAAATACAAGTAGAAAGTAAAAAATACCAAGGAAGGGAATTATTATTATGGTAAATAGGTAGGTTATTGGACCATTGCAATTGCTTCATTATTTTCGGTATGGTGCGCCATTATATGTGCCTTTAAATTAATAGCTTGTACTGTTATGTAGCAGCAGTGAGGACATTGTTAGGGCTTGTCTTCGGCATGGTGTGCCATTATATGTTTCTTTAAATTAGTAGCTCATACTGCTTTGTAGCTGCAGTGTTGACATTTATGGGGCTTCTCTTCAGTATGGCGTGCCATGAGATGATTCTTCAAAGTAGGGGCATCTACTGTTTTGTAGCTGCAGTGAGGACATTGATAGGGCTTGTCTTAAGCATGGTGTGCCATTATATGTGTCTTTAAATGATGAACTTGTACTGCTTTGTAGCTGCTAAGGATATTGATGGGGCTTTTCTCCAGTATGGAGTGCCATTATATGTTTCTTTAAATTAATAGCTTGTACTGTTATGTAGCAGCAGTGAGGACATTGTTATGGCTTGTCTTCGGCATGGTGTGCCATTATATGTTTCTTTAAATAAGTAGCTCGTACTGCTTTGTAGCTGCAGTGTTGACATTTATGGGGCTTCTCTTCAGTATGGTGTGCTATGACATGATTCTTTAAAGTATGAGCATCTACTGTTTTTTAGTTGCAGTTAGGACATTGTTAGGGCTTGTCTTCGGCATGGTGTGCCATTATATGCGTCTTTAAATTAATAGCTTGTACTGTTATGTAGCAGCAGTGAGGACATTGTTAGGGCTTGTCTTCGGCATGGTGTGCCATTATATGTTTCTTTAAATAAGTAGCTCGTACTGCTTTGTAGCTGCAGTGTTGACATTTATGGGGCTTGTCTTCAGTATGGTGTGCCATTATATGTGTCTTTAAATGATGAACTTGCACTGCTTTGTAGCTGCAGTGAGGACATTTATGGGGCTTTTCTCCAGTATGGTGTGCCATTATATGTTTCTTTAAATTAGTAGCTCGTACTGCTTTGTAGCTGCAGTGCTGACATTTATGGGGCTTCTCTTCAGTATGGTGTGCCATTATATGCCTCTTCAAAGTATGAACTAGTACTGCTTTGTAGCTGCAGTGAGGACATTGATGTGGCTTTTCTCCTGTATGGTGTGCCATTATATGTGTCTTTAAATTAGTAGCACGTACTGCTTTGTAGCTGCAGTGAGGACATTGATGGGGCTTCTCTTTAGTATGGTGTGCCATGACATGATTCTTTAAAGTATGAGCATCTACTGTTTTGTAGCTGCAGTGAGGACATTGATGGGGCTTCTCTCCAGTATGGTGTGCCATGATATGTGTCTTCAAATGATGAACTTGTACTGCTTTGTAGCTGCAGTGAGGACATTGATGGGGCTTTTCTCGAGTATGATGTGCCATGACATGATTCTTTAAATTACCAGCATGTACTGTTTTGTATCTGTCATAAGGACATTGATGGGACTTTTCTACAGTATGGTGTGCCATTATATGTGCCTTTAAATGATGAGCTTGCACTGTTTTGTAGTCACATTGCAGACATTGATAGGGCTTTTCTACAGTATGGTGTGCTATGATGTCATTCTCTAAAATGACTCCTACTTTACCATCACGTGACATTATATGTGTTTTTAAAGTATTTTCATGAACTTCACCTAAAACAAACATTAGAAAAATATTACTTCTGGCCAGTAAAGAATTATTTAAAAGTATTTCTTAAATTTCTTCTGGTTTTCATTTTTTATTCTTCATAGGTGCCATATTTTGTTGCTCTTTATATTTGTCCCACAATCCGTTGTCTTCTACAGTTCATTTGAGACAAAGCTGGCAATGAATATAAATAAGAAAGAAAACATGACACCATTCGAGAAACTAAAAAAGAAAGAAAACCAATCATTACTGAATTCAAAAGGTAATAAATAGATTTTTTTTATTTATTTGATTTGGTTTCCTCACAGGAACTATGATTATTTTTAATTATAGAAATGTAAATAGTGCAATAGCAATAAAGCAATAGAGATGTAAGATCCTATTCAGACTATATTTTCAGCTCAGCATTTGTTGAACATATAAAGAGAAAACAGGAATACTTCAGGATATATTTAAAGGATCATTAATAATCAAAAGATTTAAACAATAATGACCAATAACAATTAAGATTAAAAAAAATTCAAGTTGAAATGATGATTAACGGTGGTGGTTTTAAGAGTTTAAATAGTTACTATTAATGACTACTATTTAGATAAAAAATTATGTTGAATTTATATCCCTCATTTCACTAATTAAAGAAATAAAAATATTTGAAAGTCAAATGATTACTGTAGTCTCCGCAATGTTGAGTATTAGATAGTAAATATGGTTTGAAGCCGACTTCATTCGTGTGTATCTCCTGACTTTAATTTATGATTACAAAATCTATTCTAAATAATAATTTTACATAAAATTATGAGGGCATTATATTAATAAAATAAGGAGACTATTATGCTGAGGAATATAAATTAGTATCTGTCGGCGTGTTATTCGGAAAGTGTGAAAGTTATAAACACCCATTTCACACCGAGAGGACCGCTCCTTTTAGGCGACACAGACTGAGGACTCGGGACATTTGGTCTTGATATAACCCAATCAATGAAGACACTGATGTTTATTGTGAGCATAGATTTTAATATTAAGTCTATAAGTGAATGTAATCGTCCCTCATTTAAATTCATTGTATTTTATCTCATTTGTGAATTTCAGTCTTATGAATAAAAACAAATCTTATTGTTAATTTGATCAATTAAATTCCTTCCATTCATCACCACGATAAATTACTTGATAATTTAACTTTGTATTAGAATTAATTGGGGCAGGAATAAATCCAATCAATATTAAGCAATCTTATTTTTATTAAAACTTCAATACCAATGATCAACATTCAGAGTTTGATAGAGTAATCAAATCTAGTAGTTTGAATAAATAAATGGCATCCCTAACTTAATTGAATAAAATATTTTAATTATTCGACTGGAGCATAGAGGTGTTACTATTCGAATAAGTGGCAGTTAAGGCCTGGGCACTGTCAGTCTTAATACCAAAACATCGGGATGTAAACATTCCGATTGTATGTGTATAAGATTAAGAGCTACGAATAACGCAGTCTTATACTATCGTTTGCCCTATTTATTTCTATTACCTCTATCTCGATCTTATAGTAATAGTACATACATTGATATATGGTGAGTGATACATTGAATATATTAAAACTTCAATGCCAATGATCAACATTCAGAGTTTGATAGAGTAATCAAATCTAGTAGTTTAAATAAATAAATGGCATCCCTAACTTAATTGAATCCTACATTGGATATATTTTCATATATTATATATTGTTGTGATATTTTGATGTTGTGATTTTTCAGATTAACTACAAATTAGCGAGCGTACATGTACAATATACGACCCGTGGTTCACGATTCATGAATGTTTGAACACTATTCGTTGCGTTGTATTTACCATTAATATTTATGATATAAATAATTTAATTTATTAAACTCAAAACAAGAAAAGTATAAATATATGAAACAACTGGTTGTCCTATGCCAGTTAAAGAAAGATCAATAAAGCAGCAGAAAGGAGTAAAGACTGGGATCGCCACGGACTCGGGCTCATTCATCTTTTTTATCTGGGAGGAGATGAGTAAGCCCCAGGAGGGACGCAAGCCTAGGTAGTAACCCACACTAAGGCAGGGCACTCTTTCACTGACGGCCCTACTCAGAAGACGCTATCCGCACCATGTTACACCACAAGGACGCTCAAGAAAAAAGAAGAAAATCAACAAGGAAAAACCAGTCCGCGTATTAATTAAGGTACAATTTACCTTTAGTTTTTAATAATGTTATTTTATTTCGTACGTATTTATTTGAATATTAATTTAATGAATTTGTGTAAGTAAACAATTATTCCTTTTGCCAGAATTATCCTGTTTTTATTAACAGAACCTTAAAGATAAAGTAAAAGTTAAAGATAAAGCAAATGTAAATAAATTATATAAAAGAAATAATAAATATTATAATATTATGTTGGTATTTTTATATGCATTTTCCTACATAGGATATATTTAAATATATTATATATGTTGGTATTTTTTATATGTATACAGAATTAAACCTGAACTAAACGTTACATCATATGTTGAGAAATGCTTCAGTAATGCTTTGGTATACTCACCATCATCCAATATTAGTTCTTCTTCTTTGAAATGGATCAGACTACCTGCAAATAAGAATAAAATTGTCAACCAATTAAAGTATTTCTTATTCTTATTAATAAAACAAAAAAAATATATTAGTGACCAACCAGTCAAAAATGAAATATATTTTTAAACTTTTTTTTTCCCCTCCCCCTTCCTGAGGTGAACCTCAAAGGGGGTTTATATATTCTTAAACCATAGAATAAAATCTCTATGGAATTTCCCCTGAGAAACTGTATGTGTGTAATGTACTGTTCTTCCGGCTCCTTTCTCTCTTACTACCCATGGAGATATTGGGTCCATCTGACTCAAAAGAGTTGACTTCTTTAAGTCTGTAGCAATTAGCTCGGGTAGCCTTATGTTGAGTTTGCCTTTCCCAGGCAATTCGAACCAGGGAGCATGAGAAGAGGGGGCTGACGAGAAGAATGTTGGGCCCGTGCGCATCTCTCTCCTCACTACCTCACCCGCAAACCCAAGGTAGATATAGTATACAATAATGTTTAAGGTCATTGCATGTTGACAAGTCGTTTGCCGACTCCTTTCTGGCCTTAAATGGATATCTGGTCTGTTATGTCATCATCAACAAGGAAACATTTCAGGTTGCATGTGATCGTCTAACAGAGAGGACCAAGATTCAGTGATGAATATAAGGTCATCAACGTTCATTGAACATAACTTGTTGTACCAGTTCAGCTTTTCTGCAAAGTCTGGAGGTACTCTGTACGCCACCATTTCAAGAAATTTTGAATGATATTGCCAACGAGATTAGCAGAGTTGCTAATTCCCTATTTAACCATAAGCAGCAGTTACTCCCACCTACAGTTATTAGGAAGAATTGTCTTTAGAAAACTGTCTAACCTTTACTGATAGTGAACTCTAATATTGTCACTCATTTCTAAATTATAAATAAAATGATTAAAATTTTTGCTCTTTTATCTGTCATCAACTGTGTGATGTTTCACCAGAAATAAATGTGATAAAAATAATAATGGTTTTTTGGCAACTAAGACCATTGTATCTACTAGAAATATCAATTTTAATTATGACATTATGAACAAATATTGAAAATTAACATAACTACTTAAGTAATCCAACATAATATTACAAATAAAAGCACTGTATATTTTAAAGATGGTCCAAGTCAGAATGTTCGCATGGCTTAAAGTGTATTTAACTTGCCATTAAGTATGCACTAAACTTCATCATAACCAATAAAAATTAATGCCAGACCCAAAGCAAGGAATGATGTCAGCCTATTTTGGGTCGCTGGACATACCAGATATAGATTGCAATGAGAGAACAGATGAATTGGCTAAGCAAGGAGTGAACTCATAATTTGTTTATTCTAAGTCTACCTAGATCCACATTTGCCTCCATGTAGGAACAGTGGATATGGGCCAGGAGAAATAATGGATAAGCAATAGTCCAACAATGTCGGCTGTGGACAAACAAGCCCTCCAAGGAAAACAACTCATTGTTAACAACCAGCAAGTGGCAATACATTAGCCTTACAATAGGCATTTTCACCAAGTACTCTAATTAAAACAGACTCCTACACTTAATAGGTATCTCTGAACACAATTAGTCTTCTCAATGGAGAAGGAAAACTCCAACCAATTGAGAATGCAAAGTATTGTGGGATATTTTAGAAATTTTCCCAATAGTAGACAGCTACGTACATATGAGGCAAGGAGATATGTTTTTAATATATAAGCAAACATAAAGGAAATTATGGTTGTCCAAATACAACTAACACCTATATTACCCACGGATTCCCCCCTCCATCTATCTAACTAATGAAGCACAATATACCAATGTATGCAAATTAATAGTAATTAAGAATAAAGCAATTATGTGTGGCAAATATATACATTAAAGACCTAAACACTATTAGACATATGCACGCATTCATATAATAAGAGATACTTCAGTATTGCTTTAGTGTACTCACCCTCGTCCATAATTAGCTCTTCTTCTTTACAGTGGATTGGATCACCTGCTTATAAGAGTAAGAAATTATTTACTAATATATAATGAAGTGGACAGTCTTAAAATAGTTTTAAACATTTATTATAACATTAAGATTTTTGCTCCATCTCACCTCAATACCAGAGCTATCAATCTAAGTCATCGCACAACATAGTAATAGACATTTGCACGCATTCATATAATAAGAGATACTTCAGTATTGCTTTAGTGTACTCACCGTCATCCAGAATTAGCTCTTCTTCTTTACAGTGGATTGGATCACCTGCTTATAAGAGTAACAAATTATTTACTAATATATAATGAAGTGAACAGTCTTAAAATAGTTAAAAACATTTATTATAACATTATTGTTACATTAAGATGTTTGCTCCATCTCAGCTCAACACCAGAGCTATCAATCTAAGTCATTGCACAACATAGTAATAGACATTTGCACCTATTCATTAATGAGAGATACTTCAGTATTGCTTTAGTGTACTCACCGTCATACATAATTAGCTCTTCTTCTTTACAGTGGATTGGATCGCCTGCTTATAACAGTAAGAAATTATTTACTAATATATAATGAAGTGAACTGTCTTAAAATAGTTAAAAACATTTACTATAACATTATTGTTACATTAAGATGTGTGCTCCATCTCAGCTCAATACCAGAACTATCAATCTAAGTCATCCCACAACATAGTAATAGACATATTCATTAATGAGAGATACTTCAGTATTGCTTTAGTGTACTCACCGTCATCCATAATTAGCTCTTCTTCTTTACAGTGGATTAGATCACCTGCTTATAACAGTAAGAAATTATTTACTTATATATAATGAAGCGAACTGTCTTAAAATAGTTAAAAACATTTACTATAACATTATTGTTACATTAAGATGTGTGCTCCATCTCAGCTCAATACCAGAGCTATCAATCTAAGTCATCACACGACATAGTAATAGACATTTGCACCTATTCATTAATGAGAGATACTTCAGTATTGCTTTAGTGTACTCACCATCATACATAATTAGCTCTTCTTCTTTACAGTGGATTGGATCACCTGCTTATAACAGTAAGCAATTATTTACTAATATATAATGAAGTGAACTGTCTTAAAACAGTTAAAAACATTTATTATAACATTATTGTTACATTAAGATGTGTGCTCCATCTCAGCTCAATACCAGAACTATCAATCTTAGTCATAGCACAACATAGTAATAGACATATTCATTAATGAGAGATACTTCAGTATTGCTTTAGTGTACTCACCGTCATCCATAATTAGCTCTTCTTCTTTACAGTGGATTAGATCACCTGCTTATAACAGTAAGAAATTATTTACTTATATATAATGAAGTGAACTGTCTTAAAATAGTTAAAAACATTTACTATAACATTATTGTTACATTAAGATGTGTGCTCCATCTCAGCTCAATACCAGAACTATCAATCTTAGTCATAGCACAACATAGTAATAGACATATTCATTAATGAGAGATACTTCAGTATTGCTTTAGTGTACTCACCGTCATCCATAATTAGCTCTTCTTCTTTACAGTGGATTAGATCACCTGCTTATAACAGTAAGAAATTATTTACTTATATATAATGAAGTGAACTGTCTTAAAATAGTTAAAAACATTTACTATAACATTATTGTTACATTAAGATGTGTGCTCCATCTCAGCTCAATACCAGAACTATCAATCTAAGTCATCGAACAACATAGTAATAGACATTTGCACCTATTGATATAATAAGAGATACTTCAGTATTGCTTTAGTGTACTCACCGTCATACATAATTAGCTCTTCTTCTTTACAGTGGATTGGATCGCCTGCTTATAACAGTAAGAAATTATTTACTTATATATAATGAAGTGAACAGTCTTAATATAGTTAAAAACATTTATTATAACATTATTGTTACATTAAGATGTTTGCTCCATCTCAGCTCAATACCAGAGCTATCAATCTAAGTCATCGAACAACATAGTAATAAACATTTGCACGTATTCATTAGTGAGAGATACTTCAGTATTGCTTTAGTGTACTCACCGTCATCCATAATTAGCTCTTCTTCTTTACAGTGGATTGGATCACCTGATTATAACAGTAAGAAATTATTTACTTATATATAATGAAGTGAACAGTCTTAATATAGTTAAACACATTTATTATAACATTATTGTTACATTAAGATGTGTGCTTCATCTCAGCTCAATGCCAGAGCTATCAATCTAAGTCATAGCACAACATAGTAATAGACATTTGCACCTATTCATTAATGAGAGATACTTCAGTATTGCTTTAGTGTACTCACCGTCATCCATAGTAAGCTCTTCTTCTTTACAGGTGATTGGATCACCTACTTATAAGAGTAAGAAATTATTCACTTATATATAATGAAGCGAACAATCTAAAAATAGTTAAAAACATTTATTATAACATTATTGTCACATTAAGATGTGTGCTCCATCTCAGCTGAATGCCAGAGCTATTAATCTAAGTCATAGCACAACATAGTAATAGACATTTGCACGCATTCATTAATGAGAGATACTTCAGTATTGCTTTAGTGTACTCACCTTCATCCATAATTAGCTCTTCTTCTTTACAGTGGATTGGATCACCTGATTATAACAGTAAGAAATTATTTACTTATATATAATGAAGTGAACAGTCTTAATATAGTTAAAAACATTTATTATAACATTATTGTTACATTAAGATGTGTGCTTCATCTCAGCTCAATGCCAGAGCTATCAATCTAAGTCATAGCACAACATAGTAATAGACATTTGCACCTATTCATTAATGAGAGATACTTCAGTATTGCTTTAGTGTACTCACCATCATCCATAACTAGCTCTTCTTCTTTACAGTGGATTGGATCACCTGCTTATAACAGTAAGAAATTATTTACTTATATATAATAAAGTGAACTGTCTTAAAAGATAGTAAAGAATGGTTCATGAGAACCAAGATTCGGTGATGAATAAAAATTCATCAATGTTAAGGAACCATGGCTTGTTTTTCAGCTTTTCTGCGGAGTATGTCTGGAGACACTCTGTATACTACCTTTTCTAGAAATTTTGAATGATATTGCCAACGAGATTGGCAGAGTTGCAAATTCCCTTTTTAACCATAAGCAGCAGTTACTACCATGTAAAGTTCTTAGTAAAAATGATCTTAGGAAAACCTCCTAAACTTTACTGATAGTGAACTCTAATATAGTCATTCTTTCTAAATTATAAAATGATTAAAATTTTTGCTATTAAAAACTCTTTTATCTGTCATCAACTGTGTGATATTTCACCAGAAATAAATGTGATAACAATAATAATCGTTTTTCGGCAACTAAGAACATTGTATCTCCCAGAAATTCAAATTTGGATTATGACATTATGAACAAATATTGATAATTAATAAAACTACTTCTGTATAATCAATAAAAATGAAAGCCTGGCCCAAAGCAAGGAATGATGTCAACCTATTTTGGGTCTCTGGACATACCAGATATAGATTGCAATGAGAGAACAGATGAATTGGCTAAGCAAGGAGTGAACCCATCATTTGTTCATCCTAAGTCTGCCTAGATCCACATTTTCCTCCATGTAGGGACAGTGTATATGGGCCATGAGAAATAATGGATAAGCAATAGTCCAACAATGTCGGCTGTGGACAAACAAGCCCTCCAAGGTAAACAACTCATTGTTAACAACCTGCAGCTGGCAATACATTAGCCTTACAATAGGCGTTTTCACCAAGAACTGCAGATAAAGCCAACACCTATTGTTAATAGGTATTTCTGAGCTCAAATAGTCTTCTCAATGGAGAAGGAAAACTCCTATCAATGCTTAGGAGAATGCAAAACATTTAGCAACCTAAGTTTTTACATTTCACGGTGCGATAGGATTCGATTAGGAGAACATAACTCCATCAAATAGAGATCATTACTTGACTTCCTAAAGAGCTCAAGGAGGTATGTAAATATGTGGCAAGGAAATATTTATATAGCTTAAGGGCAGACAAAAAGGAAATATGGGTCTGGTTGCCAGGCCAATAAAAGCTACATAGGTTCCCCTCCATCTAATTATCTAATAGCAAACTCCCAGCTGATAAAATGAAGCACCAATGGCACATGTTACATGCACCTTTCAAAAACATAATGGCCATTGATATTACTTTAGGAAGGAAAATAATAGGTCTTGTAGGAGATTTTAGACAAATTTTGCCGGAAATTGCATCAAGTATTCTCCTCTTTCTTCCGACTTTGCAGATTATCTAGAAATTGATAATGGAGAGTATCCCTCAATAACTGATGGACTTTCTGACGGTCCAGCTTTTATTGATATACCATATTCTGTAGTCAGAAGATAATTAAGAAAATGGCATTCTTTAGTTTTCTAAATTGTTTAAAAAAGGTAAATTTTGATTAATAGTTTCCCTCCACACAAACCCACCACCAAAACTGGTACTATTGTTATGCTACTAAGAAGCAAAAGTGTCGCCTAGGTACTTTTAAATGGAAGAGTATTAAATATGTATGACAAGGTCCCAGATTGGCGAATAATTACTTGTAAAAAGAATATGCCAAAAAACATTAATTTCTAAAATCGACCTTTCACTCCAGAATATCAGTTCCTCATTACTTCCAGACTACCATCAAACAAAAACTAATATGACAAAGTACCAAAACTCTAAAATTAATATTAAAAGAAATACTGTAAACCAGTCAAAGTATAAACATCTTTCCTTAAAACTCCTAGGGATTAACAAGACCGGAATTTCACAGGGGTACAGCTAGTATATGCTTTATGTAAGATTATTTAAATTTTTTTTGGCATATGTATACATTAAATGCCTCAACTCTATAACCTACTTAATAAACTCAAACTAAACTTTAAAAAAAAAAAACTTACAGTCAAATTCTTTTTTGATTTCTTGCTTGATGACCATAGAAGATTCTTTGACATCTGTAAATAAAACAATCAAATTTATTGGAAATTTGACTAGAATAAACATTCTATATTTATATTAACACAGGAGTTAAGACATAGTAGTTACAATACCTGTGGTATCCATCATAATAAATGTAATCCAATAACAGACTTCAAATAACAACTGTTGCCGCATGAATCTAGTGTCGTTCGTGAAGGAGCGTCACAAGCGGCTGCCAAAGAACACCGATCTGGGTAGAAGCAAAACGTTAATTTGCGTCTTAAATGTAAAGCAGTATTGTTGTTGTAATCCACACTTACAATGCTTTCTCAAGGTTAGAATCCCGAAATCTCAACTTAAATTCACAGATTGAAATTCTTGAAAGTGTCCGAAAGAGGTTGAGAAAAATTGAAAACGACAAGGGAAGAATCTTAAATGCAAAATTTGACTCCGTGATTGAAAAAAAGAACGCTGGCTACATTCGCTTAAAGCAATTTAATGACTGCATTGAGCAGGAACCTTCTATTATCGCTTGCAACAAAATTGCCCGATAACTTCGGGTAGATGTTTTATGTTCTTTTTCAATGTTAGAAAACATCGTAAGTGACAGACGACATAATTTTGAAATGTACAAGATCGTATATTTTTTTATATAAACGTGTTGAAAATTAACTTTTTCTAACATTGTTTTTATAATTATTATTTTTTTAATAGTTTGTACTTGATATATTGACATTACACTAAATCAAATTTATAATATGTCAATAAATTATTTTATTGCATCGCGTATTATTATTATTTTAGATTTCATTACACCAACAAATGTTGTAAATTAAACAGAAAAATGATTTTGGCCTGTTTAAGGTGTTATATGCATGATCTTACACACTTTGGGTTTTTACTGCACGAAAATCCGTTGAACATAGTTGCAGAGACTTTAAAACTAAAAATTATTAGCTGTTTTTTATGTCAACTCGCTGGTGTGAAGTTAAAAAAATACTGGTTTATGAGAAACCATAGTTACAGGGTCAGGATACAAATCTGAGACTTTTTAATTTTCATTCAGAAACTTTCTAATTCAAAAAGATATATTCACAAAAAAAACATAAATTGTAAAATGTCTTTGTCGCAAATCGCAAGGTTTTAACAACATTAGCCAATTATAAGCTCAGAAGGATTAGAAGTCTTAAATCTTGATGTACCGACTATTATTTAATGTGCTGTGAGAAATAATTATAAAAATAAATCATTAAAACTATCAAAACAAAACTATGTTCGAACTTTTTCTCACAGCTTCGCGGTTATATTTTGCATGTATGTCAGATTGGTAGAAAATCGGGGATGCTTTTTTGTTACCAATTAGGATATTCATAAGAACAATATTTCTATCTGTACTGCATTTTTTCACTTGTTATTAACTTTGGACTAATTTTTACCAGAACCCGTTTAGAAAGTCAAATAATTTACTTAATAACAAAATCAAACCGGCGAGTGTCAAGAAAGAGATAAAATGAGTAAACCTGTGGTCTTTGACCTTTGCTGGTGGCCTAGTCGGTGCGCAGCTTTATTCGTAATGGTCTGACTCCATAAGATCTTAGAAGGTGTGCCCCGACAGTGCACTGTGTCCAGGAGAAGAGGAACAGGGTAGGTATTATAGGTAGTTTATGTGGTCTTGGAATGACCACGAATTCACACACGGTATTTAAGGGTAGGCGAAAACCGTCCGGATCTCAAAGGCGAGTGTGAACAGGAGAGATGCAGACTGGATCGCTGGGGGAGACGCTACTAGGTAAAGTTTGTAGGGCCCCAGAAGTGCGTCATCACCATGGAAGTGATCTCTTCCAAGGAGGTGCTAGTTTCAGCGAGATGAAGGCAGAGAATCCCACTAGGAAGGTGTGGCGTCTGACAACGCCAGACTAAAACATAGTGAGGATAGGTAAGAGAGATGCAGATGTAGTTGAATAAGAAAGCCATGGTTCAAGTAGAGCAGCAAGCGCCAGTGAAGAGAGAGAGAGAGAGAGAGAGCAGTGGTCTTCAGGTGCTGGGTTCCAAAAGTCCTTTTTTTTTTTCTTCCTTATCCCCTCAAAAATGACAAAATGATTATTTTCATTATAGACCCTCACTCGAATCTATTTACATTGCAGTTTCATATTTGCTGTAGCATCGCTACATTATATAAAAGGTCTGAATTACATATAAAATTATATAATTTAATACAAGCATATGGATACACATTATACTTGAATTCTTTCATAAGACTCTATAAAGCGATGGGCTGTGACAAAACCCCAAATCTGGGCCTTATATAAGCAAGTCAGAGGTAGGGGTAGCCACACCCTGCCCCCTAGTGTCCTTCAGCTGTTTCCTGCACTATTTTCCCCCTCTCTTAGCTGGCACCTTTTGAAGGTTTTTATTATTAAAACATGGAAACATAGGTGGATATTTTCTGGGCCGAGAAGAGGGGAACTTCTGTCTATTTATTCATGGGGAAGAAGTTGGCACAATAATGACCATTCGGAAAAAATTCTGAACATCTTTTGCTCAGAGTATTTCCCCGTACTCCCAATCAGAGAGTTAGAACTGGGGAACTGGAAATTCAGCTAATGGATCCCGGGATAATAATCATTATATTATTTATTTGTATTATTGAACTCTAGATATATAAAACATTATTTATTTATTTGGTTTGATTTATATTTTATTTTAAGCAAGAACCATTTATTCAATTACTTCAGTATGTGTATATTATTTTAATAGTCAGAGGTTATTTGTAAGTTTTACTCGTCATCGAGGAACATTTTAAATATCTAATAATTTTTAAGTGGAGGCCTGGAAACTGTATAGAGATGAAAGACTGTTTGGAGACCGGGGACCCGGAAGAGTGCCTGGAGGCAGTGCAGTATTTCCTGTACCATGCGACCAAGGCAAAAGCAGCGCTCGAAAGTAAGTACCAAAGCTAATAACTTTCAAATGTTCCATCGGCTGTTCGAGTACAGCAGGGATCTCCACGGCCGAAAGACTCTGCTGAGATACCTTATAGCTTATCCACCAAAGCATACTCTGTACTTCGAGGAACTTGTTCTTTGTACAGAGCCGCCCATCATTGGGAACCAGGTCCCATCTTTCTCCCTGGCAAAAGGACCATCCAGGAAACTCCTCATTGAGGAGAGGGTCCAGATTAAAGACCTGTATATACCCATGACTTGTACAAAATTTCTCTAACTAAAAAGTATGAATTGTGAAATGTTAGCAGCATGTATTCCACCAGAATTCTCAGTAAAATCATGCTGTTCATGTGTAAATATTTGTTCATACATATGTGTGTTTTTTTTTAATTTTGCTTTTTTTGAAAAATCATTTGCTATAATATTTTTTTTTTATCAAATCGAACCTCATGCTGGTAGGTGTAGAATAAATTGTCTTTACTTTTTCCACTATTTTATGGATATTATCGGTGTTAATGCGACGTCAACGCTCATTGAAACGTACAATCGCTTTATTATCTTTAAATAAGAATGAAAACATTTTGTGTAGTGCATTATGTAAAAGTAATTACAAGTAGAAAGTAAAAAATACCAAGGAAGGGAATTATTATTATGGTAAATAGGTAGGTTATTGGACCATTGCAATTGTATGAAGCTTGTTCTTTTTTAAAATTCCACTAAGTGGGTCTTGGATGGGTTTGTAAAGCATTAGATGTATGGTCAGATAATGGGTTATTTTTATTTTTATTATAGTCGCAAAAAATTTATTTGTTGCTGGGATGTACATAATTACGTTTTGAGTATTGTAGTAAAATCTTTTAACTTATTACCGACATGTGGTGAAGACTTTTTCCTATTGATTAAGTGTCAGTTTTAGATTTCAGAATCTGTGTCAGGTATTCTTAAGCCGCGTATACACTTGTACATTACCCCGAATGAGCATGCGTTTGCAGATGTTTTGCTCAGACGAGTACAAGGCGATCCGAATTAAGTTATTATTGTTAATATTAATATTGTTTTCCTTTTTAAGTTAAAATGGAATTATCTCGAGATGAGTCTGGGGTACTACCAAAATTATCCAGTACTGTAGAAACCCAAGGATAAATATTACTTTAATAATTTAAAAAAAGGAAGGAGCTTGGAGTGAAATTTCTGCCCACATGAAAATTTCAAAAGATTAGTGCCACAAAATAATTAAAAGCCTAAAGGGTTCCTACCAAAGGAGAAAGACAAGAATTAAAAAAAAAACCAACATCATTAGAAGAGGTAAGTACTTGCTTAGTGATTCGTTTTATTTTGAGTTCGTGCAGTTATAGTAGAGGTCAAAAGTTTCTGGACACGTTGATATTTTATATTGTACTAACCATTTTCATTTATATATTATATAAAACATTTTAAGAAAGATACTAAAGAATAAACAAATTAAGCAATAATAAAGATTTAATTTCCTTTTTTTAATAATATACATAATTCTAAACAAAAACAGGGCGTTCACAAATTCTTTGATGATACTCGCGTATCTGTTTTTTACGAAATGGTGGAAAACACACCAGAGGGAGGTCAAAAAATGAATTTTTCAAGAGAGAGGCAATAAATATAACATACCTGTAAATTACTCCTCCTTCTGCAACCCAACCCCACTTTGGGGAGTTAAGTCTAACTTAATTAACACTTAATTCCTAAGAACATCAGTCAAAGCAACTTTTCGTGACACAATTAAGACCCTACATAATGACCTTATAATTCCCAATACCTAAGATCACTTTCATCAAAATTCTTCAAGTTCCATCAGAAATTATCTGACCATCCAAATCCTCAACTGGGATCACTTTCAAGTATCACCAATCCATACAACCCTCCTCGGATATTGAACCAGAAGTGGACCCGTGATCTTTTGTAAATATTTAGACACTGGGTGATCTGGCACTGGTTAATTTTTGTCCCGCATTGTCTGATGATCCGCTAACGAACAAATTATCATCAACTCTCTTCTACAAAAACTCTAAAAAACTACAAAACTAACAAACCTCTCGTTTATACCATCTATAAACAACTGCAGTCCCAGCATTCCTCCCAGCTGTTCCGATTAATGACATACTTCCTGCTGGTACATACTCTTGTATTGAATTTAAACTTTTTATAATTTATTTTATATAATGAAATATTCCTTCTTTAAAATCACTTCTTAAAAATAAGATTACAGTATTTAGTCACTGGGAGATCTGGCACTCGTCAATCCCCCCCCCCGCATTGTCTGATCAAAATATCACAACAATATCTTTAGTCCTTTTCAAGTACAACAGACTAAGTCATACATCAAATCTTTGCTTCGTAGCAAGGGAACTTTTACACCGAAGTTATTCAATGAAGAAATGATTCCATAACTCGAATCACTGGAAATATCTTCTGACCTTAAAATAACGAATAAATATCGAGTATGAAGCATTGGTTCGACTTAAAGACATATACTGTTGGCTCTTTTTTTTTTGGTATGTGGCTTCCTTCTTTGAGGCGGGCACAAACTGTTCACTATGTGTGATGAAAGCTCCTGTATGATGAGCCATTATATGAATAATCAACTTAGAAGCATCTACTGTTAACTAGCATTTGCTGTAATGTTATGGGTTTCTTCAAGTTAACGGCTTTTAATACTTAGTAACTACAAAGAGGTCATTGCATGATTTTCTCAGTTGGCAGCACTATTATATGGGCCTTCAAACTGTGAGGTAATAGTGCTGTTTAGCTTCAAAGAAGGGGCTTTTGTATGAAAAATGTTGGGTCATTATACGTTTCTTCAAATCACAAGCTTATACTCCTGATGGGGGCTTGTCGCCGGTATGGTGTGCCATTATTTGTACCTTCAAATTATGAAATAGTACTGCTTTGTAGCTGCAGTGAGTACATTCATGGGGCTTGCCTTCAGTATGGTGTGCCATTATATTTGTCTTCAAACTACGAGCTTGTACTGCTTTGTAGCTGCAGTGAGGACATTGATGGGGCTTCTCTTTAGTATGGTGTGCTATTGTGTCATTCTCTAAAATAAAGTCTTCTGTTTTGCCATCACACAAGATTATATTTCTCTTCAAAGTACTATCATACACTGCACCGGAAACAAGCAAATAAAAAATGATTTACCACTGGCAAGTAAAAAGTTATTGAAGAATTTCTTAACTTTCTTCTGGTTTTCATTTTTTTTTTCTTCATGGGTGGCATATTTTCGTTCATCTTTATATTTTTCCCACAATCCAGTGTCTTCTCCAGGTGCTCATTTGAAACAAACATAGTAATGAATATAAAGAAGATAGAAAACATGATAGCCTTAGAGAAAAAACTACAGAAAAGAAAACTAATTGTTGGGGGGAGCGGCTCCTCGAAAATTGAGGAAGCAAATCTCCGTACCCGGACAAACTAGAGTCACTCTCTTTCACTCCCGATTCCCGAAAACATCGACAAAAACAGTTGGGAGCAAAAAAAAAAACGACCGACTTAAAAACCACACAAAAGTTAAATCTAATGTATTGAAAAATTTCACAGGTTTGATTACTCCCCAATTAAAAAAAACAAGTTCACAAACAAAATGACTGAACCTTTATTCAGAATAAAGAGAAAAAAAACATTAATGACTGAAAATTTGGACAGTAACAAAATGAGAAAAAAATATATAAAAACCAAAAAAAAAAGGCCCATCAATGTGAAGACAAAAATAAATAAAAAAAGGTCTTTTTTCTCTATACCTATATATCCAATAAATTAAATAAGCGGAGCTCCGTTACAATAATCAAACAAACCATCAGTCTTAGTTACAAAAAAAAAATCGATTTAACTCTAAGGATCTAAATTTTAAGATAGTACATGCTGTAAAAAAAAAAGAAACCAGTTCTACGTAGACGGGTAGAGTCGGCTTGTTGAAGAGCGGCCACTTCTGCTCTTCTTCTCCCTTCTCATGAACAAGAATCACGATGACGGGCGATGAGCACCCAGTCCGAGTATTCAGAACGAGCGGGATGACAATGATGCGTAGCGGTGAGTACTCGGCCAAGAAAATTGAAAAACTTCGGCAAATCATCAGTACTCGGGTGTGAGGGAGCGCATCTCTGTGTCCCCAAAACAAAGCTTGAGCCGTACTGAGCTCTCATGCGTATGAGAAGGCGAGACCTTGACCGCTGGTGTAAACAAACTGGTTGAACATTATTATCCTTGTTGAGTGAAATTAAGCACTAAATTATAATTACACTTGTTTGTTTCTTTGGGGTAAATCACTGTTGACGAAAATAATCAATACAAAAAACTCAACAAAAAAACAAACAAAACACGAATGTTAGCATAAAGTTAACGGCTTTAACACACCGCCCACCAAAATTTTAAAGAAAATTTTAACAAGAACAAAATTAATAACCCTCATCTGGGAACAAAGGTGATAGGCGAGAAACAGAACGAATATAATCACCTTTCACAGTGTGCACCTTCACCACGCGGACGTTACCATCCTTGCCCGGGTAGGTTTCTGTGACCCGGCCGGTGGGCCAGTGTAAAGGTGGAACTTGTGGATCTCTAAGGAGGACTAGGGTTCCGACAGTCGGTAAAGGTGTTGTTTCTGTCCATTTGACTCTATTGTGCAGTGTTGTCAAATAATCTTGTCGCCATTTCTTCCAAAAATTGCCTATACAAGATTGTAAAAATTGCCATCTAGAAAGGCGGGGTCGTGGTACATCCGTCACATCTTGCTCAGGTGGGGCCATCAAGGGTGCTCCGATGAGAAAGTGCCCTGGGGTTAGACAACCGAAATCATCAGGCGTCGAGGATAGTGCATATAAGGGCCGTGAATTGAGGATGGCTTCCACACGACTGGCAATTGTTGACAGTTCCTCATATGTAAGGGGTTGAGAACCGAGGACTCTAACAAGATGGAACTTGCAGGACTTAATTGCTGCCTCCCATAAACCTCCAAAATGAGGAGCATACGGTGGCATGAACTTCCTTTCCACTTCCTTCAAGACTAAATCCCCCTTGATTTTGGAGCATACTTCACTCGAATTCCACCAATCGTACAGTTCCTTTAATTTCCGCGAGGCGCCAACAAAATTGGTGCCATTATCGGAGTATATGCAGCTAGGCAGCCCTCGCCGAGAAACGAAACGATTGAGGCATGCCAGGAAAGCCTGGGTGCTCATCTCTGTCACAACCTCAATATGGATGGCTTTGGTGGCAAAACAGATGAAAAGACAAATGTATGATTTACCCAAAGCAGCCTTTCGTCTATGGGATTCTTTTATGGCGAACGGTCCGGCAAAATCTACTCCCGTATTCAAAAACGGCCTGCCTTGCTCGAAACGGCTAAGTGGTAAGTCAGCCATGAGAGGGTTAATGGCTTTCACTCTAAGGCGATGGCATCTCGAACAGCTATGGACACGCGATCGAACCAGTCTTTTACCCGATATTATCCAGTATTTTTGACGAATTAGTGATAACAAAAGTTGAGGTCCTGCGTGGAGGTAAGTTTTATGGAGATTATCCACCCACAGATTAACAAAATGAGACTTAGCAGGCAACAGTATGGGATGCTTCGCATCTTGAGAAAGTGGCGCGTGAGCTAGCCTTCCGCCCACCCTGACAAGACCGGCGGCATCGGTAAACGGACATAAGGCTTTTTATTCTTTGGCCTTAGAGTCCAATGGCGTGATTTTAAAATATTGTTGTACTGAGCGCAGCAACATTGCTGAGGCATTTCTAGTTTCAGAGAGGGATAATTGGCCGTGGTAATTTTGTGAATTGGAACGTGAATTGTGAACAAAACGTAATAGGTACGCGGTCGTATTGATCAATTTGGGGTAAGCGGAAAATCTTTCAGTATATTCTTGAAACTCTTGCTCCGGAATGGCCGACAACAGAATGGATAAATCCTCAGCCTTTGTTTCCGGTAGCTTCGATGCATCTACGGCTGATAGGTCGTTTAAAGGCCATTCACTTGAGGGGTGATGCAGCCATTCGGGTCCCTCCCACCAGTAAGTATTGTTTACGAGTTCGGTGGGTTTCAGGCCACGGGAGGCTACATCTGCTGCATTGTCATTGGAATCTACGTGATACCATGATTTGATAGATGAACCTTCCAGTATTTTTACTACCCGGTTGGCCACAAATGTTTTTAAACGAGAGAATGGCAACCGGAGCCATGACAAAACAATAGTTGAATCCGAAAATAAAACCACCTTAGACGCCCTGCATGAAAAAGTTACAGTTTTAAGCGACGTTAGAGCGTCCACTAACAAAACTGCAGCACATAATTCCAGCCTAGGAGTTGAAAGTGGTTTTAATGGCGCTAGGCGAGTCTTTGAATAAAGAAGTCGCGATAAGCATTGTCCATTTGACAATTCAAAGTGGAGATATAAGACAGCTGCATAGCCCAACGAAGATGCATCAGCAAAGCCTGCTACAGTGACATTCAGAGGTTGATCTGAGAAAAAACAACGGGAAATGCTGATTTCGCCCAAACGAGGTAAACTTTGATAAAAAGCTTCCCATTTTTCGGCTAATTGGGGTGGTATTGGACTATCCCAATCGAGCTTTAATTCCCATAATCGTTGGAGAATGGTTTTGGCTTTGAATATTACAGGGGAAAGGTACCCGAGAGGGTCATACATACGTGCTATTACTGACAAGATTCCTCTTTTTGTGAGACGACACTCTTTCGATTGTACCTTGTATGACAAAACGTCCTTCTTAGGATCCCACTGCATTCCTAATATTTTGATTACTGAGTCCTCTAGATTAGATAGAGAAACCGCGGATTCCGTATCCTCGGTTGGGACATTTTCAAGAAGTTCAACGGCATTGCTATTCCACTTCTTCAATTGAAAGCATCCTTTACCTAATAGGGCAATCAACTGATTTTGCAATTCTATTGCTTCGGAGATTGTATTGGCTCCTGTGAGAAGATCATCGACATACATGTGCTCCCGTATTGCCTGGGATGCTCGGCCAAACTCATTGCCCTCATCCTGAATTAGCTGATGCAACACACGGATCGCTAGAAAAGGTGAGCAGGATAGGCCAAATGAGAGCCGCTTGAAAATAAATTCCTGCAATGAATCGGTAGTTTGAAATCGGAAATACAGGTGTTGATAGGCACAATCCTCAGAAGATAACCGTATTTGCAAATACATTTTGCAAATGTCTGCTGTCATAGCTATCGGATAGGTGCGAAAATTAAGCATCACATCCCGGATGTCATGCTGGAGTTTCGGCCCCGTGAATAAGTGATCATTGAGAGATCCGTTTTTGGTAGGAGCAGATGCGTCAAAGACAATGCGAAGTTTTGTAGATGTACTATCCTTAAGAACAGCGTGATGCGGTAAATAATTTTTTCCGCTTTCAATGGCCGGAGATATATAATCTTTATCAATATAATCACGGAAAACCCTTGAATATTCCATTTTCAACGATGGATCCCTTTCTAGTTTTTCTTCCAATTTCATAAAACGGCGGAGGGCTCCATGTCGTGAACCTTGTAAATCCGAAGGCTCGGTCTTAAAAGGTAGCCGTACAATATATCGGCCGTCTTGGTCGCGGGAATGAGTGGAGATGAAATGTTGTTCACATTTATCGTCACTCGGATCCGACACCGATAGATCCTTTATCGTCTCTATTTCCCAAAATTTACTCATTATATTCACGAGTTCTGTACACTGACATTCGGTGACACTGTGAAGTACTGTAGCTTCAGCAACCGGTACCTCGACAGAGGTGGGCCCCAAAATAATCCATCCGAATACGGTTTTAAGGACAGAGGGAAAACCATCTGTTGCCTTAATGTTCTCCCCCATCAAAATCTCTCCAAACAGATCCGCTCCGACGAGAAAGTCTATGGGTCCCGGCTGGCAAAATAATGGGTCTGCTAATTCGAGATGATGGAAACGTTCCGCAATGATATGAGGGACTTTGCTTGTGGGCATCTCTTGACAGATACGGTCTACCACCATGGCTGAGGTACGAAACTCAGGCATTGGTGAATGTTGAGGAGTTAGTACACATGACGCTTGATATTTCACATCGGGCATGGCCTGATTCCCAAAACCTACAAGTTTGTGCCGGATTCGGGCTACAGGCAGCTCGGTACGCTGCACGCATTCTTCGGTGATAAAAGATCGCTGCGATCCACTATCGACAAGCAACCGAATCGGATGGAAAGTCCCATAACGATCTCGGATTCGCGCATTCGCTGTTCCCAGCAGCACACTCATATGGCCTATGGATGATGAAGCCAAAATGGCGCTGCGATCTGTTGGTGACGGGTTTAGAGATTCCTTCGTGTCCCGATTCTGTTTAGTATTATTAACTGTGGATTGCCGGCTTGCTGAATGTCGGTCATGAGAGATAGTTTCGGAAACATCTTCCTTCGAGTTCACGGGCTGCGCATGTGTAAACCCAGATTGGTGTAACAAGGAGTGATGTTTTCTACTACAGTGCCTACAACGATTTTTAGATGGACAAACAGGCATACCATGCCCGGATGCCAAACAATTGAAACATCGCTTCAATGCTTTGATTCGTTCAAACCTTTGTTTTGGGGACAGGGAATGAAACCGTGCACAATCGTAAATCCTGTGACTTGCTTTGCACAAAAAACATTGATGTGCTGATCGGCTTAAAGAAGTGGGCGATTCGGATGACATCAGTACTTGCTTTGGCCTTTTGGAATTGCCAAACCCTGCATTGGCAACAGTAGGCGCGTGTTCGTTGGTGTTTACTAACAGGGCGCTCGACTGTAAACGAATGATTTGTTGCTGGAGGAATTTTATAAATTGGTCCCAACTCGGAACTTCTTGTTTGGCCCCATACTCTAACTCAAACTGTTCCCTTGATTTAGAATCCAGTAACCGAAGTGCAACGGTTGTCAAGATAAACCCCGCGGGGTCAGTAAGATTTAATTTTCGGAAAGCTGTTCCGCTCTCAAGAACCACCTCTGAAAATCGTTCTAGTGAATTGAGGTCACCCTTTGTTATTGGTTTAAAATTTAAAAACTTTGTTAATTGAAACGTAGCTTGAATCCGTTGGCTATCGTACCGTTTTGTAATGGCTTCCCAGGCTTGAATATAGCCTGCTTGTGTAATGTCAATGCCCGAAATAAGCTGAGCAGAAGGTCCTTTCAAGGAAGATTTAAGATAATGAAATTTCTGAACATTTTCTAGTGATTCATTATTATGGATGAGAGATGCAAACGTGTCTTTGAATGACTGCCAGAGGGAAATGTCTCCCGCAAACGTCGGAATATTAATGGGGGGTAGACGTGGATGTGAATTAGTTGCGCCAATTGTGCGCTCCAATTCGGCTCCATTATTGTCTGAGTTGCTAGGTGGAACTATCCCTAAGGAAAGAGCCTCATAAAAGGCAGAGCGAATTTCTGTTTTAAGAGTTACGTATTCCGTAACTGAAGCATTTAATTTTTTGGCAGTTTTGCGTATCTTCGAAAGAGTGTCCAAAAACTTATCATGTGTACTGTCAATTCGTGAGAGTCGAGCCTGGAATAAAGCAACTTTAGTAGGGTTGTTACGAGCCTCAAGTCCTAGTGCAGCAGCATCTTGAACGTCAGTTGCTAAATCTTTCAGTTGGATTACTAACTCATCCAATTCATCCTGGGGGTCGTCGCTTTGGACGTTTTTGGGCATTTTTTTTTTTTTTTTTTAAGTTTTATTCACAATAATTTTAAATTCCAACACCAAAACTATTAGCTATATTAGTCACTGGGCGGTGTGTTAAACAATCACCAAGCACCACACCCAAATAACAAGACAAATTACTCAGTACTCCACCAAAAACATCAATGAGACGAAGAAAAAAGAATGAAAGAAAGCGACTGACAGCCAGATCAAAGTATCCGGCCCGGAGGACCAAGTTATGTTGGGGGGAGCGGCTCCTCGAAAATTGAGGAAGCAAATCTCCGTACCCGGACAAACTAGAGTCACTCTCTTTCACTCCCGATTCCCGAAAACATCGACAAAAACAGTTGGGAGCAAAAAAAAAACGACCGACTTAAAAACCACACAAAAGTTAAATCTAATGTATTGAAAAATTTCACAGGTTTGATTACTCCCCAATTAAAAAAAACAAGTTCACAAACAAAATGACTGAACCTTTATTCAGAATAAAGAGAAAAAAAACATTAATGACTGAAAATTTGGACAATAACAAAATGAGAAAAAAATATATAAAAACCAAAAAAAAAAGACCCATCAATGTGAAGACAAAAATAAATAAAAAAAGGTCTTTTTTCTCTATACCTATATATCCAATAAATTAAATAAGCAGAGCTCCGTTACAATAATCAAACAAACCATCAGTCTTAGTTACAAAAAAAAAATCGATTTAACTCTAAGGATCTAAATTTTAAGATAGTACATGCTGTAAAAAAAAAAGAAACCAGTTCTACGTAGACGGGTAGAGTCGGATTGTTGAAGAGCGGCCACTTCTGCTCTTCTTCTCCCTTCTCATGAACAAGAATCACGATGACGGGCGATGAGCACCCAGTCCGAGTATTCAGAACGAGCGGGATGACAATGATGCGTAGCGGTGAGTACTCGGCCAAGAAAATTGAAAAACTTCGGCAAATCATCAGTACTCGGGTGTGAGGGAGCGCATCTCTGTGTCCCCAAAACAAAGCTTGAGCCGTACTGAGCTCTCATGCGTATGAGAAGGCGAGACCTTGACCGCTGGTGTAAACAAACTGGTTGAACATTATTATCCTTGTTGAGTGAAATTAAGCACTAAATTATAATTACACTTGTTTGTTTCTTTGGGGTAAATCACTGTTGACGAAAATATTCAATACAAAAAAACTCAAAAAAACAACAAAAAAAAACAAACAAAACACGAATGTTAGCATAAAGTTAACGGCTTTAACACTAATCATTATTGAATTAGAAAGCTAAGTTAAAACAAATACTTTTTTGTTTTATTTAGATATTAAATGTAAATAGTGTAATAGCAATAAGGCGATAGTGATGTAAGATCCAATTCAGACCAAAATTACAGTTCAGTCTTCATTCTACAAACAAAGCTGGAGGACTCCCATCTTTCCGTCTAAAGCTAACGAGATAGTAACTACTACACTTAAAATCATCTTGAAACAATAAATGATTTTTTGTAAATACATGACAGTGCGAGTCCTGTCAATCATGTCCCACGAGTTTGAGACTCTCAGGTCTAATCAGAGGTCTTAATCAGCCATCACTGGCTTGTGTTCAGTGCCTAGGATCAAGTAAGAGTGTGGGTCATCTTCTGAACCCATGCTTCTTCAAAGTATGCTATGTTGGGGGGGTTTCTTGACTGTGTATTTGGGTGTATGGTACGAATGAATATGGAACCAAAATATTTATAATACAGAGGTATTAACTTATAATGGCCTTCAAGGGTCCTGGGAAATCGCATCATTATAATAACTTTTATGACTGCCCATTATAAATAAATTTATATAACACCAACATTTTTGACAATTAGATTGTCATCAAACAATTATCCCATCCATTTGTCCAAAAGACATATGTAAACAAATAAAACTGCTGAAAGTAAGAAAATTGCGAGAAGTAAACACAATCGCAACAATAGACATTAAAAATTTCCTCACTAAAATCTACAATAGCATTTGCCAACACAGGCACTTGCCCCTCCATCTTGGGAAATAGCAAAAATCATCATGACAACAAAACCAAACAAAGACCATGCAAACATAGGAAGCTATAGACCTATCTATCAGTCTTTAGAACATTTTTCCAAAAATACTTGAAAAACTTATAATCCCCAAAGCATCAAAAATCAATTACATTCCTCTAATTGATAATAATTTGATACATTATGACGACATTATGAGTTTATTAGTTTATTGATTAATTAATTTAAAAAAATATGATTTCTGCGTTGATAATTAAAAATATTTTTGAATTGTGAATTTGTTTATGGCTCCTCGCTACTGTATTGATTTGAATAAAATATTTTTATAAATGGCTAGTTAAAGAATGTTAACAAAGACAGAATTTTTACAAGAAGAGTTTATTTAAAAGTATAACGAGGTAACGGTTTTAGTAACTACTGTCTTACGTCTAGTCGGGAAGAGAAAGTGTCGGAAGGAGTAGTGAGTCGGACTGAGTGAGTGAGAGTAGAATTTTGGGAAGGTATATATTGCTGTGATATTTAATATTACAGACTTTGTATATCAAGAAATTGAAATATAAATATGTTATTCAAATCATATATCAAGAAGGCGAAAATAAAAACAATTGAGAGTAGAAGAAAAAACAAAAGGTAGTATAGTTGTGGTTGTTATGATGAAAACACACACAGAATTACTCACTAGTTTTGGGATCAGCCTGTGATACATGTTAGTTGTGTTGTTATGATGAGCACACAGAATTGCTCTCTAGTTTTGGAATCAGCCCGTGATACATGTTAGTTGTAAATTGTGTGTCAGAAAAACTTTAAAAATTTTTTTGGTTAGTGGTATTGAACTTAGCAGAACCAAGAAGAGACACTGCACGAAAAGAATTGATTTGTTTTGAAAATAATTGATGAGGATAAAAGAAGAAGAAGCAAAATTATAGACAAGTATTTATATATAATTAATTTAATTTTTAGTTTGTAATTAAATTCATCTTTTTGCCAGAATTATTTTTGTTAATAGAACCTAATAATAAATAGTAAATAAAATAAATTTAAAGTAAAAGAATAAAAAATAAAATTATGATATATCTATCAAAGTAGTAATAATATAGAGGGGAATGGATCAGTGCCACCTGGGAAATATCAGTGGATGTTGCTTCATCTAGTGGGGCGTAATTGGGGCCATGAAGTCAGCAGAAGGCGAGTTTTTGTTTGCAAAACAAGGCCTGGATCAGTGATAAATGGGTGATGTCTCAGCTGGTTAAGTGTTATCCGGGCCAGGCCAGGAGCTGATGTTTGGTATTTCATAATTCCTCTCGTCTTTGAGATTCTTGTTCCGTCAAGAAGTTGGCACATATGGAGCATTTAAGTTAAGGTTGAGTTGGTTAAGTCCACTGGTGGAAGGATTTGTGTGGTGGAAGCTAGAGTAGGGTTATAGGTGATAATAGGAGGTGGAATACAAGTGGTTTTGGGATTACAGATTTTCAAATATATTTGTAAGATCATGTATATAAGACCTAAAACAGGCCAAAATCATTTTTTTTGTTTAATTTACAATATTTTTTGGTGTAATGAAATTTAAAATAATAATACGCGATGCAATAAAATAATTAATTGACATATAAATTTGCTTTACGTATTATTGTTTTTATTTATTTTTAAAATTTAATCTGAGGTTTAAAGGTTCTTGTTAATATAAAAATAAAACTCTGGCTAAAGGAAAATCAGATTTTACAAAATTCACTCTCATTTTATTTAAATACTCTACAATAATTTCAATTTTCAACTAATTTATTATTTACCTTAATATTTAATTCTAGAATGGCCAGATTTACTAGTTTGTATACATTATTCTGCTTGTTGGTTCAATTTAATTTGGTTTGCCATGCTCATTATTGAATTAGTGGAATCATTATGCGAGTGATAGATGGTGGTAATAAATTAGAATTTCAAAAATCTGGCCCAATAGAGTTTTTAAATAAGTTGGGAAATGCAATAACTAATAACTATAAATAAAAGTTTAGATTGGAGGAAATTGGAATATGAGCTCATTTCAGTGAAATCTCATTTTGCTGGTTTAATTTGAACAAAATGAAATTTAATAAATGGAAGGACTTTGAAAATTTCAGGGATGTTTTTTGTCACAAGGAATATAATTTTAAAAAAATATACACACATATTTTGATATTGTATTTTAGTTGTAAGAAAATACAAATGGTTGAAGTGCTGAAAAAGTGAAAGTAAAATCAAAACTGAATTGAAATAAAATTTAAATCGGAGCGGACCCGAATGTTGTGATATTAGACATTTAAATTTGAAAAAAAGAGCGGCAAATGACTAGTGGAAAGAGTGGGGAAGATGAGAAAAGGAGGGAAAGTTCAGTAGTTGTGCTGCTCTGATATAAGGAGGAAGCTTAGTGTTAGTCATTCAGTGAAAGCATGAGGCAAAGTATTGAATTTGAAGAAAAATGAACAATTTTTATTTGATAGCGAAAAAGAATGTGGAAGAACATTGTTAGGAAGAATAATTTTATCCAGAGAAGGATTGAATAGATAGAAGTGGATATTACTGACAGCATGGCAAACCAAATTAAATGAACCAACAAGAAAAATAATGTATACAAACTAGTAAATCTGGCCATGCTAGAATTAAATATTAAGGTAAATAATAAAATTAGTAGAAAATTTAAATTATTGTAGAGAATTTAAATAAAATGAGAGTGAATTTTGTAAAATCTGATTTTCTTTTAGCGAGTTTTCTTTTTATATTAACAAGAACCTATAAACCTCAGATTAAATTTTAAAAATAAATAAAATTTTTATACGTAAAGAAAATTTATAATATGTCAATTAACTATTTTATTCCATCGTGTATTATTATTATTTCAGATTTCATTACACCAAAAAATGTTGTAAGTTAAACAAAAAAATAATTTTGGCCTGTTTTAGGTGTTATATACATGATCTTACATACCTTGGGTTTTGACTGCCAGAAAATCCGTTAAACTTAGTTGCAGAGACTTTAGAACTAAAAATTATTGCTTTTAATGTCAACTCGCTAGTGTGAAGTTAAATAATCATTGGTTTATGAGAAACCATAGTTACAGGGTCAGGATACATATCTGCGACTTTTTAATTTTCATTCCGAAACATTCTAATTTAAAATCATATATTTACAAAAAAACAAAAACATAAATTGTAAAATGTCTTTGTCGCAAATCGCAAGGTTTTAACAACATTGGCCAATTATAAGCTCAGAAGGATAAGAAGTATTAAATCTTGATGTACAGAATATTTAATGAGCTGTGAGAAATATTTATAAAAATAAATCATTAAAACTATCAAAACAAAACTATGTTCGAACTTTTTCTCACAGCTTGGCGGATATATTTTGCATGTATGTCAGTTTGATAGAAAATCGGGGATGCTTTTTTGTTACCAATTAGGATATTCATAAGAACAATATTTCTATCTGTATTGCATTTTTTCACTTTAACTTTGGACAATTAGTGAAAAGTTTCGGCATTGTAATTGATAAATAGTTCATTTTTACCAGAACCCATTTCAAAAGTCAGAAGTAATTTACAAAATAACAAAATCAAACCGGCGAGTGTCAAGAAAGAGATAAAATGAGTAAACCTGTGGTCTTTGACCTTTGCTGGTGGCCTAGTCGGCGGGCAGCTTTATTCGTATTGATCTGACTCCATAAGATCGCCCCGACAGTGCACTATGTTCCGGAGAAGAGGAACAGGGTTGGTATTATAGGTAGTTTATGTGGTCTTAGAATGACAACGAATTCACACTGGGTGTCTAAGGGTAGGCGAAAGTCGTCCGGATCTTAACGGCGAGTGTGAACCGGAGAAAGGCAGACTGGATCGCTGGGGGAGACGCTACTAGTGTGTCATTCCCATGGATGTGCAGAGAGAGAGAGAGAGAGAGAGCAGTGTTTTTCAGGTGCCAGGTTCCCTAAGTCAAATTTCTCTCCCCCCCCCTTAAAAATTACAAAATGATTATTTTCATTATAGACCCTCACTCGAATCTATTTACATTGCAGTTTCATATTTGCTGTAGCATTGCTACATTATATACAAGGTCTGAATTACATATAAAATTATATAATTTAATACAAGTATATTGATACACATTATACTTGACTTCTTTTGATAAGAATCTATAAGGCGATGGGCTGTGACAAAACCCCAAATCTGGGCCTTATATAAGCAGGTCAGAGGTAGGGGTAGCCACACCCTGCCCCCTAGTGTCCTTCAGCTGTTTCCTGCACTACTTTCCCCCTCTCTTAGCTGGCGCCCTTAGAAGGTTTTTATTATTAAAACATGGAAACATAGGTGGATATTTTCTGGGCTGAGAAGAGGGGAACTTCTTTCTATTTATTCATGGGGAAGAAGTTGACACAATGACCATTCAGAAAAAATTCTAAACATCTTTTGTTCAAGGTATTTCTCCATACTCCCACTCAGAGAGTTAGAACTGGGAAACTGGAAATTCGGCTAATGGATCCCGGAATAATAATAATTATATTATTGAACTCTAGATATATAAAACACTATTTATTTATTTGGTTTGATTTATATTTTATTTTAAGCAAGAACCATTTATTCAATTACTTCAGTATGTGTATATTATTTTAATAGTCAGAGGTTATTTGTAAGTTTTACTCGTCATCGAGGAACATTTTAAATATCTAATAATTTTCAAGTGGAGGCCTGGAAACTGTATAGAGATGAAAGACCCGAGGAGTGCCTGGAGGCAGTGCAGTATTTCCTGTACCATGCGATTAAAGCAAAAGCAGTGCTTGAAATGAGAGGAACATGGCCAACGTCCCACTGCCATTGTGGGCTTTAGAGAACCAGGTGACAGTAACTACCAAAGCTAATAACTTTCAAATGTTCCAGCCGCTGTTCGAGTACAGCAGGGATCTCCGCGGCCGAAAGACTCCGCTGAGATACCTTATAGCCATACTCTGTACTTCGAGGAACTTGTTATTTGTACAGAGCCGGGCGGCAATGATGGGCATCATTGGGAACCAGGTCCCATCTCTCTCCCTGGCTAAAGGACCATCCAGGAAACTCCTTATTGAGGAGATGGTCCAGATTGAAGACCTGTATCTACCCATGACTTGGTTAACATTTCTCTAACTGAAAAGTATGAATTGTGAAATGTTAGCAGCATGTATTCCACCAAAATTCTCAGTATGATCATGCTGTTCATGTGTAAATATTTGTGCATAGCATAGATATGTGGGTTTTTTTTAAATAAAAACATATTTGCTATAATATTTTATTTTTATTAAATCGAACCTCATACAGGTAGGTGTAGAAAAATTGTCTTTACTTTTTCCACTTTTTTATGGATATTATCGGTGTTAATGCGACGTCAACGCTCATTGAAACGTACAATCACTTTATTATCTTTAAATTAGAATGAAAAAAATTTTGTGGTGTGCATTACGTAAAAGTAAATACAAAAAGAAAGTAAAAAATACCAAGGAAGGGAATTATTATTATGGTAAATAGGTAGGTTAATGGACCATTGCAATTGCGTCATTCTTTTCGGTATGGTGCGCCATTATATGTGTCTTTAAATTAATAACTTGTACTATTATGTAGCAGCAGTGAGGACATTGTTAGGGCTTGTCTTCGGCATGGTGTGCCATTATATGTTTCTTTAAATTAGTAGCTCTTACTGCTTTGTACCTGCAGTGAGGACATTGATGGGGCTTTTCTCCAGTATGATGTTCCATTATATGTTTCTTTAAACTAGTAGCTCCTACTGCTTTGTAGCTGCAGTGTTGACATTTATGGGGCTTCTCTTCAGTATGGCGTGCCATGACATGATTCTTTAAAGTATGAGCATCTACTGTTTTGTAGCTGCAGTGAGGACATTGATAGGGCTTTTCTCCAGTATGGTGTGCCATTATATGTGTATTTAAATGATGAACTTGTACTGCTTTGTAGCTGCTGTGAGGACATTTATGGGGCTTTTCTCCAGTATGGAGTGCCATTATATGTTTCTTTAAATTAATAGCTTGTACTGTTATGTAGCAGCAGTGAGGACATTGTTAGGGCTTGTCTTCGGTATGGTGTGCCATTATATGTTTCTTTAAATAAGTAGCTCGTACTGCTTTGTAGCTGCAGTGTAGACATTTATAGGGCTTCTCTACAGTATGGTGTGCCATGAAATGATTCTTTAAAGTAGTAGCATCTACTGTTTTGTAGCTGCAGTGAGAACATTTATGGGGCTTCTCTTCAGTATGGTGTGCCATGATATGATATTTTAAACTAACAGCTTGTACTGCTTTGTAGCTGCAGTGAGGACATTGATAGGGCTTGTCTTCAGTATGGTGTGCCATTATATGTGTCTTTAAATGATGAACTTGCACTGCTTTGTAGCTGCAGTGAGGACATTGATGGGGCTTTTCTCCAGTATGGTGTGCCATTATATGTTTCTTTAAATTAGTAGCTCGTACTGCTTTGTAGCTGCAGTGTTGACATTTATGAGGCTTCTCTTCAGTATGGTGTGCCATTATATGCCTCTTCAAATTATTAACTTGTACTGCTTTGTACCTGCAGTGAGGACATTGATGGGGCTTTTCTCCAGTATGGTGTGCCATTATATGTTTCTTTAAATAAGTAGCTCGTACTGCTTTGTAGCTGCAGTGTAGACATTGATGGGGCTTTTCTCCAGTATGGTGTGAGATGACATGATTCTTTAAAGTACGAGAAACTACTGCTTTGTAGCTGCAGTGAGGACATTGATGGGGCTTTTCTCCTGTATGGTGTGCCATTATATGTGTCTTTAAATTAGTAGCACGTACTGCTTTGTAGCTGCAGTGCTGACATTGATGGGGCTTCTCTTTAGTATGGTGTGCCATGACATGATTCTTTAAAGTATGAGCATCTACTGTTTTGTAGCTGCAGTGAGGACATTGATGGGGCTTCTCTCCAGTATGGTGTGCCATGATATGATTTTTTAACCTACCAGCTTGTACTGCTTTGTAGCTGCAGTGAGGACATTGATGGGGCTTTTCTCCAGTATGGTGTGCCATGACATGATTCTTTAAATTACCAGCATGTACTGTTTTGTAGCTGCCATAAGGACATTGATGGGGCTTTTCTTCAGTATGGTGTGCCATTATATGTTTCTTTAAATTAGTAGCTCGTACTGCTTTGTAGCTGCAGTGTTGACATTTATGGGGCTTCTCTTCAGTATGGTGTGCCATTATATGCCTCTTCAAATTATGAACTTCTACTGCTTTGTAGCTGCAGTGAGGACATTGATGGGGCTTTTCTCCTGTATGGTGTGCCATTATATGTGCCTTTAAACTACCAGCTCGTACTGCTTTGTAGCTGCAATGTTGACATTGATGGGGCTTCTCTTTAGTATGGTGTGCCATCAGATGATTCTTTAAAGTAAGAGCATCTACTGTTTTGTAGCTGCAGTGAGGACATTGATGGGGCTTTTCTCCAGTATGGTGTGACATGACATGATTCTTTAAAGTATGAGAATCTACTGCTTTGTAGCTGCAGTGAGGACATTGATGGGGCTTTTCTCCTGTATGGTGTGCCATTATATGTGTCTTTAAATTAGTAGCACCTACTGCTTCGTAGCTGCAGTGCTGACATTGATGGGGCTTCTCTTTAGTATGGTGTGCCATGACATGATTCTTTAAAGTATGAGCATCTACTGTTTTGTAGCTTCCATAAGGACATTGATAGGGCTTTTCTACAGTATGGTGTGCTATTATGTCATTCTCTAAAATGACTCCTACTTTACCATCACATGACATTATATGTGTCTTTAAAGTATTTTCATGAACTTCACCTGAAACAAACATTAGAAAAATGTTACTTCTGGCCAGTAAAGAATTAGTTAAAAGTATTTCTTAAATTTCTTCTGGTTTTCATTTTTTATTCTTCATAGGTGCCATATTTTGTTGCTCTTTATATTTGTCCCACAATCCGTTGTCTTCTACAGTTCATTTGAGACAAAGCTGGCAATGAATATAAATAAGAAAGAAAACATGACACCATTCGAGAAACTAAAAAAAAAAAGAAAACCAATCATTACTGAATTCAAAAGTTAATAAATAGATTTTTTTTATTTATTTGATTTGGATTCCTCACAGTAACTATGATTATTTTTAATTATAGAAATGTAAATAGTGCAATAGAGATGTAAGATCCTATTCAGACTATATTTTCAGCTCAGCATTTGTTGAACATACAAAGAGAAAGCAGGAATACTTCAGGATATATTTAAAGGATCATTAATAATCAATAGATTTAAACAATAATGACCAATAACAATTAAGATTAAAAAAAAATTTAAGTTGAAATGATGATTAACGGTGGTGGTTTTAAGAGTTTAAATAGTTACTATTAATGACTACTATTTAGATAAAGAATTATGTTGAATTTATATCCCTCATTTCACTAATTAAAGAAATAAAAATATTTGGAAGTCAAATGATTACTGTAGTCTCCGCATTGTTGAGTATTAGATAGTAAATATGGTTTGAAGCCGACTTCATTCGAGTGTATCTCCTGACTTTAATTTATGATTACAAAATCTACTCTAAATAATAATTTGACATAAAATTATGAGGGCATTATATTAATAAAATAAGGAGACTATTATGCTGAGGAATATAAATTAGTATCTGCCGGCGTGTTATTCGGAAAGTGTGAAAGTTATAAACACCCTTTTCACACCGAGAGGACCGCTCCTTTTAGGCGACACAGACTGAGGGCTCGTCGGGACATTTGGTCTTGATATAACCCCATCAATGAAGACACTGATGTTTATTGTGAGCATAGATTTTAATATTAAGTCTATAAGTGAATGTAATCGTCTCTCATTTAAATTCATTATATTTTATCTCATTTGTGAATTTCAGTCTTATGAATAAAAACAAATCTTATTGTTAATTTGATTAATTAAATTCCTTCCATTCATCACCACGATAAATTACTTGATAATTTAACTTTGTAGTAGAATTAATTGGGGCAGGAATAAATCCAATCAATATTAAGCAATCTTATTTTTATTAAAACTTCAATGCCAATGATCAACATTCAGAGTTTGATAGAGTAATCAAATCTAGTAGTTTGAATAAATAAATGGCATCCCTAACTTAATTAAATAAAATATTTTAATAATTCGACTGGAGCATAGAGGCGTTACTATTCGAATAAGTGGCAGTTAAGGCCTGGGCACTGTCAGTCTTAATACCAAAACATCGGGATGTAAACATTCCGATTGCATGTGTATAAAATTAAGAACTACGAATAACGCAGTCTTATACTATCGTTTGCCCTATTTATTTCTATTACCTCTATCTCGATCTTATAGTAATAGTACATACATTGATATATGGTGGGTGATACATTGAATATATATTTTCCTACATTGGATATATTTTCATATATTATATATTGTGTTGTGATATTTTAAAATGATGATTTTTAATAGTGTTTGTTTAAATAACTCGAAATTAGCGAGCATTGAATAACGTAATAACGATCCATGATTCATTTTTGAAAGTATGAACGTTTTTATTGTCGTCATATTAATTATTAATAATTGAAATAAAAATAATATATTTAATATAAACATTTATTATATAAACTTCTAATTTAAGCAAAGTAATAAATATTCAAAACAACTGGCATTAAATAACGAGTTGAAAGTCAAGAAGGCAGCGGAGAGATGCAGATATATATACGAGCCGACCAAGGACCAAAACACTTTTTCGTTCATCAGAGGACAGAGCAGGTAGCAGACCAGGTCCAGGTAGCGACCCACGCTAAGGCTGTTGGGCATCAAAGAGAAGCGTCCCCAGACTTGCATCCGGCCATGAGACGTATAGAACCACGCGGCAGCTTAGAACAAGTATGCTGATCCGCGAACCACACGAAGATCATTCACAAGAAGCACTGGCCAGTATTAGTATAAAGTTACGAATAATTACAAGGTACCATTTTTAATGTTAGTCTTAATAGTATTCTTTATTACGTAGGTATTTTATTTTTGTATATCAATTTTAGTTATTCAATGTGTTTAAATAAAACCAATATTCCTTTTGCCAGAAGTTTCCTATAATTATTAACAGAACCCTGATATAACGTACAAGTTATAAATATAAAGTTTTTTTTTTAAATTATATGAAAGAATATATAATTAAAATATTATTAATAAATAGCAAATATTAGAATAATTGTTATGATATTTTGATGTTGTGATTTTTAAGATTAACTACAAATTAGCGAACGTACATGTACAATATACGACCCGTGGTTCGTGATTCATGAATGTTTGAACACTATTCGTTGCGTTGTATCTACCATTAATATTTATGATATAAATAATTTAATTTATTAAACTCAAAACAAGAAAAGTATAAATATCCGAAACAACTGGTAGTCCTATGCCAGTTATCAATGAAAGATCAATAAAGCAGCACAAAGGAGTAAAGACTGGGATCGCCACGGACTCGGGCTCATTCATCTTTGACCTGTGAGGAGACGAGTAAGCCCCAGGAGGGATGCTAGCCTAGGTAGTAACCCAAACTAAGGCAGGGCACTCTTTCACTGACGGCCCGACTCAGAAGACGCTATCCGAACCACGTTGCGGCCCACAACGGACGCTCACGACATATAAGACGCACCGTGTTACACCACAAGGAGGCTCAAGAAAAAGAAGAAAATCAACAAGGAAAAACCAGTCCGCGTATTAATTAAGGTACAATTTACCTTTAGTTTTTAATAATGTTATTTTATTTCGTACGTACTTATTTGAATATTAATTTAATGAATTTGTGTAAATAAACAATTATTCCTTTTGCCAGAATTATCCTATTTTTATTAACAGAACCTTAAAGATAAAGTAAAAGTTAAAGATAAAGCAAATGTAAATAAATTATATAAAAGAAATAATAAATATTATAATATTATGTTGGTATTTTTATATGCATTTTCCTACATAGGATATATTTAAATATATTATATATGTTGGTATTTTTTATATGTATACAGAATTAAACCTGAACTAAACGTTACATCATATGTTGAGAAATGCTTCAGTAATGCTTTGGTATACTCACCATCATCCAATATTAGTTCTTCTTCTTTGAAATGGATCAGACTACCTGCAAATAAGAATAAAATTGTCAACCAATTAAAGTATTTCTTATTCTTATTAATAAAACAAAAAAAATATATTAGTGACCAACCAGTCAAAAATGAAATATATTTTTAAACTTTTTTTTTCCTCTCCCCCTTCCTGAGGTGAACCTCAAAGGGGGTTTATATATTCTTAAACCATAGAATTAAATCTCTATGGAATTTCCCCTGAGAAACTGTATGTGTGTAATGTACTGTTCTTCCGGCTCCTTTCTCTCTTACTACCCATGGAGATATTGGGTCCATCTGACTCAAAAGAGTTGACTTCTTTAAGTCTGTAGCAATTAGCTCGGGTAGTCTTAAGTTGAGTTTGCCTTTCCCAGGCAATTCGAACCAGGGAGCATGAGTAGAGGGGGTTGACGAGAAGAATGTTGGGCCCGTGCGCATCTCTCTCCTCACTACCTCACCCGCAAACCCAAGGTAGACATAGTATACAATAATGTTTAAGGTCATTGCATGTTGACAAGTCGTTTGCCGACTCCTTTTTGGCCTTAAATGGATATCTGGTCTGTTATGTCATCATCAACAAGTAAACATTTCAGGTTGCATGTGATCGTCTAACAGAGAGGACCAAGATTCAGTGATGAATATAAGGTCATCAACGTTCATTGAACATAACTTGTTGTACCAGTTCAGCTTTTCTGCAAAGTCTGGAGGTACTCTGTACGCCACCATTTCAAGAAATTTTGAATGATATTGCCAACGAGATTAGCAGAGTTGCTAATTCCCTATTTAACCATAAGCAGCAGTTACTCCCACCTACAGTTATTAGGAAGAATTGTCTTTAGAAAACTGTCTAAACTTTACTGATAGTGAACTCTAATATTGTCACTCATTTCTAAATTATAAATAAAATGATTAAAATTGTTGCTCTTTTATCTGTCATTAACTGTGTGATGCTTCACCAGAAATAAATGTGATAAAAATAATAATGGTTTTTTGGCAACTAAGACCATTGTATCTACTAGAAATATCAATTTTAATTATGACATTATGAACAAATATTGAAAATTAACATAACTACTTAAGTAATCCAACATAATGTTTCAAATAAAAGCACTGTATATTTTAAAGATGGACCAGGTCAGAATGTTCGCATGGCTTAAAGTGTATTTAACTTGCCATTAAGTATGCACTAAACTTCATCATAACCAATAAAAATTAATTCCAGACCCAAAGCAAGGAATGATGTCAGCCTATTTTAACTTATAAATAATGAAGTGAATTGTCTTAAAAGATAGTAAAGAATGGTTCATGAGAACCAAGATTCGGTGATGAATAAAAATTCATCAATGTTAAGTGAACATGGCTTGTTCTTCAGCTTTTCTGCCAAGTATGTCTGGAGACACTCTGTATACCCCCTTTTCTAGAAAATGCGAATGATATTGCCAACGAGATTGGCAGAGTTGCAAATTCCCTATTTAACTATAAGCAGCAGTTACTCCCACCTACAGTTATTAGGAAGAATTGTCTTTGAAAAACTGTCTAAACTTTACTGATAGTGAACTCTAATATCGTCATTCTTTCTAAATTATAAAATGATTAAAATTTTTGCTATTAAAAACTCTTTTATCTGTCATCAACTGTGTGATATTTCACCAGAAATAAATGTGATAACAATAATAATCGTTTTTCGGCAACTAAGAACATTGTATCTCCCAGAAATTCAAATTTGGATTATGACATTATGAACAAATATTGATAATTAATAAAACTACTTCAGTATAATCAATAAAAATTAATGCCAGACCCAAAGCAAGGAATGATGTCAGCCTATTTTGGGTCGCTGGACATACCAGATATAGATTGCAATGAGAGAGCAGATAAATTGCCTAGGCAAGGAGTGAACTCATCATTTGTTCATCCTAAGTCTGCCTAGATTCAAATTTGCCTCCATGTAGGAACAGTGGATATGGGCCAGGAGAAATAATGGATAAGCAATAGTCCAACAATGTCGGCTGTGGACAAACAAGCCCTCCAAGGTAAACAACTCATCGTTAACAACCTGCAGCTGGCAATACATTAGCCTTACAATAGGCGTTTTCACCAAGAACTGCAGATAAAGCCAACACCTATTGTTAATAGGTATTTCTGAGCTCAAATAGTCTTCTCAATGGAGAAGGAAAACTACCAATTCTTAGAAGTATACAAAACACTTACCAAACTAAGTTTTTACATCGCAGGGTGCGATAGGATTCCATTAGGAGAACATAACTCCATCAAATAGAGATCATAACTAGATTTTCTAAAGAGCTCAAGGAGGTATGTAAATATGTGGCAAGGAAATATTTATATAGCTTAAGGGCAGACAAAAAGGAAACATGGGTCTGGTTGCCAGGCCAATAAAAGCTACATAGGTTCCTCTCCATCTAATTATCTAATAGCAAACTCCCATCCCAGCTGATAAAATGAAGCACCAATAGCACATGTTACATGCACCTTTCAAAAACATAATGGCCATTGATATTACTTAAGGAAGGAAAATAATAGCTCTTGTAGGAGATTTTAGACAAATTTTGCCGGAAATTGCATCAAGTATTCTCCTCTTTCCTCAGACTTTGCAGATTATCTAGAAATTGATAATGGAGAGTATCCCTCAATAACTGATGGACTTTCTGATGGTACAGCTTTTATTGATATACCATATTCTTTAGTCAGAAGATAATTAAGAAAATGGCATTCTTTAGTTTTCTAAATTGTTTAAAAAAGGTAAATTTTGATTAATAGTTTCCCTCCACACAAACCCACCACCAAAACTGGTACTATTGTTATGCTACTAAGAAGCATAAGTGTTGCCTAGGTACTTTTAAATGGAAGAGTATTAAATATGTATGACAAGGTCCCAGATTGGCGAATAATTACTTGTAAAAAGAATATGCCAAAAAACATTAATTTCTAAAATCGATTTTTCACTCCAGAATATCAGTTCCTCATTACTTCCAGACTACCATCAAACAAAAACTAATATGACTAAGTACCAAAACTATAAAATTAATATTAAAAGAAATACTGTAAACCAGTCCAAGTATAAAAATCTTTCCTTAAAACTCCTAGGGATTAACAAGACCGGAATTTCACAGGGGTACAGCTAGTATGTGCTTTATGTAAGATAATTTAAAAATTTTTTGCATACAATAAATGCCTCAACTCTATAACCTACTTAATAAACTCAAACTAAACTTTAAAAAAACAAACTTACAGTCCAATTCTTCTTTGATTTCTTGCTTGATGACCATAGAAGATTCTATGACATCTGTAAATAAAACAATCAAATTTATTGGAAATTTGACTAGAATAAACATTCTATATTTATATTAACACAGGAGTTAAGACATAGTAGTTACAATACCTGTGGTATCCATCGTAATAAATGTAATCCAAAAACAGACTTGAAATAACAACTACAATGAAATAACAACTGTTGCTAAATTAATCTAGTGTCGTCCGTGAAGGAGCGTCACAAGCGGCTGCCAAAGAACTATTTCATCTTTCATGTTTTAGTACTTGCTTTAAATGTATTTACATAGCCCTTGTTCATATACTCTTTACAATATCAGTTCTCAGAATTTTAATTTTGCTATAACTGTTTAATCCCCTCCAAAGTCTGATATTGATATTGTATATAAAATAATTGTTGTAAAATACAGTAACATTTCTGGAGTAGAAATGTCTAGATTAAGATGTGTGCTCAATCTCAGCTCAATACCAGAGCTATCAATCTAAGTCATAGCACAACATAGTAATAGACATTTGCACGTATTCATTAATGAGAGATACTTCAGTATTGCTTTAGTGTACTCACCGTCATCCGTAATTAGCTCTTCTTCTTTACAGTGGATTGGATCACCTGCTTATAAGAGTAAGATATCAATAACTGATAAATAATGAAGTGAACAGTCTTAAAATAGTTAAAAACATTTATTATAACATTATTGTTACATTAAGATGTGTGCTCCATATCAGCTCAATACCAGAGCTATCAATCTATGTCATCGAACAACATAGTAATAGACATTTGCACGTATTCATTAGTGAGAGATACTTCAGTATTGCTTTAGTGTACTCACCGTCATCCATAATTAGCTCTTCTTCTTTACAGTGGATTGGATCACCTGCTTATAAGAGTAAAATATCAATAACTTATAAATAATGAAGTGAACTGTCTTAATATAGTTAAAAACATTTATTATAACATTATTGTTACATTAAGATGTGTGCTTTATCTCAGCTCAATACCTGAGCTATCAATCTAAGTCATCGAACAACATAGTAATAGACATTTGCACCTATTCATTAATGAGAGATACTTCAGTATTGCTTTAGTGTACTCACCCTCATCCGTAATTATCTCTTCTTCTTTACAGTGGATTGGATCACCTGCTTATAACAGTAAGATATCAATAACTTATAAATAATGAATTGAAGGGTCTTAAAAGATAGTTAAAAATGTTGATTAAAGCATTAATGAATAATGAAATATTATGATGTTAGTTACTAATGCAATTCCAGAGTTATGTTTGAGTGATCTCACAACATAGTAAGATATCAATAACTTATAAATAATGAATTGAAGGGTCTTAAAAGATAGTTAAAAATGTTGATTAAAGCATTAATGAATAATGAAATATTATGATGTTAGTTACTAATGCAATTCCAGAGTTATGTTTGAGTGATCTCACAACATAGTAAGATATCAATAACTTATAAATAATGAATTGAAGGGTCTTAAAAGATAGTTAAAAATGTTGATTAAAGCATTAATGAATAATGAAATATTATGATGTTAGTTACTAATGCAATTCCAGAGTTATGTTTGAGTGATCTCACAACATAGTAAGATATCAATAACTTATAAATAATGAATTGAAGGGTCTTAAAAGATAGTTAAAAATGTTGATTAAAGCATTAATGAATAATGAAATATTATGATGTTAGTTACTATGCAATTCCAGAGTTATGTTTGAGTGATCTCACAACATAGTAAGATATCAATAACTTATAAATAATGAATTGAAGGGTCTTAAAAGATAGTTAAAAATGTTGATTAAAGCATTAATGAATAATGAAATATTATGATGTTAGTTACTATGCAATTCCAGAGTTATGTTTGAGTGATCTCACAACATAGTAAGATATCAATAACTTATAAATAATGAATTGAAGGGTCTTAAAAGATAGTTAAAAATGTTGATTAAAGCATTAATGAATAATGAAATATTATGATGTTAGTTACTATGCAATTCCAGAGTTATGTTTGAGTGATCTCACAACATAGTAAGATATCAATAACTTATAAATAATGAATTGAAGGGTCTTAAAAGATAGTTAAAAATGTTGATTAAAGCATTAATGAATAATGAAATATTATGATGTTAGTTACTATGCAATTCCAGAGTTATGTTTGAGTGATCTCACAACATGATAGTAGACATTTTTACATATTTATATAAGGAGAGATGTTTCAGTAATGCTTTAGTGTACTCACCATCGTCCAATATTAGTTCTTCTTCTTCTTTAAAATGGATTATAGTACCTGCAAATCAGAATGAATGAATTAAATTCCCAATTTAACCAATTACAGTGTTTCTTACATTCATTAATAAAATAAACAAAAAATATACAGGGCCTAATCAGTCAAAAATAAAATATATCTGAAACCATAACATAATCGTCTGTGGAATTTCTCCCGAGAAGCTGGTTGTTTTAGTATTCCGGCTTCTCTGTCTCCTAGGAGCTATTGGCTCCAACTGACTACTGACTTCAACTTGGACAATTTCTTTCTGGTCTTAAATGAACATCTGTTCTGTCGGATGATATTTCAAAAGCGAAAACCAAGATTCAGTGATGAATAAAGGGCCATCTATGTTAAGTGACCCTTGCTGTACCAGTTCGGCTTTTCTGCAAATTTTGGAGGTACTCTGTACGCCACCATTTCAAGTAATTTTTATTGATATTGCCAAAGAAGTTGGCAGAGTGGAAAATTCCCTTTAGCAGCAGTTCCTGCCACTTCCTCGAATTAATCAATCTTCCCTCGATTCATTTGATCCCGTGAATTATTTCATAATAAGAAATGAATAAAGATTTCTACTTGGTTCTTCCCTATCTACAGTGCAAAGTTTAATCTCATTGCTATTAACTACAGTCCTCATTTCAATCTCTAATAACCCATAGCATACTCGATGAAATACAGTATTTACAGAATGAAATATGTTGGTACATAAATAAAAAAATAATAATAATTTTTAAATTGGGCATTAAAAAGTACAAGAATGAACCTCACCTGTTCCACTGCTGAACTGGCATCTTGACCCTCTCAAGAAAGTAGAGAGCATAATAAACCCATGAGGAAGGTGTGTAAATCCCATCTTCATTCCTGTATGACTTCTTCAATTTCTTTCGGAAATTCTTTCTTAGACTGCTTATTTTTGTTTTCACATCCTCCCTCTTGGCGGCTCCAAGCTTCATTTTCATTAAAAAGGTTTTGAGGAGGTCAACAGCTGAATTTCTCACTGCTTTCTTTGAATATGATGAGATGGTTGGATTCCACAGTTTTGGGAAGAACTCATCATACTGTTCTATGAAGTGGCAAAGGGCCCCTTCTTCCTCATTGGGACAAGGTGAGCAAATGATACCGTCATTAGTAAGGACTAAACTTCCTGAAATGGAGTTGGCCATTGTCATATTGGGGAGACGCTACTAGGTAAAGTTTTGATCACCCCAGGAGACCGTCTTCTGCAAGGAAGAGATCTATTTCAAGGAGGTGCTAGTTTTAGAGAGACAAAGGCAGATAATCCCACTAGGAAGATGTGGGGTTTGACAACCACGGACTAAAACATAGCAAGTTAGAAAAGAGAAGATGCGGAGGTAGTTGAATAAGAAAGCCATGGTTCGAATAGAGCAGCAAGCGCCCATGCAGAGAGAGAGAGAGAGAGAGAGAGAGAGCAGAGTTCAGTTCAGGAGCCAGTTTCCAAGAGTATGGGAAAAAAACCTTAATCTGGGCCTTATATAGGCAGGTCAAAGGCGGGGCTACACCTGTTACGCTCCCTAGTAGCAATGCCCAAAAAACTGCCCAAATCCAAAAATCAATATCGACAGCCAATCCAATTTTTCACATTCTACGGTCAATATTATTGACAATATGATAAAATATTATCCATATTATTAATAGTATAAGACCCGCTTTAGGAGAACTTAGCTCCATCAAATAGAAATCAATACTTGACTTTCTTAAGAGCTCAAGGAGGTATTTATATATAGTAATGTTATGTTGAAGTGATTTGAAAGAAGGATTATTATATGATATAAAACATCGCATAATATAAAATTAATTATAAAATGTTTAAATCCAAAACAAGTGAATGTAACAACAGGAAGTATGACAATAATTGAAACAGCTGAGAAAAATTCTGGGACAATGTTCTATAGTTATATAATCCTAAGAATATTGTAATCCTAATATTATACATAAGGGTAAAAGCCCCTTCTAGTGTATACCTGCCTCGGGAATTCATGGAAGTCACTGGTATTTCTTGTTATTTTTAAGTAAGCGACTGCATCCCTCCAAATTCCTGAAACAACCCTTCTCATATCCACAAATTTCTCAGCTTTAGTTCCAGTCCCCACAAGTTCACAGTTGTCTCCCAGACACTCATCCATTAACACCCGACCCAGTAGTATATAGTAACATAACTCATAATATTTGTATATACCAGTGTTTTGCTTGTACTTCATAATAAATCTTTTCTTTTAAAATACTCTCCTCTACAAAGATTATTTAACTTATATTAACTTTAAAAAACTTACAGTCAAATTCTTCTGTAATTTCTTGCTTGATGGCCTTAATAGACTCCTTCACGTCTGCTAACAAAACAATCAAATTCATTGCAAATTAGACCAGAATAATCATTCAATTCAGTATAATGAAAGAAAATGTATTAGAATTCATTTACAAATTTAGATATTTTCATTACTCTCTAACTAACCATTCTAAAGGAGTTAAATACAGAATAGTTATATTACCTGCTGAATCCATCGTAAATAAACTAAATATAATCCAAAATACAGACTTGAAATAAAAACTAACTACAATGGCACAACGGTTTGTACTAAATCTAGTGTCGTTCGTGAAGGTGGCGTCACAAGCGACCGCAAAGAACTATTTCATCTTACATTTTATAGTACTTGCCTCAAATGTATTTGAATAATGAAGTTAAATTCAATTCTAATAAGCGTGTATTCAATCATTTCTACGCCTAAATTACAACAAAATTGCTGAAAGACATTACAGTTTACAGACGTTTTTTTTATCATGTTGGTACACATGTCTCTGAAATACGTTGAAATTTGCAGCTGTTTTCAAAGTTTACTTTTTTAGTAGCAGTCCCTGAGGTTATACGTGTTTTGGTGTTCTCCGCGATTTTTAGTTTCGAAAAAAATGGATCATAGAATTCGTATTAAATTTTGTCAAAAAATAATAATAAAGTGTAGCAAAGTTTTTGAAATGTTGACAATGGCTTTTGGTGAATCTACCGTGGGTAAAGGAAGTGTTTATGATGTAACATGGGTATGACGTAGATCCCAAGGCGCAATTTTCGCAATGGAAGCGGCCTGAAGAGCAAGACCGAAACAAATTTGACAAGTTCGATCAAAAGTGAAGGTTCTTCTCACTGTTTCTTTCGATTTCAATGGCGTAGTGCATCATGAGTTCCTGCCAGAAGGTTGGACAGGTCAATAAAGTATATTACTTGGAAGTAATGCGCCGTTTACATGAAGAGTTCCGTCGAAAACGAGAGGAATTGTGGCAAAACAAATTCGTGGAAATTGCATCACGATAACGCTGCCACTCACACCTCACTGATTGTTCGTAATTTTGTTTTGCAAAAAACACTGTTTTGTTACCTCAGCCATCGTATTCACCGGACATGGCTCCCTATGACTTCTTTTTTGCTCCCGAAGTTGAAGAAAACATTGAAAGGACGACGTGTTTTGACAGCACGTGGACTGCCAACTGGACAGGCCATTACTTAACCAGTTAAGTCATTAATAGCAAATGACTATTAAACTGCGAACCAAGACAACTTATTTACAATATTCGTTATAACCTTCACTTATTAGTTTTAAGCTATATGTACAGTTAAATAAAAATACTCATAAATAAAATAAATGGTAGAGCGAGGAGCGCGGATGCTGCGACCCTGGTTAAAAGATACTATTTTAGATGAGTTAAATATCCCACATAACCAATTGGACATAACTGAAGATGACAACTTCGAGCTGTCAAAAGCTTCTTTTTTTTTATCATTTATTAAGAAATTATCAGTTGTGGAAAGAATAAAGCTGTTGGATAATTTTAATTTACGTAAATTTGTTTTTGTATATTTATATAAGATCTTCTTTTCCTTGTCTAGGGAATTTCATAATTAATTTTAATATTTACATTTTATAATTAATTAAATTATCATAAGACATAAAATTGTTATTCATTTGCATCCTGTTGCAACAGGCGAATATTTTACAGACGCGAGGTCAATTTCAGTTTGGAAAGCCCTCCTCACTTTCTGATAGGGCCAATAATCATTAATTTTTTTTAAATGAGTCATTTCGCGAGCTTTGCCGGGAGAAAGTTATATGTAGTTGCATATTGGTTTGTTTATAAGTTAAGGTTCGGACGTCGTAGGCAGCCAGCCTAATCCTTAAGTCATCGGGATGTAAACATCCCGAATGTATTTAGAGAGGCTTTAAAAGGCTCAAATAAAAACAGTCTTGTGACAACTCTCGTTCTGTAACTACATTCAACCTCTTCCCTTTTTCTTCTCGTTTTTCGGTGACGATCATTAACTGGTGCCGAAACCCGGAAGCGGAGTGGGTTCGAGTCATTAACGTGCGAGTTGGCTTTTGTTTTTTTTTCCTTCTCATTCACTTTCGTGTGATTTAATTAAAGTAGGTAATGGTGGACTTGCGCCCGGCAGCGTTTGAAGTTCCACAGTTACCTAAAGAAACCATGGCTGAAGCCCATGAAAACTCGCTGGCATGGATGAAGGTGTGGGCAGTGACGTCACAGGACATGAGGAAAATGATCTCAGACCTCGAAAAATTTTCTGGGGAACTAAGTGAGTTGAATCATTTTCTCAAAGGTGGGGATAGAATTATGGAGAGGATACAAGCCAAGATGGACGAAGGGTTACTCGACCCAGGTGACGCTAAGTCAATAAAGGCAGACCTGGTGTGCAGGGTGAAAAGGAAGGTGCTGAACCTGATACAGGCGGACGAGGAAACCCCATGGGAGATATTAAAGACGAGACTGAAAAAAGCATAAGGGGGGGGGACGATGGACCCCAGAGGAGGATATCTTCCAAATGTTTCGAGAAATGAAATCTCCGAGACAGAATAGTGGGCAGTATGCTGCAGTCCTGGTTGTCCGCTACAATAAAATAAATGAGAAAATGAGGGAGGCAACTAGCACCGATGAAGTAGAGGGCAGGATGGGGTTCCTTTCTATAATCTTAAAGGTACAATTAGCGAAGGAGACGGGAAGGAAGGAAGGGTTCCCTAATGAGCGATCGTTCCTCGAATGCGCCCAGGCGATGATAGATGCTAGCGCAAGAGAAGAAGAAGTAAAAATGAACGAAGATGACAACGATTAGAGCCAGATCCCATATAGGAGAAACAGGACCCCAAAAGCAGTGTGGAAGAGACAGAAAACGCCGTTTGCCGGTAGAGACAGGAGAGCGACAAGAGAGAGAAGATTGGGAGTGACGAGGCCTAGGTACGCACCTCAGAAAGAAGAAGGAAATGTCATGGCTGTGGAAAGACGGGCCATCTGGTAGCTCAGTGCCCTCGCACTAAGTGCTTTGAGTGTGGGGAAGAAGGACACATAGCAAGACAATGTCCATACTTGTTTCGTAGAAAGGAATTTCACAAAGTACACGTCGTGGAAGACATGCCGCGGGAATACCAGATAATAGTGGGGTGTGATTTACTGGGAACATTAGACGCGCGCATTGAAAACGAGGGTGAGAACTGGAGGATCAAAATAGGGCAGCGAACCTATCGAAGCCGGGGGGGGGGGCGTAAGGGGCGAAACGGAGCAAATAGGAGCGGTTAAGAGAGTGAAGGTTTGGAGGGAGAGTCTGCGGAGCGAGTTTAGGGATATTTTTTTCACTGAAGGGGACACCCTAGGAGCAACGGGGAAAACGCTACATGAGATCCCGTTAAAAGTAGAGCGGGTGACGTATGTGAAGGAGAGGCGGTATCCGCAAGCGCTCAGACAACACATTAGAAAGGAGATCGAGGATCTCAAGCGCCAAGGTATTATCAAAGATAGCACGTCTCCGTATAATAGCTCTTTGTGGGCAGTAAAAAAGAAAAGCCGACCAGGAGAAAGTGAGGAAAAATACCGAGTCGTGGTGGATTTTCGGAAACTTAACGACAATACCCTGGACGAAAAATATCCAATACCGCGGTTCGAAGACATCCTAGACAGACTCAACGGTGCAAAAATTTTTAGCACATTAGACCTAAAAGCAGGGTACCATCAGATCAAGCTAGCTGCGCATGACCAACATAAAACGGCGTTCTCGTTTGAAAGAGGGCATTTTGAGTTCACGAGAATGCCGTTCGGTCTCAAAAATGCTCTTATAACCTTTCAGCGTCTCATGGACGAACTTCTGAGAGGAATGGACGAAAATATGTGCCAAATTTACATGGATGACCTGCTGATCTTCAGCCGAACGGAATCGGAACATATTCAACACCTCCGGAACGTATTTAAGAGATTAAGGGATTTTGGGTTGAAACTGTCAATAGACAAATCGTCACTGGGGCAGGAGCAGATTAGTTTTTTAGGGCACACAATCTCACAGGAAGGGGTTCAACCAGACTCGACGAAAGTAGAAGTGATCTAGAAAATGGAGGTGCCAAAAGACGTAAAAGGGATTCGGAGATTACTGGGCACGCTCAATTACTACCACCGTTTCGTGCCGGACATGGCAGAATATATGGTACCCATTAATAACTTATTACGGAAAGGAGCACGGATAATGATCACGCCGCTCATAGAGCAGAATATCCGCAAATGCTTGGCACGTTTGCAGGAGGCGCCGATTTTGGCTTTCCCTAACTTCGAGAAGGATTTCACGATCACCACCGACGCAAGCGACTACGCCTTGGGGGCAGTATTGTCCCAGGAAGGCGGGGACGGGGAAATGCCGGTGGCTTACGCGAGCAGACGCCTGACGGACACGGAGGCGCGGTACAGCGCTCTGGAACGAGAACTCCTCGGGATAGTGTGGGCCATTGGGCACTTCCGTCCGTATGTATTTGGCAGAAGGTTTCGAATACATACGGATCACCGACCTCTTCAATGGGTCGGAAAACTCAAAGAATCCTCCTCAAGGGCAACGAGGTGGAAGGAATTCTTAGCGCAATACAATCTGGATATCGTATATAAGCCAGGCAAAGACAACGTCGTGGCAGATTGGCTGTCGCGCGCTATTATGGTGAACGCCATAGAAGAAGGGGAAACATCGAGCGGTATGAGGCAGTTCATTGAGGAATGGACGCCTGGAGAAGCGGGCAGGAGCAGCACGCGGAATGATAGTGACAGGAGTGCGGATCCACCATCAGACGAGTCTATAGGGAAGAGACCGCGTGATATGGAGACGACGGATGAAATTATCAATGATAAGCGGAGGCAGATCATTTGGAAAACGGCCGGAGTCAGATCGCGACGATTTGGTCACCACCGGGAGTTCGAGGAGATCAAATTTGTCAGGCTCTCAAGGACGTGTCCAAACCTGCCAAAACACACCATTTATTCGTGGGCAACATGACTGTGTGGGAAAAAATTAAAAAGCTGTGGCAGAAAGAGCTGTTGGGGGTGGATCGCTCGTTCATTCGGGGTCTTTCCATGGTCCAAACCCTGCAAGACGAGAAGCAACAACGCGAGGTAACACTGGCGTATCACCAAGGGAAAACCAACCACCGCGGTGGGCAGGAGACGGCACAAGCACTACGAAGGCGCTATTTTTGGTGGGGGATGCAGCGGACTATTCAGGTGATAATCGGAGCATGCGAAGTTTGCAGGAAGACAAAATATGATAGACACCCCCCGCAGGGACTCCAGGAAGAATCACCCACGGCAGAAGCACCATTGACGGAGATTCAAGTGGACACCTTCACGTGGCGGGGTTTAATTGGGTCACAATCATCGACCCATTTAGCAAAGTGGCTATGGCCTACGCGGTAGGGGACAAGTCATCAGATTCCGTATTTCAAGCCCTCAACACATGGTTTCAATTCTACGGCATACAGGAGAGGATCTCGTCGGACGGGGGACGGGAGTTTGACAATGCAACCGTGAGAGCCGAAATGCAAAAACGGGATATGGCATGGCATTTTAATACCCCTGGGCATCCCAAGAGCAGGGGAACCATCGAAAGGTTACACAGCACCCTCAGCGACCACTTACGCGTGTACCAGGTGGATAAAGGCCTGTTGGCGAACGTAGCGATGCCCATGGCGGTGGCGGCATACAACCACTCGATACATGCCACGACGGGGTTAGCACCCTTCGAAATTTTGTTCGGATTACGAGTCAGAGCGAGGAACTGGCCAGAGACGGTGGCGGATGAGGGAATGGTGGCACAGCTCCATAACACCCACATGCAGTTTGGAAAGATGTGGTACAAAGTACGCGATAAGATTATGCGCGAAAAATCCAAGCGCGTGGCACGGGCAAATTTGAAGGTGCGGGATCGCATAGGAGCAATATCGATTGGGACCGTTGTGTACAGAAAAGTCGTGTCAAATCGTAGTAAGGAACTTGTTCGGTACGAGGGGCCCTTTAAGGTCATCATAATTCGGGAACATAATCTCGTGACCATCGAGAGCATGACCACCCCAAAGAAGAGGCGAACCGTTCACATTGAACAGTTGAAACTCCCACCACAGGGGGGAGGGTGTTGAATGTGCGTAAGATGGTCTGCCCTCGATCCGATACGGAGCAACTGATCCGGAATCATATACTTCACATGTGAAGCTCAGAGAGAGTTTTTGTTTTCATTATTAAATTGTGGATAAGTTCCATTTTTTTTTTTTTACCTGGCAGCCACCGGGTCAAGGGCGAATGTATTATGTTTTATTATTATTCTTGTTTTATTTCTGTATTATCTCTTTTCTTTGTGTTCTGTTGTTTTGTGTGGACTATGAATATATTAGTCCGTAAACGTGATGTAAGGGATTACAGGCTGTGTGCTGCATGCGCCAGACCTTGGAGTTTTCGAAGAGATATGCGTAAGCTGGCAGGGGGGAGTTAAGGTTCGGACGTCGTAGGCACCCAGCCTAATCCTTGTAAACATCCCGAATGTATTTAGAGAGGCTTTAAAAGGCTCAAATAAAAACAGTCTTGTGACAACTCTCGTTCAGTAACTACATTCAACCTCTTTCCTTTTTCTTCTCGTTTTTCGTTGACGATCGTTAACTTATATATGCTTATTCAAGCCTGGTTAGGCCTTTTTTTTTTAATATTGTGATTGGCACCTTCGTTTCCCCTGTATTTTATATTATAACTCAAGTTTTGCTGATTAATTTCTGAATAATAAGTGTATGTAACATCCACAATAAGTGGGGGTGGGGAGGGGAACTGAATTTCTTTTTATGTTGCATTTGCTGAAAGAAATCTCGTTTCTTCTTCATTAGAATCTAATAATAATTGTACTATTTTTCACTGAACAATTATAATGTTAATGCTCGCCTTTCTTATGTTTAGAGGAGGTAGTGGGAAACTGTGTATTTATATTTACAGCCCTATGTAGAGGCCAGCCATACATTAACGAGGTTTCCAATCCCTTATTTCTTAGGCAAATTAACATTTTTTTAAGATCAAATATCGATAAATGAATTGTCAAATGTGTAGTCACCCCACCCAAAATTTGATTGATTTATATTTTTTTTAAAATACACACTTTAGGTCCTTGAATGGCACCAGTATTATAAAATCATATCTTTAGCAAGGACTCGCAAAGAACTCAGCTAGCAAAGTGGCTTATATATAAAAAAAGAAGACTTTCTGGTTTTCCCAAAAAAACAACAACAATAAAACTTTAATAGCGGTATCAGCTGATTAAGTTAATTTTTACTAAATGGATTTTGATATTGTACTTTTTACGCATAACCTTTAGGAACCTTTGAATTATTTTCCCTTTAAAAAACCATCATAATAATTAACGGCTAAAGAAACAAGGGACTCAATGACTCGAACAAGGGACCTCTCCAGTATTTAGTGAGGGCTCTTATTTATTAAGGAGGTCTCGATATTGCCAGTAATTTTTTCTTCGGCTGTTAATAACTGACTTGGCAGTGTAAATATTATGGTGTGTGCAATGACCGTTAATGATAGAGGCAAGAATACGAGTATCGCAATATATGTCTTTTAAGCCACCTGTTGAAGCTAGATACATGAAATTCAACATACAAGTCCCGTTTGATGTTGGGTAAACATAAACGATGTGCCCAAGACTTTATGTGATAACTTGGTCCGAAAATATATGTAAAGAAAATGTATTTCTTTAATTTGAATTAGCGCGCCGCGCCAACGTAGATAATGCAGGCGTTGAAGAGAATGATACTAGCGTTATCAGCAGGGAGGTTACGTGAGTGTTAGGCAAGCAGTGAAAGCAAGCTAAACTTAATATTTGACTTTAATTATTTGTTATTATAAAACAAACAGAATCGACAGAAGAATAAACATTGAATGTCGTTTCTTTGTTTTACAGGTATGAATTTAGATTTTATTTGTAAACCCGTAAACTAATTATCAATTAAAAGAAAATAAACTTTGTTTTACAGAGCAACACAACCTTGTTTTTCTGTCATCCCTAAGAACCATTATATATATATATTTTACACATTCTCTAGGGTGAATGAAATGTCATTAATAAGGTCTCGTAGAGACATTTTTACTTTTGATAATAGTAATTTTAATATTTTAACCATTTTGTTGTGATAACATTTTGGAAACTATATATATGTTTATTACAATTAACCTCCAGTATTTTCAATATTTTTGAATAATCATATAATTTTTTGTTCTTATATTTACTAATAAATTAATCATCACAGTTTGCGTAATTTAAATCAAAACTTCAGGCATGTATTATATAAATAAAGTCTATCTTGTTTTGTAGCCACTACAATATTAAAATAAACTGGTTGTGTTGTAAATAAAATAAGAGTTCCGTGGGATGACATTTTATTGTATTATAATTCTTTTCCCATCCACTTGACTTAGCATCTAATTAGCATATGCTGATTCAGAGCTATGTCACATTTTTTAGCAATTCAAACAAAATACCTGGGATCATAAAGCTGTTTATTCAATTACTTCAGTATGTGTATATTATTTTAATAGTCAGAGGTTATTTGTAAGTTTTACTCGTCATCGAGGACAATCTCTCTCCCTCTTTGTAGCTGCAGTGTTGACACTTATGGGGCTTCTCTTCAGTATGGCATGCCATGATATGATTCTTTTAAGTAGGGGCATCTACTGTTTTGTAGCTGCAGTGAGGACATTGTTAGGGCTTATCTTCGGCATGGTGTGCCATTATATGTTTCTTTAAATAAGTAGCACGTACTGCTTTGTAGCTGCAGTGTTGACATTTATGGGGCTTCTCTTCAGTATGGTGTGTCATTATATGTGTCTTTAAACTAAAAGCTTGTACTGTTTTGTAGCTGCAGTGAGGACATTTATGGGGCTTCTCTTTAGTATGGTGTGCCATGACATGATTCTTTAAAGTATGAGCATCTACTGTTTTGTAGCTGCAGTGAGGACATTGATGGGGCTTCTCTCCAGTATGGTGTGCCATGATATGTGTCTTCAAATGACGAACTTGTACTGCTTTGTAGCTGCAGTGAGGACATTTATGGAGCTTTTCTCCAGTATGGTGTGCCATTATATGTTCCTTTAAATTAGTAGCTCGTACTGCTTTGTAGCTGCAGTGTTGACATTTATGGGGCTTCTCTTCAGTGTGGTGTGTCATTATATGTCTATTTAAATCAGTAGCTCTTACTGCTTTGTAGCTGCAGTGAGGACATTGATGGGGCTTTTCTCCTGTATGGTGTGCCATTATATGTGTCTTTAAATTAGGAGCATGTACTGATTTGTAGTTGCATTGCTGACATTGATGGGGCTTCTCTCCAGTATGGTGTGCCATTATATGTTTCTTTAAATTAGTAGCTTGTACTGCTTTGTAGCTGCAGTGTTGACACTTATGGGGCTTCTCTTCAGTATGGTGTGCCATTATATGTGCCTTTAAATTAGTAGCATGTACTGTTTTGTAGCTGCAGTGTTGACATTGATGGGGCTTCTCTCCAGTATGGCGTGCCATGACATGTTTCTTTAAAGTACCAGCTTGTGTTGCTTTGTAGCTGCAGTGAGGACATTGATGGGGCTTGTCTTCGGCATGGTGTGCCATTATATGTGTCTTTAAATATATAGGTTTTACTGCTTTGTAGCTGCAGTGTTGACATTTATGGGGCTTCTCTTCAGTATGGTGTGCCATGACATGACTCTTTAAATTAGGAGCATCTACTGTTTTGAAACTGCAGTGAGGACATTGATGGGGCTTCTCTTCAGTATGGCGTGCCATGACATGTTTCTTTAAAGTACCAGCTTGTGTTGCTTTGTAGCTGCAGTGAGGACATTGATGGGGCTTGTCTTTAGCATGGTGTGCCATTATGTCATTCTCTAAAATGACTCCTACTTTACCATCCCATGACATTATATGTGTCTTTAAAGTATTTTCATGAACTTCGCCTGAAACAAACATTAGAAAAATATTACTTCTGGCCAGTAAAGAATTATTTAAAAGTATTTCTTAAATTTCTTCTGGTTTTCATTTTTTATTCTTCATAGGTGCCATATTTTGTTGCTCTTTATATTTGTCCCACAATCCGTTGTCTTCTACAGTTCATTTGAGACAAAGCTGGCAATGAATATAAATAAGAAAGAAAACATGACACCATTCGAGAAGCTAAAAAAAACAGAAAACCAATTATTACTGAATTCAAAAGTTAATAAACAGATTTTTTTTATTTATTTGATTTGGATTCCTCACAGGAACTATGATTATTTTTAATTATAGAAATGTCACTAGTGTAATAGCAATAAAGCAATAAAGATGTAAGATCCTATTCAGACTATGTTTTCAGCTCAGCATTTGTTGAACATACAAAGAGAAAGCAGGAATACTTCAGGATATATTTAAAGGATCATTAATAATCAAAAGATTTAAACAATAATGACCAATAACAATTGAGATTAAAAAAAAATTTAAGTTGAAATGATGATTAACGGTGGCGGTTTTAAGAGTTTAAATAGTTACTATTAATGACTACTATTTAGATAAAGAATTATGTTGAATTTATATCCCTCATTTCACTAATTAAAGAAATAAAAATATTTGGAAGTCAAATGATTACTGTAGTCTCCGCATTGTTGAGTATTAGATAGTAAATATGGTATGAAGCCGACTTCATTCGAGTGTATCTCCTGACTTTAATTTATGATTACAAAATCTACTCTAAATAATAATTTGACATGAAATTATGAGGGCATTATATTAATAAAATAAGGAGACTATTATGCTGAGGAATATAAATTGGTATCTGTCGGCGTGTTATTCGGAAAGTGTGAAAGTTATAAACACCCTTTTCACACCGAGAGGACCGGACCGCTCCTTTTAGGCGACACAGACTGAGGACTCGGGACATTTGGTCTTGATATAACCCAATCAATGAAGACACTGATGTTTATTGTGAGCATAGATTTTAATATTAAGTCTATAAGTGAATGTAATCGTCTCTCATTTAAATTCATTATATTTGTGAATTTCAGTCTTATAAATAAAAACAAATCTTATTGTTAATTTGATTAATTAAATTCCTTCCATTCATCACCACGATAAATTACTTGATAATTTAACTTTGTATTAGAATTAATTGGGACAGGAATAAATCCAATCAATATTAAGCAATCTTATTTTTATTAAAACTTCAATGACAATGATCAACATTCAGAGTTTGATAGAGTAATCAAATCTAGTAGTTTGAATAAATAAATGGCATCCCTAACTTAATTGAATAAAATATTTTAATTATTCGACTGGAGCATAGAGGCGTTACTATTCGAATAAGTGGCAGTTAAGGCCTGGGCACTGTCAGTCTTAATACCAAAACATCGGGATGTAAACATTCCGATTGTATGTGTATAAGGTTAAGAGCTACGAATAACGCAGTCTTTTACTATCGTTTGCCCTATTTATTTCTATTACCTCTATCTCAATCTTATAGTAATAGTACATACATTGATATATGGTGAGTGATACATTGAATACATTAAAACTTCAATGCCAATGATCAACATTCAGAGTTTGATAGAGTAATCAAATCTAGTAGTTTGAATAAATAAATGGCATCCCTAACTTAATTGAATCCTACATTGGATATATTTTCATATATTATATATTGTTGTGATATTTTGATGTTGTGATTTTTTAGATTAACTACAAATTAGTGAGCGTACATGTACAATATACGACCCGTGGTTCACGATTCATGAATGTTTGTTCATTCATTCAGCAGCAGAAAGGAGTAAAGACTGGGATCGCCACGGACTCGGGCTCATTCATCTTTGACCTGGGAGGGGACACAAGCCCAGGTAGTAACCCACACTAAGGCAGGGCACTCTTTCACTGACGGCCCGACTCAGAAGACGCTATCCGAACCATGTTGCAGCCCACAACGGACGCTCACGACATATAAGATGCTATCCGCACCATGTTACGCCACAAGGATGTTCAAGAAAAAGAAGAAAATCAACAAGGAAAAACCAGTCCGCATATTAATTAAGGTACAATTTACCTTTAGTTTTTAATGATGTTATTTTATTTTGTACGTACTTATTTGAATATTAATCTAATGAATTTGTGTAAGTAAACAATTATTCCTTTTGCCAGAATTATCCTATTTTTATTAACAGAACCTTAAAGATAAAGTAAAAGTTAAAGACAAAGCAAATATAAATAAATTATATAAAAGAAATAATAAATATTATAATATTATGTTGGTATTTTTATATCCATTTTCCTACATAGGATATATTTAAATATATTATATATGTTGGTATTTTTTATATGTATACAGAATTAAACCTGAACTAAACGTTACATCATATGTTGAGAAATGCTTCAGTAATGCTTTGGTATACTCACCATCATCCAATATTAGTTCTTCTTCTTTGAAATGGATCAGACTACCTGCAAATAAGAATAAAATTGTCAACCAATTAAAGTATTTCTTATTCTTATTAATAAAACAAAAAAAATATATTAGTGACCAACCAGTCAAAAATGAAATATATTTTTAAACTTTTTTTTTCCCCTCCCCCTTCCTGAGGTGAACCTCAAAGGGGGTTTATATATTCTTAAACCATAGAATTAAATCTCTATGTAATTTCCCCTGAGAAACTGTATGTGTGTAATGTACTGTTCTTCCGGCTCCTTTCTCTCTTACTACCCATGGAGATATTGGGTCCATCTGACTCAAAAGAGTTGACTTCTTTAAGTCTGTAGCAATTAGCTCGGGTAGTCTTAAGTTGAGTTTGCCTTTCCCAGGCGATTCGAACCAGGGAGCATGAGTAGAGGGGGTTGACGAGAAGAATGTTGGGCCCGTGCGCATCTCTCTCCTCACTACCTCACCCGCAAACCCAAGGTAGACATAGTATACAATAATGTTTAAGGTCATTGCATGTTGACAAGTCGTTTGCCGACTCCTTTTTGGCCTTAAATGGATATCTGGTCTGTTATGTCATCATCAACAAGGAAACATTTCAGGTTGCATGTGATCGTCTAACAGAGAGCACCAAGATTCAGTGATGAATATAAGGTCATCAACGTTCATTGAACATAACTTGTTGTACCAGTTCAGCTTTTCTGCAAAGTCTGGAGGTACTCTGTACGCCACCATTTCAAGAAATTTTGAATGATATTGCCAACGAGATTAGCAGAGTTGCTAATTCCCTATTTAACCATAAGCAGCAGTTACTCCCACCTACAGTTATTAGGAAGAATTGTCTTTAGAAAACTGTCTAACCTTTACTGATAGTGAACTCTAATATTGTCACTCATTTCTAAATTATAAATAAAATGATTAAAATTTTTGCTCTTTTATCTGTCATTAACTGTGTGATGCTTCACCAGAAATAAATGTGATAAAAATAATAATGGTTTTTTGGCAACTAAGACCATTGTATCTACTAGAAATATCAATTTTAATTATGACATTATGAACAAATATTGAAAATTAACATAACTACTTAAGTAATCCAACATAATGTTACAAATAAAAGCACTGTATATTTTAAAGATGAACCAGGTCAGAATGTTCGCATGGCTTAAAGTGTATTTAACTTGCCATTAAGTATGCACTAAACTTCATCATAACCAATAAAAATTAATGCCAGACCCAAAGCAAGGAATGATGTCAGCCTATTTTAACTTATAAATAATGAAGTGAATTGTCTTAAAAGATAGTAAAGAATGGTTCATGAGAACCAAGATTCGGTGATGAATAAAAATTCATCAATGTTAAGTGAACATGGCTTGTTCTTCAGCTTTTCTGCCAAGTATGTCTGGAGACACTCTGTATACCCCCTTTTCTAGAAAATGCGAATGATATTGCCAACGAGATTGGCAGAGTTGCAAATTCCCTATTTAACTATAAGCAGCAGTTACTCCCACCTACAGTTATTAGGAAGAATTGTCTTTGAAAAACTGTCTAAACTTTACTGATAGTGAACTCTAATATCGTCATTCTTTCTAAATTATAAAATGATTAAAATTTTTGCTATTAAAAACTCTTTTATCTGTCATCAACTGTGTGATATTTCACCAGAAATAAATGTGATAACAATAATAATCGTTTTTCGGCAACTAAGAACATTGTATCTCCCAGAAATTCAAATTTGGATTATGACATTATGAACAAATATTGATAATTAATAAAACTACTTCAGTATAATCAATAAAAATTAATGCCAGACCCAAAGCAAGGAATGATGTCAGCCTATTTTGGGTCGCTGGACATACCAGATATAGATTGCAATGAGAGAACGGATGAATTGGCTAAGCAAGGAGTGAACTCATAATTTGTTCATTCTAAGTCTGCCTAGATACACATTTGCCTCGACGTAGGAACAGTGGATATGGGCCAGGAGAAATAATGGATAACAATGTTGGCTGTGGACAAACAAGCCCTCCAAGGTAAACAACTCATCGTTAATAGGTATTTCTGAACTCAAATAGTCTTCTCAATGGAGAAGGAAAACTACCAATTCTTAGGAGTATACAAAACATTTACCAAACTAAGTTTTTACATCGCAGGGTGCGATAGGATTCGATTAGGAGAACATAACTCCATCAAATAGAGATCATTACTAGGTTTCCTAAAGAGCTCAAGGAGGTATGTAAATATGTGGCAAGGAAATATTTATATAGCTTAAGGGCAGACAAAAAGGAAATATGGGTCTGGTTGCCAGGCCAATAAAAGCTACATAGGTTCCTATCCATCTAATTATCAAATAGCAAACTCCCAGCTGATAAAATGAAGCACCGATGGCACATGTTATATGCACCTTTCAAAAACATAATGGCCATTGATATTACTTAAGGAAGGAAAATAATAGCTCTTGTAGGAGATTTTAGACAAATTTTGCCGGAAATTGCATCAAGTATTCTCCTCTTTCCTCAGACTTTGCAGATTATCTAGAAATTGATAATGGAGAGTATCCCTCAATAACTGATGGACTTTCTGATGGTACAGCTTTTATTGATATACCATATTCTTTAGTCAGAAGATAATTAAGAAAATGGCATTCTTTAGTTTTCTAAATTGTTTAAAAAAGGTAAATTTTGATTAATAGTTTCCCTCCACACAAACCCACCACCAAAACTGGTACTATTGTTATGCTACTAAGAAGCATAAGTGTTGCCTAGGTACTTTTAAATGGAAGAGTATTAAATATGTATGACAAGGTCCCAGATTGGCGAATAATTACTTGTAAAAAGAATATGCCAAAAAACATTAATTTCTAAAATCGATTTTTCACTCCAGAATATCAGTTCCTCATTACTTCCAGACTACCATCAAACAAAAACTAATATGACAAAGTACCAAAACTCTAAAATTAATATTAAAAGAAATACTGTAAACCAGTCAAAGTATAAAAATCTTTCCTTAAAACTCCTAGGGATTAACAAGACCGGAATTTCACACGGGTACAGCTAGTATATGCTTTATGTAAGATTATTTAAAAATTTTTTGCATACAATAAATGCCTCAACTCTATAACCTACTTAATAAACTCAAACTAAACTTTAAAAAAACAAACTTACAGTCCAATTCTTCTTTGATTTCTTGCTTGATGACCATAGAAGATTCTATGACATCTGTAAATAAAACAATCAAATTTATTGGAAATTCAACTAGAATAAATGTTCTACAGTTATATTAAAAAAGCAGTTAAGACATAGTAGTTACAATACCTGTGGTATCCATCGTAATAAATGTAATCCAAAAACAGACTTGAAATAACAACTGTTGCTAAATGAATCTAGTGTCGTTCGTGAAGGAGCGTCACAAGCGCCTGCCAAAGAATTATTTCATCTTTCATGTTTTAGTACTTGCTTTAAATGTATTTACATAGCCCTTGTTCATATACTCTTTACAATATCAGTTCTCAGAATTTTAATTTTGCTATAACTGTTTAATCCCCTCCAAAGTCTGATATTGATATTGTATATAAAATAATTGTTGTAAAATACAGTAACATTTCTGGAGTAGAAATGTCTAGATTAAGATGTGTGCTCAATCTCAGCTCAATACCAGAGCTATCAATCTAAGTCATAGCACAACATAGTAATAGACATTTGCACGTATTCATTAATGAGAGATACTTCAGTATTGCTTTAGTGTACTCACCGTCATCCGTAATTAGCTCTTCTTCTTTTTTTATTTTTATGACAAGAACAGGCATAAAAGATATTTAAGGTAAAAATAAACACATTAACGAATTAGAAATGGCTCTTAATGACTATTATATGACTAAAGAAGACTATGGACACCTTCCACACACTAATGGTGATCCGACTAATTTGATAACATTCATTAAACCACTAGAAAAAATATATTCGACAGTATGTAACGAAACTATCACCAATAGTATACATAATGAACAAAGACTCATACACATAGCTCTTTCTAGACTCACTGGTGATGCGCAACAATTATGCATGTATGAAGATTTCTTATCAATAAACGACTTAAAATTACATATAATATATCACTTAAAGGATAGTCGGACAACATCACACCTACAGTATGAAATCTCTCAGATTCATATTTACAGAACACCCACCCTATAGACTTCATTAAAAGAATTATCCCACATCAAATTGTAATTCAGAACCGTATACTAATTGACACCTCTATACGTAATAAACAACAAGAAATATTATCACAAAAGGTACTAATTGTAGATCAGGTTCTTAGAAATTTACCATCAAGACTTATGGACGCACTCAACCATTTTATTATTAACAACCTGATACAAATGAAAAACGTTTTGTATAATAACTGTAGGATTATAATGGCAGATATGTATCCTCAAGGAAACACTAGCAACAGTCAACAAGAATACCAACCTAGACAAAACTTCAGGCATAACAATTATAGGAGAAATGACTATAATGGGAAAAAATATCAACCCCGACAGTACCAAAATAACTCTAGAAATAATTTTCAACGAAACAATAACTTTGAACATAGCAATAACTATCAGCAACGTTATGAACCCCGTCAGAACTTTAGAAATAATGAAGAACGACTTAACTTTCAAAGACCTGAACAAACATCATTCCCATCACAATTATTCAATCCACATTCATAAAACACCGTGTCGATGCAAACTGTTCGAAGTAACAAAGTGCAGCACTTAGACGAAACTCGCCCACTAGAACAAGAGAACGAAGCATTGAAACAGAAAGTTAAAGATTTGGAGGACAAACTTGAACATTTTTTTAGGACTAGGCAAACCACAACCGTCCCCCAACATCAACTAAAACTAGTGAAGGAAACTCCATCATTTACTGACTTACTCGGAGACAATTGGTTAATAGACACAGTGTCAGAAATTAACTACATACACCCATGTTCCGTACCTGTAGGAACTGAAATTAAGTCGGAAGATTTCATAGTGGTAACACCAGCAACAGCATCGCTACCAAGCGAAAAAGGCAATGGCTCAGACATTCTAAATTTGGCACCAAGATTGGGTTTGACCCGTGATCTATTAGTTAAGTTTAAAATTTACAACTTTAGTAGAAAATACAAAATATTATTAGGAATGGAAACAATGCAAACCCTAGAAACATAAATTAAATTGGGAACGAATAATGAAATTAAAATGAATAAAATAGACGTAATAATTAATAATGGTCAGATATTATATAATGAATTATATTTAATAAAGAATAAAAAAGAACTAGAAACTCTTGCAAGACATGAACAAATAACTAAAGATAATAAAATAAAATCATCACATGACTTAACCTCTGCAGAACTTGACGATATGGAAATAGAAGAAGCCATAGAAGACGAAATTAGTGTAGTAGCTACACAGCACTCCAAAGACTCTATTAACGAACAAATTTTTATAGCCCCTGACGACAAAGCAATAAATGGTGAAAACACCAAATTGTAATAACCAGAGGACATAAAATTTACCAAACCGTTTAATAAAAGAAGATATGACATTTCTTTCTATAATGAGGAAGAATTAGACCAAATATTAGGACAAATTATTCACCCAAAACATGTTTATGGAATTTATTGTGAATCGAAACTCAATGTAATGATTACTACTTGGTATGACGAACAATTCAATACTTTATCAAGAATCATACAGAAAAAATATCCTACTGTTAAGATAACAAGATAAAAAAAACCTGTACTAAATGTAACAGACAAACACGAACACAGATACAAACCTGTTATACCTTTTATTGACAAACGAAACAAAATAATAAAAGTACACACAGATAATGTAGTTAGAAAAAGAAAAAGCAAAAAGAGACATTTCATAGCACAAGAACAGAATGTTTCAGATGGAGAACAGATGGACATTGAAACTGACAGTGACACTCACAATAGCTGCTAATAATAATAATAATAAAATCATGGAAGTAATCAACGGTATAGATAGGACCCAATATGCTATGAACCTAACCGAACTTTACGAAACGGACTCATTCATTACATCATACAATTACCAAAGAAAGGACCAAAACTAAGTTCAATCTATATTTTACCTGCGCCTGTACGAAACGACAATAATGTAACAACCACTGTAGTACCAAACAATTTAACCGAATTAATGAATACATGATATGTATTTAATTCTGTACAATATACAAGAAACCTTTGTTGTAACTTTTAACTATATAAAATCCAACCCATTTTGTACATTATTTTAACATTAAGAATATTAGCAGTGATTGCATAAAAACTTAGATGAATGTATTACCACAAATATTGTGGCTCCTACTCCTTTCATTCATTCATTACGATTTTATAGATGTATATTTAACTTTTCATCTATCATATGTATTCATTGTAAGCAATAGTGCCTTACCTATATACTTACCCTTCTCTATTATTAAGTTAGATACTAAGGAAATCATTAATAACCCAAATTGAGAAAATTGTATTTAGGAAATAATGTATTGTCTATTGTTTACGCTGAACTACCCGTGGAGTATTATATACTTCCAAGTGATAATTCAAACACAGGTTGGTTCATTAGCATGAACTAGTGGACTGTAAATTAATGTAAATAAGAGTTGATGCCAATTCACAATACATTTATTCTAAAATTAAACAGAATATTATAAAAAAAAAAAAATTCATAAAAAAAAATGAGGAGCAAAATAAAATACCCAGGCCTGGTTAATAACAATAAAATTTGCCAATGTAAGACAGACTGGTTTCAAACAAAAAAACGTCTTTTATCCTCAACAACCAAAGGAATTAACCAAATTCTCGTCACTTTTAGTGTATATATGAAATAAGTGTATATTCACGCAGCGGAAAGTTGCAGTTCAAGTGCTCTCGCGGGTGCGGGCTGCAAACAAAACGTAGAGCTGTCGTCATCAGGTTGTGGCTCAAAAAAAAATCCAACCGCAGGGCGGCTATTCCAAGCTCCAAGGGGAACGTTGAAGATCATATAGGTATGATTTTGGCCAAATGGCCAATTAAGTCTGAGATCGGCACACCTTAACCCTTCAGACGTTACCTCAACACTGACGTAAATGGGCTTGGGCCCACAAGTTCCCCTACCAAAAGTCCAAAGTGCCACTGTCCTAGGTATGGAATTTTCCTTTAGGTATTTAACTTAGATTACAATTTAATCTTACGAAATATAATGAATAGAAATTACACAATCATATTTTACATGAACAATAAAAAAAAACGATTTTTATTAACAGTTTTTTACGTCAGTAACGAAAATAATAAATAATTAAATCTAACAAACAAATTAATTTTTTACTTCACTTTTCCAACAAAACAAAAACTTTATCTGGCCTTAACATACCGCCCACCAAATTTTCATTGAAAATTTCAAAGGTTAACATGAATTTATTGTGGCCATATTAGTTGGCCCCTGTTTGTGGTAGCAATGGTGCCAATTTGGAAACTGCCCGCGTGTACTCTCCTTTTGGAGTTTTAACTTTTACCACTCTAACTATCCCATCTTTCCCAGGATAGATTTCAATTATTCGACCGGTGGGCCAATTTTGCACTGATACGTTGGGTTCTTTTAGTAAAACTAATGTTCCAACAGTCAAATCTGGCTTTGAGGAAGTCCACTTCGTCCGTTGTTGTAGACTGTTTAGGTAGTCGTAACGCCATCTTGTCCAGATGTCTTGAATGCAACGCTGTACAATTTGCCACCTCGTTAATCTGTTTTCTGGTACGTCTGTCAAGTTAGGTGTAGGCAATGACAACAAGGGGGCCCCAATTAAAAAATGACCAGGTGACAGCACCTCATATTCACTAGGAGAGGAGGAAATGGGGTACAATGGTCGAGAGTTGAGGACGGCCTCAATTTTAGCCACAAGAGTACTCAGTTTTTCAGTTTGATCAAAAATCAGAGACTTGAGAGGTGAAATGACAATAGTTGTTCCTCTGCTCAGCACCGGTGGCAGCTGATATCACAAAGATTTACCTCCACCAGTCGGCATAAGTATAAAACAGTCGTAATTCAACATAGCAGCATTGATGGCTTCCATTTGGTTTGGACGAAATTTATGAAGTCCAAATTTTGTGCGGAATACCTTCATCATCTCAACTGAATGTGGATAATTTGTTAAATTGAATTCCTTGGTACTACTTTCAATAACATTTTCCATGCTACATTGTGTAGGCTCAAAGTCTTTCGGACTTTCGCTATAACTAAATGATGTATGAGAAATGTTAGCAGTTTTTGTAGGTTTAGAAAACACAGGGGTGTATTGAGTCATTAGTTCTTCATCTCTAGGAAATGACATATTCGATGCTTGAGGCGTTGAATTTAGAAATGACATATTCGATGCTTGTGGTGTTGTGGATAAATGTGGAGCCAAGTTTGCCTTAAGTTCATTTCTATTATTAACAATCGCCTGATCAACAGGTCTTGCAGGTACTTTGACTGGTAAAGCTCTATTTTCTTTATCGGAGAAATTTGAACTGAAACTATTCAAATTTTCAATATTTTGAGCACTAGGCCGCATCGGATTGGAATTTTCAGATGGCAATGGTTTTCTAGAGGCAGAATTTGCACCGCTTGAAACAGAAGGACTCGTGCTCATGAGCAGTTTTGAAGGTTGTTTTAATTTGAAACCTCCGACAGAAGGTGATTTAGTTTGTTTAACAAAACCATCTTGTGGCGCGTCCTCGAAATAACTATTTGATAGTTCTTCCCCACTTCTGCTGAAACTATATGGTGCTCTAATAATATCTGATTCTTGGGACATTTGACCGTTCAGGGGAAAATCCGAGTCTATACTATCAACAAGATTAACTGTACTAAGTTCAGAACGGACTGAATTCTTGTTTAATAAACAAGAATTCGAACCTTGAGGTAAAGCAAATGAATCCCTTTTGATCATATCATTATCCAAATAATCTTGCAAAACTGCTGAATATTCTTTTCGTTTAAGCGGATGATTATTAAAATCAAATTCCAAACGTTGAAATCTTTTTTGAGCCACGTTACGAGAATTGTTAAAATATATAGAACGTTCGTCCCTGAAGGGCAACTGTACAATATAGCGCCCACTTTCATCGCGAGAGTGTGTCTTCGAAAAGTGGGATTCACATTTAACGTCGTCAGGATTCTCCATACTGGTGTGTTCGAGTTCTTCGATTTTCCAAAATTTCTCTATAATAGAATTTAGGGACTCGTCTGTGGTCAATAGTACCCTTTGTGGTGAGTGTGAGTTATTATCAGGTAAGGATCCTAAGATTACTCCTCCAAATACTGTATTTAAAATATTGGGACAACTAGAGGCTTTGTTGAAATTGCTGAGAATATCCAGAAATAAATCTGCTCCTAAAAGGAAATCTATAGGACCTGGTTTCCAAAAGGAAGGGTCCGATAGATCCTCACAACTTAATTGTCTCCTAATTTGCTCAGAAATTGGCTGAGAAGGCATATTATTGCTTATTTGCTGAATAATTACAGCATTTGTTCTCAACTTTGGATTATCAGAGTTTAATGGAACCAAGATACAGTCTACTTGCTGAGACCCTCCAGCAATAGGGCTGCTTGCAAATCCACAGAGTCTGTGGGGGTTGTGAGAGGGGATCAATTTCAATTTTTTAGCACATGAAGCCGTAATAAATGAACGTTGTGCTCCACTGTCAATTACAATTCTTATTTGATGATAGTTACCTACATTGTCTTTTATTCGAGCCAAAGCAGTACCAAGTAAAACGTTTACCTTTCCATCTAGAGAAGTGGAAAAAACAGCACTTCTAGATGTATCAGTTGCAACCTGACAATGTTCCGAAACTGGATTCAAAGAATTATTTTTAAATTCTTCCTCAACAGGAAATGCAGGTATAACCGAGTTACCCCAGTGCAATAAGGAATGGTGTTTTTTATTACAGTGGCGACATAATTTATTTGACTGGCAATCAACATTTTTATGATTTTCAGAAAGGCAATTGGAACATACATTCAATGGCTTTAATTTATTAAAACGTTTATATGGACTAAGCTCCAAGAATTTAGGGCAACGATACAACACATGCTTTTCCCTACATAAGGGACAGGAGTGAGAAATTCGTTGTCCTGACGAGTAAAAAATTTGTTTCACCCCTTTAGGGTAAGTTTTATTGCTATTCCAATAACTGGACTCACTTGGGGTAGATAAAGCTTGAGATTGAAATGCAACACATTGCTGAGAAATTAGGTCAACTAGATCTTGGAAAGAAGGAAGTTCCTCCTTCACTGATTGTAAAGTCTCAAACCGCTCACGGGTTTTGGGGTCTAGCAGTCTTAGTGCAAAGGTAAGCAAAACAAACCCAGATTCATCCTCAATTTCTAAATGTTTGAATGCTGTTACACTCTCTAGCACAATCTCTGAAAATCGTTCCAAAGAAGTTAAATTACATTGTTGTAATGGCTTGAAAGTAAAAATTCTTGCAAGCAAATTGGTAGCTTGAATTCGTTTGTTGTCATACCGTTTCGTCAAACTGAGCCACGCTTGTGGATAATCAGGGGCAGTAATTGGAATGGATGCCACACATTGCAGGGCAGGGCCTTTTAAGGACGATTTGAGGTAATGAAACTTTTGAATAGGCGATAAGGATCGATTTTCATGAATTAATGAAACATAAGTGTCTTTGAATGAAGTCCACTTTGTCAGCTCACCGTGAAAGGAAGGAAGATTTATAGAGGGCAGTTTGAATAAGGGATTTTGGGTTTCCGTTGAAGATGAATTCAACGTTTGATCTAGTGTTGATTGTTCTCGGTCAAGTGATAACGCTTCATAAAAATGATTGCGAACCTCCTTTCTTATCCTGTCATACTCAGTGCAATCTTTGTCTAGTAATTTAGCATATCGTTTCACATCTGTGACAGTTTTGTTAAACTTTTGGAAAGTAGCGTCTAATCGTGATAGTCTAGCTTTAAAAACAGGAAGTTGTTCTGAATTTTCAGTTACAGCATGACCTAATTCCTTTGTTTCTTTTATATCGTCCCTTAAGTCCTCAAATTCGTCATGTAGGGTACTCCACGTTCCTTCATAGTCTGGTTTGTCAACTTTTGGACCCATTTTTAGTTTAAACAAAAAAATAAAAAATTAAAAAAAATTAATTAAAATGCAAATAACGATAGGTTTCCCAACTGGCACCTAACAATTGCTGTAATGTGTAAATTACATGCAATTAAACATAAATTAAATAGTTAATCTAAAGATTAAATAAATAAATGCTAGAATGTATTGTGATGTGGGCCCGGAGGATCAATTATGTTTACGCTGAACTACCCGTGGAGTATTATATACTTCCAAGTGATAATTCAAACACAGGTTGGTTCATTAGCATGAACTAGTGGACTGTAAATTAATGTAAATAAGAGTTGATGCCAATTCACAATACATTTATTCTAAAATTAAACAGAATATTATAAAAAAAAAAAAATTCATAAAAAAAAATGAGGAGCAAAATAAAATACCCAGGCCTGGTTAATAACAATAAAATTTGCCAATGTAAGACAGACTGGTTTCAAACAAAAAAACGTCTTTTATCCTCAACAACCAAAGGAATTAACCAAATTCTCGTCACTTTTAGTGTATATATGAAATAAGTGTATATTCACGCAGCGGAAAGTTGCAGTTCAAGTGCTCTCGCGGGTGCGGGCTGCAAACAAAACGTAGAGCTGTCGTCATCAGGTTGTGGCTCAAAAAAAAATCCAACCGCAGGGCGGCTATTCCAAGCTCCAAGGGGAACGTTGAAGATCATATAGGTATGATTTTGGCCAAATGGCCAATTAAGTCTGAGATCGGCACACCTTAACCCTTCAGACGTTACCTCAACACTGACGTAAATGGGCTTGGGCCCACAAGTTCCCCTACCAAAAGTCCAAAGTGCCACTGTCCTAGGTATGGAATTTTCCTTTAGGTATTTAACTTAGATTACAATTTAATCTTACGAAATATAATGAATAGAAATTACACAATCATATTTTACATGAACAATAAAAAAAAACGATTTTTATTAACAGTTTTTTACGTCAGTAACGAAAATAATAAATAATTAAATCTAACAAACAAATTAATTTTTTACTTCACTTTTCCAACAAAACAAAAACTTTATCTGGCCTTAACATCTATAAAACATGTTATTTCTTAATATGACCATCCTATCCAGGAGTTCGGCAATTAAAAACGGGAGAAGTTATATAATGCTAAGAATATTGTAATCTTAATATTATACATAAGGGTAAAAGCCCCTTCTAGTGTATACCTGCCTCGGGAATTCATGGAAGTCACTGGTATTTCTTGTTATTTTTAAGTAAGCGACTGCATCCCTCCAAATTCCTGAAACAACCCTTCTCATATCCACAAATTTCTCAGCTTTAGTTCCAGTCCCCACAAGTTCACAGTTGTCTCCCAGACACTCATCCATTAACACCCGACCCAGTAGTATATAGTAACATAACTCATAATATTTGTATATACCAGTGTTTTGCTTGTACTTCATAATAAATCTTTTCTTTTAAAATACTCTCCTCTACAAAGATTATTTAACTTATATTAACTTTAAAAAACTTACAGTCAAATTCTTCTGTAATTTCTTGCTTGATGGCCTTAATAGACTCCTTCACGTCTGCTAACAAATCAATCAAATTTATTGCAAATTAGACCAGAATAATCATTCAATTCAGTATAATGAAAGAAATTGTATTAGAATTCATTTACAAATTTAGATATTTTCATTACTCTCTAACTAACCATTCTAAAGGAGTTAAATACAGAATAGTTATATTACCTGCTGAATCCATCGTAAATAAACTAAATATAATCCAAAATACAGACTTGAAATAAAAACTAACTACAATGGCACACCGGTTTTGTACTAAATCTAGTGTCGTTCGTGAAGGTGGCGTCACAAGCGACCGCAAAGAACTATTTCATCTTACATTTTATAGTACTTGCCTCAAATGTATTTGAATAATGAAGTTAAATTCAATTCTAATAAGCGTGTATTCAATCATTTCTACGCCTAAATTACAACAAAATTGCTGAAAGACATTACAGTTTACAGACGTTTTTTTTATCATGTTGGTACACATGTCTCTGAAATACGTTGAAATTTGCAGCTGTTTTCAAAGTTTACTTTTTTAGTAGCAGTCCCTAAGGTTATACGTGTTTTGGTGTTCTCCGCGATTTTTAGTTTCGAAAAAAATGGATCATAGAATTCGTATTAAATTTTGTCAAAAAATAATAATAAAGTGTAGCAAAGTTTTTGAAATGTTGACAATGGCTTTTGGTGAATCTACTGTGGGTAAAGGAAGTGTTTATGATGTAACATGGGTATGACGTAGAAACCAAGGCGCAATTTTCGCAATGAAAGCGGCCTGAAGAGCAAGACCGAAACCAATTTGACAAGTTCGATCAAAAGTGAAGGTTCTTCTCACTGTTTCTTTCGATTTCAATGGCGTAGTGCATCATGAGTTCCTGCCAGAAGGTTGGACAGGTCAATAAAGTATATTACTTGGAAGTAATGCGCCGTTTACATGAAGAGTTCCGTCGAAAACGAGAGGAATTGTGGCAAAAAAAATTCGTGGAAATTGCATCACGATAACGCTGCCACTCACACCTCACTGATTGTTCGTAATTTTGTTTTGCAAAAAACACTGTTTTGTTACCTCAGCCATCGTATTCACCGGACATGGCTCCCTATGACTTCTTTTTTGCTCCCGAAGTTGAAGAAAACATTAAAAGGACGACGTGTTGACACCATTCATGAGATAAAAGAAGAATCGCTGAAGGAGCTAAGAGCTTTCCGAAAATATCTGAGGCGGATTTCTCTGAAGGGGACACAATTGCTATCGAAGAATAATTAAAAAAAAATTAATATAAACAAAAATCATCGGTACTTTTTGATCAAACCTCGTATATCAAATTTGTGAAGAGACTTCACGCTTCACTAAATACTCCAGCCGAATTTTCTTTGCCACCATTAGAGACAAACCTGTTGTTAGAGACCGAAGTTCCCCCAAAATCAGGATCCAGTGGGAAACGAGACTAGTCGCATCCACGGATTAGCCGCTACATTATTTGAGTCTGTGTCGTCATGTATATTATAGTGCCCAAATTTTTTTTTTTTCAGATTTAAAATATTTTTATAAAAAACTAATTTTATTATAATCATAAAATGTTATCATAAATAACATTCTGATCCAATCTTAAATCATCAAAGAGGATTAGTTTATTGTATGTCAGACATTATAGCACAATGTGTTGCGGGGGGAGGGGCTTTTCGTGATTGAAAGGCAAATCTCTTCCCCTAAGGAATGCCGGTCCCACTTTTGGTGAGTAGTTGCGAACGAGCAAACAGAGTAGGGGATGGTAAGGGAAAACGCCGAATTCGTGCAATGAGTGATCCCACAAATGTTTGGGGAAAATAGCGTGTAAAAAACCCGATAAGGGCACCTGAAAAATTACAATAAAAGAAAAGCTAAGCACAATTAAAAGAAAGTAAGTAAAAATTTGCATTAAATTAATTCAATAAAATTTATGGAATTAATTTATTAAACTAATAAATTGTTTAAAATTATCCTAAAAAATGAATAGGAAAATGACCAACAACCTTTCCAGCATATGATAATATGTAGATTTTCTAAAAGAAAACCAACCAAATTTTTAAACAGGTTCATCATAGTTTAATTGGCAAACGATCAAATAACAAATGAACATATTAAAACAACCTTAATATGAAATCTTATTTATTAAAATGAAAAAAAAAAAATGAAAAGAAAAGTCGACTTTCGAAATTTTGGGAGAAAACTATAATAAACTATGATAACTTAATATATTACACATATAAATGTTTTGTTTGATTTATATCAAAATGAAACGTTGGAAATAATAAGTTAAAAAAAAAATGATGTTGGAATAGTCTATATTCACGAAGTATTCCTTGAATAACGAAACGTAAAGAATTTTCGATGGAATCTGTTGTTACAGTGAGGTATAAATAATAACAAAATCCTGCACTGATAACAAGGTTACCTTCCTGGCGAGAGTGACGGTCAGTGTGGCTACCGATAGCGGAGAAATACCTCGGTGCAGCGAACCGGCGAATCTTGCAATCTTGAGCTATCGAGTCTCCAATCGGCAGTGGTGGGGGTGCTCCAATCTTCCATCTAATAGTAACTGCCGATGAGGGGCGTATATATGTATGACCTTCAGGTGAAGAGGTGAGAGTGCCTGAGTGAAGAAAAACAGGCGGAGACAATGCCGAAGTCATTTGCACACTACTTAACAACTCAACGTTCACTCGCCAAAGCTGGATCCAGACTCCTCCAGTGGTGGGGCTTACCGGTGAATCTTGCAATCTTCAGCTATCGAGTCTCCAATCGGCAGTGGTGGGGGTGCTCCAATCTTCCATCTAATAGTAACTGCCGATGAGGGGCGTATATATGTATGACCTTCAGGTGAAGAGGTGAGAGTGCCTGAGTGAAGAAAAACAGGCGGAGACAATGCCGAAGTCATTTGCACACTACTTAACAACTCAACGTTCACTCGCCAAAGCTGGATCCAGACTCCTCCAGTGGTGGGGCTTACCGGTGAATCTTGCAATCTTCAGCTATCGAGTCTCCAATCGGCAGTGGTGGGGGTGCTCCAATCTTCCATCTAATAGTAACTGCTGATGAGGGGGGTATATATGTATGACCTTCAGGTGAAGAGGTGAGAGTGCCTGAGTGAAGAAAAACAGGCGGAGACAATGCCGAAGTCATTTGCACACTACTTAACAACTCAACGTTCACTCGCCAAAGCTGGATCCAGACTCCTCCAGTGGTGGGGCTTACCGGTGAATCTTGCAATCTTCAGCTATCGATTCTCCAATCGGCAGTGGTGGGGGTGCTCCAATCTTCCATCTAATAGTAACTGCCGATGAGGGGCGTATATATGTATGACCTTCAGGTGAAGAGGTGAGAGTGCCTGAGTGAAGAAAAACAGGCGGAGACAATGCCGAAGTCATTTGCACACTACTTAACAACTCAACGTTCACTCGCCAAAGCTGGATCCAGACTCCTCCAGTGGTGGGGCTTACCGGTGAATCTTGCAATCTTCAGCTATCGAGTCTCCAATCGGCAGTGGTGGGGGTGCTCCAATCTTCCATCTAATAGTAACTGCCGATGAGGGGCGTATATATGTATGACCTTCAGGTGAAGAGGTGAGAGTGCCTGAGTGAAGAAAAACAGGCGGAGACAATGCCGAAGTCATTTGCACACTACTTAACAACTCAACGTTCACTCGCCAAAGCTGGATCCAGACTCCTCCAGTGGTGGGGCTTACCGGTGAATCTTGCAATCTTCAGCTATCGAGTCTCCAATCGGCAGTGGTGGGGGTGCTCCAATCTTCCATCTAATAGTAACTGCTGATGAGGGGGGTATATATGTATGACCTTCAGGTGAAGAGGTGAGAGTGCCTGAGTGAAGAAAAACAGGCGGAGACAATGCCGAAGTCATTTGCACACTACTTAACAACTCAACGATCACTCGCCAAAGCTGGATCCAGACTCCTCCAGTGGTGGGGCTTACCGGTGAATCTTGCAATCTTCAGCTATCGAGTCTCCAATCGGCAGTGGTGGGGGTGCTCCAATCTTCCATCTAATAGTAACTGCCGATGAGGGGCGTATATATGTATGACCTTCAGGTGAAGAGGTGAGAGTGCCTGAGTGAAGAAAAACAGGCGGAGACAATGCCGAAGTCATTTGCACACTACTTAACAACTCAACGTTCACTCGCCAAAGCTGGATCCAGACTCCTCCAGTGGTGGGGCTTACCGGTGAATCTTGCAATCTTCAGCTATCGAGTCTCCAATCGGCAGTGGTGGGGGTGCTCCAATCTTCCATCTAATAGTAACTGCCGATGAGGGGCGTATATATGTATGACCTTCAGGTGAAGAGGTGAGAGTGCCTGAGTGAAGAAAAACAGGCGGAGACAATGCCGAAGTCATTTGCACACTACTTAACAACTCAACGTTCACTCGCCAAAGCTGGATCCAGACTCCTCCAGTGGTGGGGCTTACCGGTGAATCTTGCAATCTTGAGCTATCGAGTCTCCAATCGGCAGTGGTGGGGGTGCTCCAATCTTCCATCTAATAGTAACTGCCGATGAGGGGCGTATATATGTATGACCTTCAGGTGAAGAGGTGAGAGTGCCTGAGTGAAGAAAAACAGGCGGAGACAATGCCGAAGTCATTTGCACACTACTTAACAACTCAACGTTCACTCGCCAAAGCTGGATCCAGACTCCTCCAGTGGTGGGGCTTACCGGTGAATCTTGCAATCTTGAGCTATCGAGTCTCCAATCGGCAGTGGTGGGGGTGCTCCAATCTTCCATCTAATAGTAACTGCCGACGAGGGGGGTATACATGTATGACCTTCAGGTGCCGAGGTGAGAGTGCCTGAGTGAAGAAAAACAGGCGGAGACAATGCCGAAGTCATTTGCACACTACTTAACAACTCAACGTTCACTCGCCAAAGCTGGATCCAGACTCCTCCAGTGGTGGGGCTTACCGTTGGAACCAGCCTTGTTTACGTCTCTCTGACCAAAGTTTGCATGAAATGATATAATTCGACGGGAATACCTTTAACATCTCCATTTATAACTTCAATTCACTATTCCGCTGAATTATCAATTTTTTTACTCAACTTGTTTGAGATTATACGAAATTAACTAAACGTCTTGTATGACTTAACAATAAAATTTTATCTAATTATTTATTCTTATAATTAACACATTAAAAAAAAAAAACTAAACTTGTTCCTCATAACTGGAAAGGCATTAAAATAAAATCGATAATTTCGATTCAATACACTAATAATTCGAATTAAAAAAAAAGTAAATAGACCTTTTATTTGGGCTTAAACACAATGTGTTTAATGGTTTCACTTCCAATGCATTTTTCACACAAAGTGCAGTTAGCTAAGCCTATTTTGTGCAGATAGTTAGGTAGTGGTACAAATATCAAAGGTCCTTCTGGTCGACATCATCTGCGATAGTAATGCTTGAGTTTGAACTGTCCATAGATTTCATTTGCCTATCTATGTTTACGGCGTTGGTTTTTCCCTCACAAATCTTGTGGATTACATCCATAAATATCATGAACAGCTCACCGCTGTGAGCTGAGCCTAGCACCTTGCTTAACTCTGATAAATTGTGAACAATCTTAACGTTCTCACATTGATGAGTACTATCTCTACAGCATCTGTGTAGGTGGTCTAGTTAACTTCTATGAGGTCAGGAGATGCATTTTTCTTCTCCAAATTTTCTTTTGACACGGAACTGACTGCCTTCATAATTCTAGAAGAATCTCATTCTTAATATATATTGTATCATTACATTGTTTACATACATATCCCCTTAAAATTCTTTCACTTTATTTCAGAACTTTTTCAAATACTCGTGGAAGGCATTTTCCAGAGTATTTCTAAATCCTCTCTAAGACTGTCTCCTTGCCTCGCTCACGGTTACTTTGAAACACCCCTTCTAATCACGTATTATTCCAAGCTATATCTTGTTTTATGAGCCTTATTATTATGTACGGGTTGAATTAAACAGAATAAATACTTATTGAGCACACTGCTTTATTACGTGATTGATAGCTAAAACAAAACATGAAACATGAAAGAGGTTATCCTTAGATAACAACAAGTTCACCTAATCGATGAATCGATAAATACCATAGTTCGATAGACACAACAATCCTCGACGACTTAGTTAAGCACATAATCAGAAAAGTGATCCGGAACGCGACGTTGTCTCTGGGATCTACGTAGAGGCTGGAATTCAGGTTGTGCTGCCGGATGTGTAGTCTCTGTGGTTACTGGATCAGGAGCAGTGATGGTTGAAGGCTCAACTGGTGATGTGGGAGTTGCAGAATTCCTTGGCTGCCTAATTTCGTTGTCAGAGAAGGTAACTTTCTTCTTAGCATGCGAAGCTTGACTAGGAGTAATGTCATTCTTTATCTGCTCTGGAACGTACACGAGACGCAGTTGGTCGATGTGGTGCTTCAAGGTGTAGTAGCCATCGCCATCTAAGGTGATTAGGTAGTGCTACTTGCCGAATTTCTTGATTACAGTGCCAAATCTCCATGAAGATTTGCCATTTGCATACCACCTAGCTTGTACTCTGTCTCCTATCTGGAGTTGGCGATTTTTCTTATACTTATCTGGAGATAAGTCAGAATTGTTAATCGGTGGTTTAAGTGCATCTAGCTTTATATTAATTCTCCTATTGAGATACAGTTCTGCCGGAGATTTCCCACAGGCTAACGGCGTTGAACGGTAGCGCAGGAGTATCTCTTGAACTTTGGTCTGCAGAGGCATTGTCAATTTAGACATTGCTTTCAATTTGTTTTTGAGTGTCTGAACATTCCTCTCCGCCAATCCGTTCGTAGCCGGATGTCCCGGAGCTATATCATATCATAGCAGCCATATCACAGAATTCGGTGAATTTCTCACTCTTGAAAATGGTTGCATTATTAGAAACTAGTATTCGTGGAAATCCATGGATATAGAATATCGATTGTAATAATTTAATTGTTTCTTGCGAAGTAGGGGCTTCTTTTGATATACGCACTTCCACCCATCTGGATTTGGCGTCAACCAGTAACAAAAATGGTGATTTTCAAATGGTCCTGCATAGTCTATATGGACTCTCTCGAAATTTTCTGTTGGCTCTTCCCAGGAATGAATAGGAACTTTTTCTGGATTTTTCCTTATGGTGGCACATTCTTGACAGGATTTCACAAGATTTTCAATTTGTTGGTCAATATTTTTCCAATAAACATACCTTCTCGCTAACTGCTTCATTTTCACAATACCTATATGCGTGTGGTGTAACTCTTTTAATACATCTTCTTGAAGAGTTCGAGGTATTATAATTCTCTGACCCTTGAAAATTATTCCATTTTGTAAATAGTATTCTGAATCATAGCAATCATTATTTAGCAAATCACATTTTATTTTAGATAATTCTTCGTCCCTGGCTGTTTCCTCTGCTAAAGTTTTATAAGTTAATGAGTTATTCGAAATACTGTAAACACATTCATTAGAAATTAGGTCAACTTCCATATTAATTTCATCTTCAATTATAGTAGTTTCTTCTTGTATTGGCGTTCTTGATAGGTAGTCTACATGTACATTTTCTTCTGCAGGTCGATGCTGGATTTTATAATCAAAATTGGTAAGCCAAACCGCATATCTCATTAACCTAGCGGATGTCATCGCTGGTAGGTTTGCACCTTCATGAAAAATTCTACTTAGTGGTTTGTTGTCTGTAATCAACGTGAAGGTTCTTATATAAGTATCTTAAATAGAAAATAAAAAAAAATTTCAAGGCAAATACAATGGCTAGAGCCTCTCTGTCTAACTGACTATAATTCTTTTCTGATTTCGAAAGTGATCTTGAAGCATATGCAATTGGCTTTTCTATGGCATCGACTACATGAGACAACACACCTGCTATGCCGGTCGGCGAAGCGTCGCTAGCTACAACTACAGGTAATTCAGGATTGAAAGGTGTTAGGACTCTATCATTAGCCATTTCATTTTTTAAAGTTCTGAAGGCGATTTCACATTCCAAAGACCAGTAAAATTTTCTTTCCTTCTGGAGTAATAATCGAATTGGATGTGTAATTTTTGAAGCATTTGGAATGAATCTTGAATAATAAGAGATGATTCCTAAAAATCATTTAACATCGTCTTGATTTTGAGGTCGTGGAGCTTCTGTAATAGCCTTAATCTTGGATCCTTTGAAATTTTGTTTCCTTCAACAATGTAAGCAAGATATTTAATTTTAGTTTTGAAAAATTGGCATTTTTTTTGGTTTAAATGTAAATCGTAAGATTGAAGTCTTTCCAGGCAAGCACAAAGTCGATTGTAACAATCTTGTAGAGTTGAACCATGCACTATAATGTCGTCAAAGTACGCTGTAACGCCAGGAAGACCCGCCAGGATCTGGCCCATAATGCGATGAAACTCGCTTGGAGCAGTCTTGATTCCGAAAGACAGCCGGTTGAATTTAAATGTTCCTTTATGAGTTATGATTGTTTGAACGTTAGCGCTCTCTTCATCAACCGGAATATGTAAGTAAGCTTTGAATAAGTTCAATGTACAAAAAAAATTAGAATCTCGAAGATTACTTAGAATATCATCAATTTT